>JAWZYV010011596.1:0-15041 GCA_038373885.1 Cheiracanthium punctorium
TTTGTAGAAATGTGGTTCAGCATAAGATGTGTAATCATTTACGTTCGGAAAGACCTGCCTTCTCAAAAAATTCAAAAGCTAAACTTTCGGAAATCGACCGATACAATTTAAGGAATGATTACCGTAGCCCCAATATAATTTTATCGTTAATCTCAAGGTATTTATCGTAGCTGTGGAGGCTTATTTAGAGCCCTGGCATGTACAGGCTGACAATTATTAAATTATGAAATAAAACGTAAATTATTTAAGAACTACTGAGTACACAAACTTTATTCAACATGTAAACGTCACTACAAATATTCAGATTTAGGTTATGACATGTTCGATATGCCTGCCATCATTGGCTACGATATGGGGCAGACGAATAGCAAAATTCTCCGCAACTAGCTGAAGGGATGGGAGTTTTTTTCTACACTTTTGTCGGATGAAAATCTTCTTTGAATCACGTTTTCGATTTTTTAACACTTGTACCCGTTGTTTTCAGCTTCTAATGAATCACAAATTCCTTTATAGCCTAATCAGGCTGTTATTGCTTTAACCCTTTGAGGCACAACCCTTTCCCAATGCTGAAAAAAGGCAGGCTGCGCAGGCACAGCCAGCTGCGTCAAAAAAAGGGTCTCTCGATCTGTGGCACGCGATGAACGTTTCGATCGTCCGCCGTCTTGCTGGTCGTTAAGTCGAGCAATGGCAACGGCTGCCCTTTTTTCAGCATTGGGCCATCTATCCAGCTGTTCTCGCGTTCTTCCATTTTTCGGCAGATGTCAGTGCTGTTAAAAAGAATCGTGACCATTTTTTTACGGAAATGACGTGCTAAAAAGTAAAGGATTCTCGTGGAGCTAGGTCACCCGCAACTATTTTTATAAAAATCCAATCTATTCTTCGTGACTGGCAACAGTCAAAACGTCAGAGTTTGGCGTTGCCAGAGCGGCAACACTGCGCGTTAAAGGGTTAAAGTACGCTCAGAAGCGCTGTACCATAACATTTTCACTTGGAAGTGGTCGGCAATAACGAGTTACGTGCGCATGCGTATACTAGTTCCCATCATGCCTTGCGACAAACCACGAAGTTTGAACTTCATCACGCAAAACAATCAGAAGTTATGACGGTTTTATGTCATGTAGTTCAATAACTGTCATCCTGTACTAATGTGTAATACAAAAGGCCATACTCGATGCATTCAGGATGACCAAACACTTTTCGAAAAATTTTGTTTGTTCATTTTGGCGATGGTGTAATGTACAGCTGCGGAAAAAAAAGTCCCACTTGCTCTTTATTTCGCCGTCGTTCGTCGTACAGCTGCAAGACAGTTATATATACAATTCGTTTGCAAATAACGCATTACTTTAATTTACTATTAATTTAATTTTCATAAGGGGCGGTCTTCACATTTAATTCTGCATCACTTCGTTTTTCTCAATGGCAACACCGTATTTTGACTTTATTAAACGAAAGAAAACCTTCAAATTACCCTCAATATAAATTTTCACCCATTTTCTACGATCATTTCCGGAGATATTGCGAGTTATTTTTTGCGCGTTTTTAAGGGACTTTCTACAAATTCAAAAGCGCTATTGGTAGGTTCCGAACTTTTCGCCTTTCATTCATTTCGCTCGAGAGAGTTAAAAGAAATAAATGTTATTTTCAAGGAAAATATTGTTACCATCTCTCTTAAAGTTTTTTGTACTGAGAATATCAAGGGTAGAAAGTAGAATGTGTAGTCAGAGGTCCAAATGACCCGTGAATTCATAACTTCCTTGGCTCGTACACATGATTTAAGGGGAAAATGCAAAACGGCTGTTCACGATTTTGAAAGTCTTTCTAATTTTGAAATTGTTATTCAGTACTTTCCTTGATGTTTTTCTTAGACAGCTGAAATGTTCGCAGGAATTAGAGGCTCCTCTCTGCTCTTCTGACTACAAGCATGGATATTACTCAGCTATGGTCGAACTTGAAGAATGGTTTCATGATTGAAAATTTATTTGTTTAAATTTCCTGTAAAAAATGCAATTACTTTTTTGCCAACCCAATATTATCACTGTGTTTGTTATTTCACTTTCTTCATTTAATACTATCGTCTGCAATGTGCAACATTCTTAAGACTTTTGGCGGTATATTAATTTATAGTCAGATGAAAATTTAGACAGAAAAACGTGATTTTGAATGTTTTTTTGAATGTTTGATAAAGTATGGGGAAGTCCAAAGACCTAATGTTTCCGATATTAAAAAAAGGTCACATTCATGCCTGGAAAGTTGAGGATGTTAGTTTTTCAGAAATAGGACGTTGTATTGGAAGACATACATCCACTGAATCTAATTCTATAGCTGAAAAATATTTTATTTGTGGGAATATGGTAGAGGACGCAACAATAGACGCTTTATAGAATCACCATCAAACTGTAAAATCCTCTAATTTAGTTGCTTCAAAATTTGATATTTTTTAATACCGGTATCTTTTACTGTGTTTTTGCACACAGTAAATCTAATTTACGTTTATTTTATACAATTTTCAAAAAATTGTCACTTAATAAATTTATGTAGGGTCCCTTAACTCGTGAAAATAACATATTTTATTTAATATAAATTAAACTACTGAACGTAAAAAATTGAAATTTTACACAGCCATGTAATATTACTTTCTGCATCTATTTCCATCGAAATTTGACTATGTCGCTATTCATAATTTTTTTTAATATTAATTTAATAATTCATAATTAATATTAATATTTTATTAAAAATCATAATACCATTCAATTATGTTTGGGTCGTTTAGTTCTAATAGTACGAATAAAAATCAGCTTCTTATTATCAATACTATATGAGATATGAATTGAAGTATGAAAAAATATTTTAACATAGGGGGAGGGGGATTTTGGAAGCTCATAACTCACCCAATTTCAGTTTAAATATCTTGAAAATGGGTATCCGGGGTTAGAATGAGCTAAATTTATGAAATATGAAGTGAAATCTAGGGGTTCCTATTGAGAAAAAAAAAAGTTGGTGCGAATTTTAATATGTAGATGGCCCCTTATGCAATTTTTACGCATAGCAAATGAAAGTGTACGTCAATCGTAAACGATTGGTATCTGTAACTTTGCTGTACGACGATCGACGGCCGAAAAAAGTACAAGTGAGACTTTTTTTTCCGCAGCTGTACAAAGAATTAACCCTTTGCAGCCAGAACTAAATTTATACATAGCTGTCATGCAGATCGGAATTATTTTTTTTTAAAGAGTAGTAATAAATAGTATGTTAAATTTTAAAGGAAAAACAAAATTTGTACTAGATTGGTTACCTCGATTTGATAGAATCGCTTCTGCAGATTGTATGATAGTTAGCGCACGGGTTCGAACCGCACCTTGGGTTGTTAAATTGTCCACTCTTTCATAAGGATAACGTGGGTCCACCTATTGCGTACCCTCTAATAAAGTGGCCAACAATTCCGATAGTCGCCAATGCTCATACACAGCAAGTGGCCGCCATTCGAAAAATAATAATAGAAGCACACAGTATTAGTTCGTGAAAATTTTCATTGGCACTCTATGTTCTTTCGTAGGAAGTGTAAAACGATCTATCTTAAAATGAGGAATAACATAAAACTAATGACTTCAGTGTGTATCTTTGCTCATAGGGCTGGGAGCAGAACATACACATGCGACTGGAACGGTAAAAAAGCTTTGGTGGCTGAGAATGGACAAGCGACAGCAAAGGTTTGATTTGCTTGCTCCTTACAAAGACGTAAAGACGAACAAAGCTATTTTGGCCTAGAATTAATAATATTGGCCCATGCTGAAATTGCTTTTTTTACAACTACTCTCAGCCAACACCGGACATCTCGGTAACCTTCTGCGGGGTTCTCGAAATGCATTGCAATAGGCGAAAACCCGATGTGCAATATTCACAAAAAGTATCAAATTCTAGTTTTTGGATAATTGTAATGGATTGAATGAGCTACGCAAACCTTTGACTTTGACTTTCCAGCTGCATTTTTATGTTTTAAAATAAAACTGATATTCCCAATACCCCTTTCCTGGGTTGAATGTAATAGGAAAATCTGTGCAGAAAGGATGTGCAGTCACCTATCACTCATATGACGTTATTGAAACTTCACTTCGAAATGCTTGTGCATGACGGGAAAGACAGGCTGCCTTGCTGACATTTTGGTCACCGCCAACTAAGAGTCATGTGACCCAGGAGGTCAATTAGAGATGGCCACATCCTCTTAGTCGCATGCCTTATTTTGCAAATGGATGTGACCAAAATAACAGCACCGCAGCCTGCCTTTCTTGTCAGCCCAGGAAATTCTCTACTCAAATACATTATTACGAAAGCTGCTTTCTGTCAGGCAGAGGAAAAACATGTTGCAGGGAGGCTAGTCTCATGAAACCAATTACAAATGAGATGAGACACCCATGTCTAAATTTAAAACTTTGAAACGATAGCAAAGGGCATATAACCTTTGAGGCGCAACCCTTTCCCAATGTTGAAAAAAGGGCAGCCGTTGCCATCGCTCGACTTAACTACCAGCAAGATGGCGGACGATCGAAACGTCCATCGCGTGCCACAGATCTATAGACCCTTTTTTTGACGACAGCTGGCTGTGCCAGGGCACAGCCAGCTGCGCCCCGGATATTTAAAAGAAGTGTTTCCAACTTGGAAACACTTCTTTTAAATATCCCAGATGACATTCTAATGTGTACCACACGAATTTTCCCATCCTTACCTGGATAATCTCTAACTATTCTCCGCACAAGCCATTTTCAAAAGGGTAAGTTTTCTTCTTTTACCAAAACTACATCTCCATTTTTTACATTTTCTTTTTCGAATTTCCACTTCGACCTCTGCTGTAAATTGTTTAAGTAACTGAGACTCCATCGTTTTCAAATTGTGTTTACTGCCTTGGTTGTTCTTTGCCATTTGTTAAGCCTATTTTCTGATATATTTACCAATGACGGTTCAACAATGGCTGTCATTGGTCTTCCAATTAGAAAATGTGCAGATGTCAAAACGTTCAAGTCGTCAATATCAGCAGAAAGAGGTGTTAAGGGACGAGAATTTAGCATTCCCTCAATCTGAGCTAAAATAGTCAGAAATTCCTCGTACGAAAAGTTAGAATTTCCAACAGTTCTTCTAAAATAATACTTGAAGGCCTTAACACCATGATTAGGACTTCTAGGAGGAATGAATTTCCATGTTGTAGATTCCTCCGACAAATAATTTCTAAGAGAACTTTCCTGATCGTTAAATAATTTGTGTAACCGCTTAAGTTCTCTGTTGGCTCCAGTAAAATTTGTGGCGTTATCTGAAAAGATTTGTCTACATTTTCCTCTCCTAGCTATGAAGCGTTTCAAGGCAGCTATAACAGATTCTGACGTTCAATCAGATAGGATTTCCAAATGCATAGCTTTAGTGCTCAAGCAAATGAAAACTCTAACGTATATCTTAACACAAGGATTTTTCGTGGAATTTTATTTTTTATCGTAAAAGGACCACATACACGCTTAAATCTATTGAGTAAAATAATAATCAAACGGAGTATATTTTTACTCAATTATAGACTTCAAACAGCCATTCTCCCGATTGAGTAAAATTGGCTCCATTCATCGACAAATATCAATGGAGCGAAAAATTCTCAATTTTTGAGCATTCTACAACAGCTCCATTTAGGCTAAATAATAATCAAAAATGAGGAGTGTCTGTCCGTTTTTGATTAATACAACTGTACTCAATTATGATTATTATTTAAGCTATAGAATGAGCGTTTTTACAAAATCAGTCCTTTTTTAATTAATATATCTGTACTCAATTAATATTATTATTTTAAGCTAGAAAAAGGGTGTCTTATGAAAATTTGCTGTTTTTGATTGATATATTGAATGATTCGTTTTCTTCATTTTTTATTATCAGAGCTGTAATCTATGATTATAAGCCCGAGAAAATAAATTTTAAATCAAGGCAAATACATTACATATATCTTAATACACTATAAAAAAGTATTTTTTTAATAAATAGAATATAATTTCACTATAGTCTCTAGTTATAAAACGAATTCACAGTACAGTCAGAATACACAAATGCAATCATGGTTAAACCAGCTGTAAGATTTAATGAAAGCAGCAACCCAATTAATTGACATGAAAAACGTAAAATAGTACTTACTCACTTGACTGAAGATATCATAACTTCATTTGTTTTACAAGAGCGACGAGATTTTTATAATCCAATCGTAAGAAACTATGTCCATTAAAACAAAATTTTTACCGAAAGCACCCTCTCCACATTTAGGTTGAATTTATTTCACAACTCTGAATATGAAAAAGATGTATTTGGTATTCGGATATAAAATAAAATTATCACCATTCTAAAGTATCATCAGGTATCCTCTTCAGAAACTCTGTTAATTCATAATTTGATAAAGACATGTTTGCTCTTCGATGCTCACAGCAACAAAGAATATATAAATAACCACTGCGTAAGCCATACGATTCCCGCGTTGTGTTGTCTGTGGTGACTGTTTATGTACCTTTTTCCGTTAAGGTCACGTGATAGAAATAGGATATCTTACTACGCATTTTTCGTGGGGGAGAGACAGAATTCTCAAATAGACAGGATTTTAGTGAAAAATGGAGTATAATAGGATCTAGCGAATCCTGAGCATTGAGGGGAATTGAGGAGATAACAAATTATTGTCTTTAATGAGTATTTTTTAGCGTAAAATGATTTATATCAGCCGATAAGAAATTTAATCAATAAAGGAGTGTTAGTTTTAATCAATAGATTTAAGCGTGTAGGTCGATGCCGACAGAATTGAAAACAAAGTCCCTATTAACTCTTTCTGATGGTAAATTACCCATTTTTTGATCACATACTACTGGTTTAACTTTGAAACACTTAATGCAATTGTGCAAAGCCTTCTTACAATTGTTACGACCATTTAAGGGCCAAAATTTTTGCCTTATCAAATATAGAAGTGTCTGAGCACCTGCGTGCAAATTTTTAACATGATAATACTGGATAATTAAAAGAGTTAATTTATGTTGATGAGGAAGCAAGTAAGGATGCTTGCTTGAATGAGACAATTCTGAATGACTCAACCTGCCTCCAACTCTCATGAGACCCTCATCATCTAAAAAAGGAGACAAACTTGAAATTTTACTCTTTTTGGAAACATTACCTGTTTTTTGCAAGGCCATGATATCCTCTCGAAATGCCTCTTGTTGTATGCTTACCAATAGATACTTTTCTGCTTTGTTAAGCTCGTCAATAGTTAAAGGACCTCTTTTGACATTTTTGCGACAATTTCGTATAAACCTGTAAATAAATCCTACAATACGAATTAATTTACCATAATTGTTACTTAAATCAATTATTTCGGACACAAACGATGAGTCTATGAAAATACTAAACACTGATGAAAAATTGTTAAAGTCACTGTTAGAGTTTTTCAGTTCATTATCGAAATCGTTGCTAATAACTGCAGCAGGAATGTCTCTGTTAGGATAGTTCTCATCTTCTAGGAACTCAGGTCCGCTCCACCCCATTTCACTCAATCGTAGCTTGCTGGGACTGATCCCTCTAGATCTAGACAGTAGATCAGCCGGGTTCTCTTCAGATGATACATGTCGCCACTGCATATTTTTGGTTAGTTCCTGTATAGTCGAGACTATTCGTCAGGAATGTCTTTAGATGGAATGGTTCTTTCTGGATCCAGGATAGCACTATCATGGAGTCGCTCCACAAGAAGGTGTTGGTAACATTCACTTTAAGTGCAGAAATGACTCGTTTAATGAGCTTAGCGAGTAAAACTGCGTCACATAACTCCAGCCTCGGGATTGTCAGCTGCTGAAGAGGTGCTACTCTCGTTTTGCTGGTTACCAAACATACTGAAATGTCACCCGATTTTCTTACTGACTTGCAATAAATTGAGGCATCGTAAGCGGATTCCGACGCATCACTAAAACCAATTACAACTGCATCTGGTAATAGAATACATCTATTTACTTCAATGTTATTGATTTCCTCGAAGGTAGATTCCAATTCTCTCCACTCATTAGCTTTTTTTTTCTGGCAGCAAATCATTCCAATTAATTTTTAATAGCCATAATTTTTGCATAAAAATTTTTGCTTTAATTATGATGGGAGCTAGTAAACCCAGAGGGTCAAAAATGCTAGCTATTATGGACAGCACGTGTCTCTTAGTGATATTTTCGTTCTTTTCAATTTTGATATTGAACCCCAAACAATCTTTCTTCGATCTCCATAAAATGCCTAATGCCTTAGATTCATCTGTATCACCGAAGGGGTATTCATTGTCGTTGGCCTGGCATAATTTCGGCGCATGACTACACCATTAGTGTAGATTCATATTTCCCTTACTTTAGATTCCTTTCAACTGATTTTGGAGCTCTAATGCTGAGCTTAACGTTTCTGCTCCAGATAAAATATCGTCTATGTACATGTCCGCTTTTAGTACAGGTGCCGATAAAGGAAACTCATCTCCTTCGTCATTAGATAGCTGAACTAGTGTTCGCGTAGCTAAGAACGGTGCACTAACAGTTCCGTAAGTAACTGTTGTTAGCTCAAATGTTTTAACGGGATCGTGAAGACTTTCTTTCCATAAAATTTTTTGAAGCTTTCGCTGCTCTGGGTGGATAGAAATTGCTCTAAACATTTTGGATATATCTGCTGTGAAAGCAAAAATGTATTTCCTAAACCTCAACATAATTGAGTATAAATCATCTTGTATTACACCTCCTTTGTATTGTATCGAATTGAGAAAATTTCCCTTCGTTGTCAAGGATGAAGCATTCAATACCACCCTCAAAGGAGTTGACCTACTTTTTTCAACTCCCCTATATACTCCAATATGAGGAATGCAATACGATCCTTGTTCCTCCTCGCTTTCATTAATTTCTACCATGTGACCTAACTGAATTTGTTGCCCTATCTTCTCGAGATAGATTCTGGTTTACGAAAAAAATGCAAGGATATGTGATGCCTTTTTTTACACACAGGACAAGATTTGGATTGGCAACTCGAAACTTTGTGTGACGTAGAAAGGCAATTAAAGCAGTAATTGTTCTTTTTAACAATCTCTACTCTATTTTTCACGGGTAATTTGTTATAACTTCTCACACTTATACAAGGGATGGTTTTAACCACATACCTGACATTTTTTGAACTCTGACAAAAATACCTTAGTTGTATTTCTCTCATTAAATTTTCTTTGATGTGAAGTAATGCTTTTTAAGGTTTTTTGATCCTTTTTCGTTTCATTTATGTGTCTACCTCTGGACGTAAAGTATAAATCGCATTCTTTACCCAATTCTAAAGGTTTGAACCACTTTCCATCCTGTCTAACATTTATGTGAGAGGCCGTTTCTCTATCTAATGTCTGGAATAATTTATCTGACACTATTAATTGATTCAGAGTATCAAAATCTGTCACTTCTCTCAGTTTTAAATAGTAATCAAAACTAGTAGTTAGTCGCGATGCGAACTGGATGTGTGTTTCGTTTTCTCTTTGAGCATTTCTAAAATTATCTAATACTGCTTGCGCAGTTGGCTCAAATTCTCTCAGTACCATAGCTTTAATTACTTCATAATTGTTAAGCTCTTTCTCTGTAATGTAAGCTAAAATATTGGAAGCTCTTTCTCCCAATAAGTTTAGTAAAATCTCAGCTTTAATCTTCTACGGTACTTTTTTTTATGTTAAATGCTCTCTCTAAAGACATAAAAAAGAAACCCCATCCTTCCGATTGGGACGGCAATTTAACTGTTAAGAGTTCTGACGCTTTTTATTAAGACGTCAATTGACTCCTCGGGTTCGGCTCCTCGTTCCGTTCTGCATTATTTGTATTAGCTTTCAACTGCGCTAATTGGTAATTCTGCGTTTATTCTCTCTAATTTAATTTTCTCTAATTCGATCTGATTTTCATGGTCAGACTTTAAATTTTTTTTATCCTCAAATATCTCATCGATAACTGTCTTTACAAATTCCTCATCATTTTTAAACACCTCACTGGTCTCAATCAAACGTTTTATTTCGATCTTTTTGGCACCCTCAAGTAGCGATAAGCCCATCTCCCCAGCAACGTGTCTTAACTCCTCTTTATTTAATTGAGTGATTCCAGACATTTTTACTCATTTCTCAGAAACACACTATTCTATCTACAGAAACAATATAAACTGGGTAAAACAATTTTGCTTTTGGTTTATTAAACCCAAATCAATTTCTGCTCACGAAATTATATTTTTAAACAAGAACTCAAAGAAAATGTTTCTCCTACTTCGTCACTTGTTACTCTGAATATCCGTAACTGGAACCGTCTCATGGAACGACGGACCACATGTTTTGTTGTTGGAGACTCAATTGATAGCTCAATACTCACTAGTAGATTGTAATTTTTATTTTTTACTCAAAATCACAAACTCAATATATCTATAAACTCGGGGCTGCCTCTCATGGCATAGCTCCCCCAATACTCAAGCCACACTGCCTCGAATGAGAGAATGCCGAGCAGGCCCTCTGCTGCGAACCACGTGACAGCAATAAAGAGACATAAACCAGATGCCGCACACAGAGGCGCTCCAACAGTACCACTCGAACAGATCATACTTTTAAGTATTTTTTTTATATATTTTATCTTTGTCCGTGTTAAGCTATTAATTAATGATACCATTTAACATCCGTTTCTTTAAGTGTTCGTTTCATTAACAAATGGATTTGTATTTTCTTCCAGGGTCTCACCGAACTTGAGATGCCAAGTAGCATATGTTTAGGATTGTGGAGAAACACCAGTGTCCTCGCTAAAACTACACTCCGGCACATGTTTATGAACAATAGCCAGAGACTTTAAGGTGAGAGATCAGCCTATAAAGCGTCTGCGTCGTCGTGGCTTGTAATGTGCCGCGATTGAGCCGTGTGATCAGTGGAGAGGGTTGTTCATGAGCTCTGTGAAAAATGTGTCTATGGCTAATGAGAAACAGAGCCGGCATTCAAGTTCAGGACTTTCGCCTCGACGCTGTGTTATGTAGCACGAGTGGAGATGCATGAACTTTACGCAACTGACCGCACGTTCTCTGTAAGAGGCAGCTCGTCACGAGTCGGAGAAAGCGGATAGGCATCCTATGGAACTACTAGTCTTCAGACCTAGAGCTTTCTTCTGATAACACGGACTGATAAGAACTATTATATTAATAACTCGTTTAAGTCATTCTTAGTTATGTATTAAAATATTTTGCTGGTGTTGCCTCATCATTTAAAAGTAGACGCAGGTCATGAAGTCACAGTAAACAGGGCTCGAAGTAAGAATTTGCAGCTGGCATTCTCATAAGCTTTAAGAACTTGGTAGCAAAAGCTATTTAACTCACTTTAAATTTTCTTGACAATAGTCTTAGAGTAGTTTTCGTTTAGTTCAAAAGTGAGGGTAATTAAATTAAAAAAAAAATTCAGGAATTCTGTAGTTCATAATATACCTTAAAACACATCTGAGATAAATAAGAGCATTCATAATAAAACTTTTAATTACTCGCATCGCAGATGAACATGCCCGTTGATCATCGAGGTTCTTTGTGCTAACCTCTCGCATTTGTGGAGGTTGCTGCGACTTATTCCGAGCCCTGGATAGGTGAACACTGCTGCTAGGCACGGATGGTAATTTACATACACATAGAATAATGCATAATTGAAACGCAGAGCATTTTGAATTGGTTAAAAGAAAGAAGTAAGGAAAATAATCTGAGTAAATTTAGAAACAAATATAGCACAAATTATCATGGTACTGGATCTTTAAAAAATTTCTACTTACCATCCCTGTGCTAAGAAATATATGAGGAAATATAAACAGTCAACTGGCGAAAGCTCGAAGTCAAAGAAACCGAACAAATGTATCAAACCAAGAAGTTTGATCGGTTCGTCCGTTTCGTGTAAAAATTTATACTTTAGTAACTTAGGTTAATGGTATTACACTACTATAGTTTAATAAAAATTAATTTTAAGTCGTAAAAATAGGAAAACTTGATCCGAAATTTTCACCCATTCTCGACTCCGAATAGTCACCACTGTTATTTCCCCACTCCCTTAAAAACAAGTTGTACAGTAAAGAATAATTAGTTTTAAAAAAAAAATCTTTTTCATATTTTATGAGTTTTAGAATATGAAATAAAACTTTTACAAAACTTCGATTTAGTAGGGAAATTTCGCGTCAAAGGGGATGATTTGTGAACAAATCCTTGAATTGTTTCGGTATTTCATGAAACTTAAAAGAGTTAAACCAATATTCAACTTCTGAGACTTCGAGGTATCGTGAGTTTACTGTACATTCAAGTGAGAAGTTGGGTGCGAAAGGAGATAGCTTCAAATATTCAAGTTTGCGGGAAAATAGCAATAAAATGTGAAATTAGTGTTTTTGTAAAAGAAATATTTGCATGCATTTTAGCCAATGTTAATCGGGTTCTAGCAGTTCTTTATTAGCCAGCGTGCCTCGCGCTGGCACGACTAAAGTTTGAAGTGACTTTCATGGTTGTCACGCCGTTTTCTGGCGAGATCGATAGTGGCCGATGCGTTGATCTGTTTCTTTTATTTTTCCATGGGATACATCAAAATTAAAATAATGTTATGCGCGATTTAGATACTCTACTAATAGGGAAATAAACATAATATAAACTTAACAGCAGCACACGTTTTAAAACTTTCAATATCGCGACACTCATGTTGGGCAATACTGGCCAAAATCGAAACAAACGACTGATTTTGAAATCAATTTCGTAGTGTAATTGTATTTTATTTTGAAGAATTTCCATATTTGGAAAAATAGAATCTTTTTTTTTTAATTCTATGGTCAAGTACATTTATGACTGATGATAAATTATTTTATGGCGGCCGGATTGCGCCTCATTCTACCACCCATAAAGTGAAGTATATTTACTAACTAAATTGTGTTAATTATATTAAATTTTATTTTTAGGGATAATTAATTAATTAATGGAATTACCAATGTTAATTAGATGTAAATAAAACTAAAACGCCCCTCGTGTTACACTTCAGAGGGGTTTATCCCATTCATTCCTTCCCCTTGCTTGTTCTAATGTCCGGGTTTTGTGCGATAATAAAATAAAACACAACTTTTAAGAACTTTTCTTTATTTAATATGAGAAAATTTGAGATAACGCTAGAAAATTAGTGTCCATTCTCCTTCTCGCCAACAGGGATGGCGCCATCACCTCACGCTCTCCCTTTCAAGCAGTAATCAAACTGTATTCAAGCTTGACAGTTCAACTGACTTCTCCAAGCTTGCTGCAAGCTTAAAAGGAATTGAACTGTCAAGCTTGTATTAATACGTCAAATTCAAAGAAATGTCAAGCTTGATTTAAGCTTATGTGCTGTCTGGGATAGAGCGTAATGTAATTCTTATGAGTATCCCTGTAAAAGAACTGTGATATAATCATAAAAGGTAGCCTATAATACTCAGAACCTCACCAGTGACTGAGAGGTTCTTCTCTCGAAACTGGAAGGCGGGAGGTGCCAGAAAATGCCCATAGAGCGTAATGTATTAAAATTATTTTGAGTGTCTTTGTAAAATAATTATTTATGCTATATGCATGAAAGGTTGGCTGTGCACTCTAATCCAGGGTATAAGTTATCTTCGCTCCAAATTTTATCCAAATCCGTTCAGACATTGTGATTCAGTCACAAACGTACACGTTTATATTATTGGCAGGATTTAGAATTCTATAAACTTTAAGAAACACATTTGGACTTTTCTTTCTTATGCTTTGTAATATCTCTCTATTCTAAAGAAAGTAACGCACGCCGCCGCCGCTGTCAAAAGATTGTTCTGATATCTCCTCCGAAACCGTGGGGATTTGAGTGTCCACGGATTCAGAAAATTCCGCGGAAGCCGGTAAGCTGACTTAAATTTCGAAATTCCAATTATTTTAGAAGATATTAATAAAAAAACTCGAGAGATAAGAATAATGGTTGACTGGCTTGGCAATTTTTGCCTGCATAAAATCATTCATGCCTTTGCAACAGAACAATTTCTGTGGGAAATTAACATACATGTAATAGAGAATCGTACCATTTTTACGCCAAATTCAAAAGTGAAATAATTAAATAAAAGTGTGTTACACAAAGTTCACTTCAAATAGTAAGTTCTCTTAGATAACAGTAGTTTAAAATTTACGCCAATTCGTTTTCTAATACTTTGTCTAATCATAATTTAACTGATAAGCGTTTTGAAGGTACATCCAACATAATATTTTACATGTACGAAGTAAAATGGCACAATTTTCTTTAACTTATAGTTAAATTTTAGATATATACAGGGTATACTTTGTCGTCAAAATTGCCGAACTTCAAATATTTATAACTCGCGGACAATGTGGTACCAAATATAAAAAGGTACCTTCTGGCAACACCTAAACACCCACCAAGTAACATAATTTTGGCTCAATTGCAACATAGTTAAAAAAATAGGGTTCGTCGCAGTAGGGACATCTCGGTGTCTCCGGCGTTCTAATGACAAGGTACACGCCCACACCTGTATCTTCAGATCTATGAATACGACGGCTTAGCGGCTTTGCACGTAATGTTTACCTGTCAAAAGCATTAAACGCACCCCGTTTTCTCTTCTCCAAGTTTAAAATTTAGGTGCATACAATGTAAAAATTCCCTTTTCGCCAAGATTGGCGAACTTCAAATGGCTATAATTCGCGAACTATTGGTCCGACAATGACCAACCAAATATCAAAAGATACCTCTTGGCAAGACCTAAACACCCACTCAGTTTCATAATTTTAGCTCAATTGGAACATAGTTAAAAATAGACTTCGTAAAAAAAAAAAAAAACAGCGCACCCTACGGCTTTCTAATGATAACGTATACGACCCCCTCGTATCTTCAGTTCTATATACCCGACGACTTAGCCGCTTGGTACGTGGGCTATTGGTGTCAAACGAAGTAATATGGTACGATTTGATTTTAGTAAAGTTTTTATCAAAGAAAACATATGAAGTAATGCTGTCTTAGAGCTAATTATTAA
>JAWZYV010011598.1:0-11602 GCA_038373885.1 Cheiracanthium punctorium
ATGTAGATGGCAAATGTAACTAGAACATGTTTCATGATTGACCAAAATAAATTCAGGGTAACTATTAAATAGCAAAAAAAAAAAAAAAATAATAATAATAACAAGAAGGATAAATCATGGCAAACGCATCGATTATGAAACATTTTCTAACACAGCAATATTTTTGCGCCAAATTCAGCTATGCATCTTACTTAAATGGGATGAGATTTTCGAAATACGTTTTTTAAAAAATCCCTGTTAATGTAACTTCGCGAGACCTGTTAAAAACTTAAAAATTTATATCAATCTTGTTCAAGAGTAAACTGTTAGTAACGTTCATTAGGTTCATATAGTGATTAAAGTGTGCATAATGTCTCTAACTTGCACAGACCCCACTGTATTGGAATTGTTCTGAATTCTCCTGTAGGAGAATTATATTAATGATACAGACACTGTTTTCGATGGAGTGTCTTATTTAGTGATCTTGAATGACATACATTTGGTTTCATTGATAATAGCCTTATATCTCTAAAATACTCTTTGAAGAATGGCTGCCCACGAAGCATAATACACTCATGTCCATAAATTAAGGATAATTCAGAATCACACAGAAATTTATCTCTAAAATAAAAATTTCACCTGTGGAATGATCACACACATCTTGAAGAAGAATATGCAAATTACAGGAAACCACCAGATGGCGTGGATGTTACGTCACAATGACGAGAGTGTAAGAGAGGGGTATATAAGGAATGGTGGCAAAGAAGTAAAATTGTTCACAAGCGCTGTGAAAGCCTTTCAGTGCAAAAAACGCATAGTTATGGCACAAAGGAGGCATTTGGATGATGTTTTACGTGGCAGAATTATGGGACGACTGGAATGTGGACGTGCCCAGCTGGAAGTATCCGAGGAACTTGGAATCGCCCAGAGTGTCATCTCCAGGCTTTGGCAACGATTCCAAGATGATGGTAATGTGAGTAGACGTTACAGCACAGGTCGCCGCCGAGTTACAACGCCGAATGAGGACCGCTATTTGGCAGTTACTGCCAAAAGAAACAGACGGAGTACAGCATTAGACCTGTCTCGTTAGCTCTCTTCAGCTACCGGTACGACAGTTTCAAGGCAGACCGTGTACAGACGCTTAGGGCACATTGGTCTATATGCTCGTAGGCCTGTCAGATGTGTTCCACTTACCGCAACTCACTGTCGCCTGCGATTAACCTGGAGTCATTGTGGACACCGCAACAGTGGTCTTGTGTGATGTTTTCTAGGTTTAGTTTGGAGTCTGATTCTCGCCGGACATTCATCTGGAGAGCGCCAGGTACCCGTTATCACCAAGAGAACACCATTGAAAGACACCGTTACGGTGGTGCAGGATGGCTCGTTTGGGGAGGAATTATTCTTGGTTCCAGAACTGACCTGCATGTTCGGAGTGTAACGATGACAGGCCACATCTATCGGGATGTCATTCTGGAACAACATGTACGTTTGTTTCGGGACGCCATGGGTGCTGAATTCGTGTTTATGGATGGCAACGCCCGTCCTCACCGTGCAAACATTGTAGACGAATGCCTTCAATCTGAGGATATCACCCGTATGCATTGGCCAGCATACTCACCGGACTTGAATCCAATAAAGCATGTGTGGGATATGCTTGGCCGACGAATTGCAGCCCGTAAACCCCCTCCCACCTGTCTACCGGAACTTCGGAGTGCATTGCTTGATGAGTGGTGTAATATTCCCCAAGATCAGATTGATCATTTGATACTCAGCATGCCTAGGCGTTGTCAGGCCTGTATTGCATCGCCCGGGAGACATACTCCATATTAACCATCCTACTAACCATGTTATACTGTTTTTTGTAAATAGGTTCTTTTTTGAAATTTGGTCGAGGGAGTAAAACTTGCAATTTTTATTAATTATGTCAAACATATAGCATCTTTTTTGCTCTTTACTTTTTGTTTAATAAATAGACTTTACAAATAAGTCAAATTTGTTTTTCTTCTTTCTCTTTCTTTGCCTGAACTTCATTATCCTTAATTTATGGACATGAGTGTACATTGAGATTCTTTGAGTGTTCTGTAAAAGAGCTATAATGGCTGCGTACATCCTATTTAATAAGGTGCACAGGAATAATACGTATAAATTTCGTAGTAGTCGATCGATATTTACGGCAGTTAGGGCACAGGCGGACAGACAGACAGACAGACAAACCAAAATCGTAAACACTTTTCAACCTTCTTGGAAAGTATTAAAAATAAAACAAGCCCAAAAACATCGGTTATAAAACACTTCTCAATACGACACTTTTTTGCTCCAAATTGGATTTAATTTTCCGGATAGCCTCAAAAGAGCTGGAAGAATATCAGTTTATTTCGCGAGACCCTATAAAAGAATTTTAAAAGTTATTTCTACTCTTCAATATAAGAGTAAGTTGTTGTTGTAGGAACATGTATTCGGATTTGTGGGGTTGTTCACGAGGAACCGCTTTTAAATCCACGTCAAAGAAAGGACAAACACAAGGGGGGGGGGAATTCCTTGGGGGAGGACTTTTGTGGGTATCTAGCGCGTATTCACGTTACATCTGGAGAAAACCGCCCAAAACTCCAGACCGCTAGACCGACGGCCACCCGCGAGAGGACCGAACCCTGTTCCTCCATTTGAGCCATCTCCCAATGTCAATGGCTTAAACCACTGTGCTACACATTGGTAAGAGTAAGCTGTTATAAACGTCCGCACACGCATTGTGTTGCACTTGAAACAGATTAATGTCTCTGAAGTGCCATAGACCGCAAAATAAACTATTCTTGACGAAGAGTTTTTTTTGGAACAAACAGCAGATATCATTTTTCTCCCCTTTAAATGGACGAATGTCCATGGAATACGCTTCTACAATGACTGTCCATAGAGCTTTATGTATTGGAATTATTTCAGCAAATGAGGGTTACATTGAAAATGTCATTGTTTAGTTTTTTGCAACAGTCCTTGAAAATTTTTCATACCGGTTTTTATTTTTTCATAGTTTTCACCGCCACTTGTGGGGGAAAATGTCAACTAAATTTGAAATTGGGT
Source organism: Cheiracanthium punctorium (assembly GCA_038373885.1). Classification (NCBI taxonomy): domain Eukaryota; kingdom Metazoa; phylum Arthropoda; class Arachnida; order Araneae; family Cheiracanthiidae; genus Cheiracanthium; species Cheiracanthium punctorium. Next base: position 3,052 of record JAWZYV010011598.1, read on the forward strand.
GGTATAAAATTCCCTGAAATCCTAAGCATAAGGCCGCAAACGATACATATCAATCGCATTCCGTCTTTTTTTTTTATTGACTTTCAAAATCCATCAGTCATTTTTGGGACACCCGTCACATTTAATAAGCCTTTATAGGACAAATACAATGCACGAATATCGTGACTTTTACCACAAGTGCCTGTCCAGGTTGTTTACAGTTTATGGAAATTTACAGGAAATTTTCAGTTTATATGACAAACACAAACAATCAGGGGATGAGTGGGAATCGAACCCACGTCCGTACACTGAAGCGATTAGCTGAGAGGAGGACATCCCCTAAATCTTTCAGTCTCTGGCTCCCCCTTTGTTCACCACAGTGTTCTCGGAGAAACTGTAAGCAAGCAATCCTAAATTGAATTAAATGACTCCTGTCACATTTGAATTATTTTTTTCTACTAACTGACATTGAACTCATATTTTATTGTAAGAATAACGGTCAGCCGATTGAGGTTTAAAAACCGAGCGTTTAAAGGTGTTTCACCAGTAAAGCGATCGCCGTCACAGGACTTTAGAACTTATGAATAGCTTTAAGAACAGACTAATAATACTGAACACTCGAAAAAATTGATAATGCTCCTTTACCCAATGCACTATGGACTGACACTAACAGTCAAACTGAATGTAACATGCAGCTTTCAGAAAAAAAAAAATTCGTCGGCTCAGAAATGGATCGAAAAGTTACCCATTCGAGAAATATCTGGAAATTCCGTATGTTTAGCATTTTTTTTTTTTCCTGAGTGTTTCGCAACTCTTAAAGGTTAATATTTTGTTTTCAGTTCCCAGTACAACTTGTAAAGAAATATTCCATTTTTTTTTATTCTCTAGTGCAATTAAATTTTTTGAAAAACTGTTCAAAATTGCATGATTTTCAAGTCAACAGCCTTGAGAACGCCAAAAATCTAAACTAGTTGCACGAGTAACACTGGTTCAGGTTGAGCGTGTACGAACGTGCTCAATGAAATTAAAGGAAATTGTACGAAAAATACGAAAAAAAATATGTACATGAAAATGTACCGAATAAATACAATTTTTATAATCATAAGTTTTGCGTCATAAGTGTAGTCATAAGTTTTGCAAGATGACTGCAAGTGAACATTTTTCAAGGAGCTTCCGTTTTGCTGTTTTTAGAATGCGCGTTGTTGAGCACTCGGGAAAACCTAAAATACAATTTCGAATCATCCAAAACGCTCGCAGTATAAGCTTTACGGATGATGCATTTTATACAATAATAGGATACTTCATAGAATCATAAACACTTCAGTATGTTAGATTTTTTCTACTTTGTCCTTCAGATGGGTCAATATGGATTATAGGCGTGTTCGTAAACGCTCAATCAGTTCCACTCGTGTAACCAGCTTCAGTCTTAGACTTTCTTAAAACTTCAGTTTTTAAATCCAGAGCAGTTGATTATTGTTTTTCAAGTCAAGTTTCCTTTCTATGTGCTTGTAAAACCTGTCTCTGTGTTGTCCATTTCATTCGTCGAGGACTTATAAGTAGATTCCTAAACCAAGCACCTAAATCCAAAAATAAACAGTCCAAATGCAACGACATAAAAACACGAATATTTACGCTGTATGTTCGATTTTTTTACAGGTACTTCATTGAATGCAAAATATTTCTTTGGTTTAACTGTAATATAGGTTTGTACTTTTATTTTTGTACTTTTTTGTATATGATTTAAATGCAGTATAAGTAAGGTGCTCACATTTGTGTACTTTTTTTCGTATATGATTTAAACGTACAGATAAGGTGCTTCTATTTTTGTACTTTTTTTCGTACATGATTAAATCCAATATACGTAAGGATAGGTGCTTGAATTTTTGCCTATCTTTCCCTCCTATCTGACCAGTGTGAGCTGAAACTGTGTGAACTTTCTTGAAAAATCAAAAAATCGAATAGAATATCTTTACCAAAAAAGCACTCAAAAAACGGGTGTTAAAAGATTATATAAATAAAAACTGTGTAAATACACACTTAAAAACGACTTATCACTCGTGAATATCGTTTCCACCGACAAAAACTTCGGTCTTCATCAGTCGTCAGCACTTAGTCTCAGAAAACAGTCTTTATATCAGAATGCCTTTAAATTAAAAAACAGATGCTTTTGCAGAATTGAGGATAGATTATGTATTTTCTCCATTTGTTTTACGTATCTAATGATTTATTCTGATAGATCGTATGAACAATGAAATTAACTAAATAAACAGATTATCTGGTTTGTAAAAAATAACAATAAACTCTGAAATATGATCAGTACAGAGATCTAAATCTTATGAACACATTTTGACCTGCAACAGCTTGAAACTCAGACGCATCTACAAATTGAACCTGCCGAAGTTGAGAAATTTCACAGTATATAAAGAATAATAGATTGAATGCTCATTGAAATGATTTTTTTTCCTAGTGGCGGGCACTCGCCTTTATAGATATGGCCATGGCCACTACTTGGCAGAAGTAACTGGTCACTTTATTATGGTGTGATTCACCTAATAGGTGGACCAGATTTTTCTCCTCTAAAGGTACGGAAAGGCCGCAACGCAGCCGAGTGGATAAGACACTGGACATAGGTTCGATAGCCGAAGTGTGAATGTCTCCTTTTCGGGCCTACAGCGTGACTGTCGATCTAGCGGTCTAGAGTTTTATTCGGATTTCTTTAGATATAACGCGACTATGCGTTAACACTTGACTATGCGTTACGACTATGCGTTAACGCGCAGTGTTCCTGCTCTGGGAACACCCAACTCTGACGTTTGGACTGTTGCCAGTCACATAGAATCTATTTCTATAAAAATAGTTGCGGGTGGCATAGCTCCACGAGAATCCTTTCCTTTTGAGCACGTCCTTTCCCGTAAAAAAATGGTCACGATTACTTTTAACAGCACTGACATCTGCTGAAAAATGGAAGAATGCGGGAACAGCTGGATAGATTGCCCAATGCTGAAAAAGGGTAGCCGTTGCCATCGCTCGACTTAACGACCAGCAAGAGGGCGGACGATCGAAACGTTCATCACGCGCCACAGATCTAGAGACCCTTTTATGACGAAAGCTGACTGTGCGGCACAGCCAGCTGTCCGCCATCTTGCTGGTCGTTAAGTCGAGCGATGGCAACGGCTGCCCTTTTTTCAGCATTGGGAAAGGGTTGCGCCTCAAAGAGTTAAAACGGCAAAAACCTCCTATTAAGGACTTCTCTCACCCCTCGTAGACATAATGCTCCTCGTGTAAGCTTGTCTAAACACAAAAACACAAACACAAAAAGACCGGAAGGGACGGAGGCAAGCGTCATGCCAGGAACCTAACCCAATTTTTAATTACTATAACTAATACAAACTATAAAAAGTATTTTGATAAATAGCTTGATTTATGTTTTATATCCAGCGAAATTTTATTAAGATTAAAAGATATATTTAAGATTAAAAGATATATTTGTAGCTTAAAATTTAAAATAACATATTTATGATAAACCGTTTTTGATAAAAGTTTAGTCATTTTGTCATTGCGTGAGTTGTGTGCGTATTATCTCCATCCTTCCTTTCTGCCAGGCCCCCTGGGAGAGAGAGGGACAGAAGCGGCATTTGCCCCTGCGCCCTGGCTTTAGGGGAGTCCCGTATCTGGATGAAAATTTTATCGTTTCTCAGTTTTTATTTTAAATAAGATAAGTTTAATGCAACCATTGAAAGCAATCCTCAAGTTGAGCGCTTTTAGTATGAAACTGAATACATTCATAGGGTACTTGACTTGTGTCAATTTTAAGTAACATAATTTTATAAATAAAATTCGGTCTTTTCAGATAGTTACCAGAATTGAACCCATATGTGTACCCCATGCAGTCCACGGCTGGGGGAAAAATGGGGGGGGGTGGAATATGGCCCGGCTCAGATCCTGGTCCCAGAGCCCGTAATCGAAGGCGATGCCATGTTTAAAAGTTGTAACAATAAGTACTTTGTACGTTACGATGGACTTATAAACAAGAATTCATTTTATTTATTTCTTTTTCAGTATTTAGATTCTGACGTCACACTAGCATGAAAAAAGCGTAACTTAAAATTGAATAGTATTCTATAAACAAAAAAAAATGATATCTGAGATTCTGGGACAGATCCTTAAAGAATTAAATAGTTTTAGTTTTATTTGAGCTTCATAAAATCGCCAGGTCCAAAAATCGCCCATTTTCAATGACGAACCTCTGTTTCCTTCCAGTGACAGGCCAGACACGAACAAAAAGATGCCTTGACTTTTCCATTCCCCACCCCACCTCCCCTTTGTTTTCCGCGTGCTCTCATATTATATTACTTATCCAGTCAGGAAAACAACAATTTTGGCACGCGATGCATCGAATATGAAAGAGTGAAAGAAATTCCATTCGCATGCAGTAAACAATAACGATGTCGTTTATTTTTGCCTTTATAAATTGGTTACGAAATAAACTAGTTTTGTTTCGTTTCTTCTGTTGCTGTCGTTGTGTTGTACAGAGTTATATTATGCGATGAGTATTTTTAGCGCAGGATTAATTTTCTCTATAGCGGTCCTATCCTACTATATAGTTACTCTGATCCCTAACTTATGGATTCCCTGACAGTTCCGGGCTCCATCACTGCCGTGTGGATAAGTCACTCAAAATGGTAGACGGCTGAAGTGTGAAGGTCCCGAGTCCCATCGCGCGGCTGTGGATCTAACGGTCTGGAGTTTGAGTCAGTTTTTTCCAGATGTAACGTGAATACGCATAAAACCCCTTAGAAGTCCTCTGACCAAGGCATCCCCCAATCCCAGGCAGATTGCCCAAGTGCAGCGTTGTCTTAATCACACATATCCAAATCTCCAATAATTCTGGAAAAACACGCCAAGATAAAAACTTTTATCGCCATCACTCAAAAAACATTAAAAAGTTAAGCATAAAAAGGGTGATAGCATCTACGCCGTTTGTACAATCCGCTTGAAATTTTTCAGAATTATGCATAAAAAAAAAAAAAAACATTCTGCTCCAATTTAGAAATCAGAAAATCTACCCGTTTTGAGATTTTTAAGCGATTTTTTGCCCTTTTCAGCCACACTTTATTTCCAAGTGGCAAAAAAGGGAATCGTTTGCGTGATTTTGCTGTCGTAAGTGACAATGACTTCCTATTGAAATCACGATCATCGGGCTTTGAAGGGTCAATTGCGATTCTAATTCGTTTAAAATAGTTTTTCCAGATAACGTAGTTTAATTTTTTTAATTAAAATTATATCATCCGCATGAAGTATGGATATGCGAGAAGTTATTTTACACAAAACGAAATCGTTCGAATGCAAAAAGTCTCCGCGCGTTTCGAGAAGCGCGTGACATTCCATTTGGGTATATAATATAAATTGAATATGAAGTTATTTATTTTAGGTGGACGAACATTCAATATATTGAATGTAGACATACTTTCGTCCAATGATTTTTCTAGTGCCTGTTGTAATAGCCTCCACAACGTACTTTGGCTTCTAGCATAAAAATAAATAAGAAACAATCCACGATCGTCGCAATTTTCAAGAACAGCTCCTTGAAAATTTGCTTACAGGTATTCAGGAACCAGAAGGAGCTCAGTCCACCAGGAGCCATACCACATGAAAGTATTTGGTGGTATTAAAAATAAAAAAAGTACCGCATCGGTCTAGTCACTCAACGCCGTTCCCGTAAGAACACGGAAAGTGAAGCAGCACCCGGCTTGGCCACTGCTCGGGAGTGTGAACTCCTCTCTCGTCTGGGCTGCTGTGGGGCCGTGTACGCTGAAGGGAGTGGGTGCACGTTCAATCCGCCGTGGCTCCAGTGTCCTCGCTGTTGCAAAGATATACTACTGGGAGTTCCGATTTCAGGTGCTAGGTCTCTCATCCGGAATAGGTTCAAAATTAGGAGATCCTGAGCAAAGTCGGACTTCCTCCCACTGAAGTTTATTAGAATGGAAGCCGCTCCCTTTCGCCCATCGCTGTCCTATAAAAAGGATATGGTTGCCAGATGGCATTAGTAACAACAACAACACAAAGAAAAAAAAACGGGGGGAAGGTGGAACTCAGAGATGTCAGTCAGCCGCTTTAAGTTAAGAAATGTGAATTATTTTAGATATTAACTAAAAACTAAAAAAAAAAAAAGAAAGAAAGAAAGAAAGAAATCGGTCTGCCCATGGCCGTTGATTTAATCTGAAAGGTGTATGTGAGTGAGTCGCTCACAGAGTTAAAAATTGAAATGAAAATAACAATTGACTTCGTTCTATATAATTTGATACAATGAGTCTAAAAAGGTATTACATCAAAACATTCATAATCGGCAGACATTTTGCTTAACATTGTTCTGATATGTGAAATAAAAAACATAAGACGTGGTGGCAACATTAATATTTCGGGTGAAAGTACGAACTATTGTGGCACTACTCCCCACTTATGGGTGCTCGCGGTATTGGCGTCACTCACTGAGAAGGCCTTGGCAGCATTGAAACAACACCGCCTCGCTCGCTCGCCGAAAGACATTGGGGTACCTGTGCATGGCCCGTAACCCCCCCCCCTCTTTCCAACGGTACAAGTTATTTACTTTTCCCTCTGATTTTAGCACGAGCTGAAGCTGGGATATTGAATTTCTAAAAATTTTACTACGATTCCTGTTTATTTTTAACTATTAACACTTTGAGGCGCAACCCTTTCCCAATGCTGAAAAAAGGGCAGCCGTTGCCATCGCTCAACTTAACGACCAGCAAGATGGCGGACGATCGAAACATTCATCGCGTGTCACACATCTAGAGACCCTTTTTTGACGCAGCTGGCTGTGCGGCACAGCCAGTTGCGTATGGTAGTATGGTACCCTATCACAGTATGGTTATGGTTATATTACTAGCTGAAGTACCCGTTCTTCGCACGGGAATGAATGGACTTTTTGATATAACGATTTGTGGTGATTACTATTCATTGTAATAAAGAGATATAGCAAAATGGATATCGCATTATATTGTATTCAATAACCATGCATACCGAATTTCAAGGCAATCGTTTCTACGGCACAGAAGGCCATGCGACGTAGCGCAATCTAGTGGCGAGTTTTAGCAAAACGGATACGGCGAAAATATTCTTCGCATTCAGATATCGATGAAAACGAAATTTCAGGACGATCGGCTGGACAGCCCTGAAGTTCATGTGTTGACGCGACATCTAACGCGAAACTCTTCCCCGTGTTCAAATATCTATGCATACCTATTTTCATAGCGATCAGTTGCACAGTCAAGAAGTGATACACTGCAGCGCCATCTAGTGGTTAATTAAAGTAATGATTTGCTACAGTACCTTCAAATGGCGAGTTATAGCAAAATGGATAACGCCAAAATATTCTCATTGTTCAAATATCTATGTATACTGATTTTCATAGCGACCGTTTGAATGGTCAAGAATTTGGCCTGCTGCAGCGTCATCTAGTGGCGAGTTAAAATAATAATGCATTGCAGTGCCATCTAGTGGTGAGTAACATCAAAAGGAACACAGTTAGAATATATTCTTCGTGCTGAAATGTGTAAGTATAAGAAATTTTATGCCGATCGGTCGAACGGTATAGAAGTTGTTGCGTTGCAGCGCCATTTAGCGGCAAGTTACAGCAAAATGGATACTGCAAAATATTCTCCGTATTCTAATATCCGCGTGTACCAAATTTCATCGAAATCGGTTGGACGATATTCCCATAGTAAACGGCTAAACGGAATAGAATTTGACGTTCTGCTGCGCCACCTGGTGGCAAGTTAGAGGAAAACGGATAGCATAAAAAGCTTCTGCATGATAAAAGACTTAGGTGAACCAAATTTCATGGTACAACGGTGCTCAACGGTGCTGGAGTTTTTCAAACTCATGCACACATATCGCCATTCATTTTTATCTATAACCAGTGTCATTATATATCCGAGTCTCAAATAAAATCCAGTTCCAAATTTTAGCCTCGCCAAAATGCCAACATACGCCATTTTGCAAGCGTTTTTTCAGGAAATCATTCGAAGCATTGACTTAGCAGCAATCAATATGGGAAATGGTTCGACCGCGAAAAAGTAAAGCAAGCCTTTATTTGAAAAGTGGAATCCCTTAATACAGCCGAATTTTTTAAAATTATCAACTATAACGTGTTTTATTCATCGTTACTCCGATGTACTAAATGAGAAGATTTCAATTTTCTGAAATTTGGCGGAATTTCCCCTACTTAAATGAATGTACTCATTTGGCGAGAATTCTGGAGATAGATCGCTTGAAATCCCTTAGCAACTGCATTATTTCTTCACGGATCATTAAAATTTAACGCTGTATTCTAACAAAACCTTTGCACTTGTTTTCAAAAATCTATTTCCTTAAGCTCTCAATAAATTGCGCCAAGCCGAAATCTGTGCAAACCGCTAGAACTCACTTTCTACAAATCGGCATTTGAGCCATTTTATTTTTTCGCCAAACTAAAAAAATTTTCCTTTTAGCATCGGAAATCTTCAATTCTTATTGTTTTGCGTATAAAACATTTCATTCCTTCTCCGATTTC
>JAWZYV010011599.1:0-317708 GCA_038373885.1 Cheiracanthium punctorium
AGCTGTACAACTAGGTTGCTGAATCCACTGAGGTTTTTTTAGTTAAAAACAATCCACTGGTTGTATAGTTTACATAACTGTACAACTAGGTTATGGGTTAATACTGTAAGCGGGTGTTGGTTGAGTTGGCGACTCTTTTTTTGTCGCCAACATCTAACCTTGGCGATTTTTTTTTCGCGCCAATTAAAACAAACATACGTTGACACATTAGTAACAAAATGAACCCAAAACTACAATACACTTATCTAAACACGTAAAAACATTTTTAGACATGTTTCAAATGCAATTATGAACAAAATTCACATAAAAAAAGCACTAGCTCTGGACTATAGGTACGTTAAAAAATAAATAAGCCGTAACCTTCAAATTATGCAAAATATGTTTCTGCACATAATTATACAACAAAATTTTCCTTAAAACGTTGAAATCGCAGTTTAAAATTAATAGACAAACACTCAAATAAACGGACTACTTCCCCCCCTCCCCCCCCACACACAATCCCCCACAAACAACTAAAAAATACTTATATATTGAAACATATTTAAATTGAATACTTCGTGTGATTTCAAGATAAATATACTACAAATATTTTAACAAAATGCAAAAAACACTCTTTATAAAATAACAGAGAACCAATATAATAAACCGGCTACCTTCTCCCCCCCCCAGTGATTTTTGCAATTTAATACCTTCAAAACACACAAAATTTACACTATTAATCAGAATTGTATGAAAACTGATCACAAACAACTCAAAACCATTGCATATTAATTAAATTAAACCTAAAAATTGTACAAGAATTCTTCAAATCAGGGGCAAAACCATATAACAATTAAAATTAACCATCCCTCTTAAAACTTTAAAAATCTTACTTTTTCATCCCAATTCACAAAAAATAACACAACATATTAAAAACCTTACGTAAATTTGAAACATAAGATCATAAATATACTCAACTGTACACATGTGTACCGTAAAACAAGGAATAAACATTTAAATAAATAAAAGAACCACATACCTCAAATTTTATTCATCAACAACGTAACATTATTCCAAAATGAATCCACCTCGAACATTCAAATATCAATATTAACTGTAGATCAACACACGCTATATATATTCTTCACATCTCCCAACAAACATTTTGAAACTTTTTGTCGAATTTCACTTTACAAAGAATTAATAAACAACGCCCCGGAACAACTACACAAATACGACAGCAAAACTAATAAAAATGACGGAGTAAGTCAAAAATCGAAACTTCGGTTCCCGGTTAAAAGTTACATTCCTTAAACCAATCAAATAATTCCTCAAAATACATTCGGTTACGGTTAAAAAAATCAACCAATCAGAATTTCCTTTCTACACAGCAAGATACAAGAACTCAATTTCTCCACCAGGTTGCTAGAGAATTCCAAAACAATCGCTACGTTTACCGTCCTGTTTACTAAGTCCCAAGTTGGCGATGCATCTTGCTTGGCGATGGTCACCCGCTTACGGTATTATCCCCTAGGTTGCTTAATCCACTGTATTTTTATTAGTTAAAAACGGTCCACTGTTTGCTCATTTTAAATTGCCTGTTACTGAATTTGCAGACGTTCTTTTGGTTAAATATGGACGTTGTATTTTGTTTTAATATTTTTGTAAGTGGAATATATATGCAATTTTAATGTGGTAAAATACTTTGCTTATCGGGCAAAATGATTGGCGACAGTTGCTGGAGCTTGGCAGTTGCCAAGCTCCAGCGGCTGTCGCCGTGTTTACATGGGGTGCGCACCGGCTTGTATGATTTTACCGTTTCTTAAAATAAAGGTAAGTGTTTTTTTTTAAAGAATTTTTGCAATTGCTTAAGGTTTACAATGTGAGTTGTAAATGGATAATTGATGTTGTTATGTGTGCTATAGTGACTTTATATGAGGTGTATAACTAGGTTGTTTAATCCACCGATGTTTTTTTGAGTTGAAAACGGGCCAGTGTTTGCCCAGTTTACATTAGCTGTACTACTAGGTTGCTTAATCCACTGTTGTTTTTTTAGTTAAAAATGGTTCACTAGTTGCCTAGTTTACATAGCTGTACAACTAGGTTGCTGAATCCACTGAGGTTTTTTTAGTTAAAAACGGTCCACTGGTTGCCTAGTTTACATAGCTGTAGAACTAGATTGCTTAATATACTGAAATTTTTTTAATTAAAAGCGGTTTACTGTTTGCTCATTTTGAATTGCCTGTTACTGAAATTTCTGACGTTTTTTAGTGTTACGTATGGACGGTGTATTTTTTTTTTTTTTTTTTTGTGGAATATCTGTGCAATTTTAATGTGTTAAAATGCTTTGTCTTTGCTGACAGTGCTCACCGTGTTGTATTATTTTATCGTATTCTAAAATGGTGTTTCACACGTGAAAAATTTGGCGACCAAGAAAAGACGCCAAGTAGCGGGTGTTGGCGACAAAAAAAAGTCGCCAAAAATAGCTGACACCCGCTTACAAAATTACTCCCCTTATTGTTTTATTTATTTTTTTTGAAGGCACAGCATCTACACAAATTTCTCTTAGTAAGTAACATCCCCATGCAAAAACCCTTAACTGGTTAAAAATTTGTGACGCAGCATTTTACTTTATAGCTCTATGAATTTTAAATATGGGTCTTAAAAATAATGATATCAAATTTTGAGTGACGCCTAGCTGGGATTTTTAAAGATTTTTTTAAAAATTCTATTACAGTTACTTTCGTTTTATTTTCTAATAAAGATTTACGCATTTAAGCAATGCTTTTAATTATGAAATACACTCAAATATATCACACTTTCACTGAGTCTATATAATGTATTCAAATGAATTTATTTCAATAATTTAATTTATCTTTTGCGTCACGCTATCCAAAAGGGCAAGCGAAAGTTTCATATACATTTCACTTAGTTTGGTTACTATGACGCTAACTAAATATTTACGTAAATTTTACTTGCCCTTTTGGATAGCGTGACGCAAAAGATAAATTAAATTATTGAAATAAATTCATTTGAATACATTATATAGACTCAGTGAAAGTGTGATATATTTGACAGTGTATTTCATAATTAAAAGCATTGCTTAAATGCGTAAATCTTCTTTAGAAAATAAAACGAAAGTAACTGTAATGGAATTTCAAAACAAATCTTTAAAAATCCCAGCAAGGCGTCACTCAAAATTTGATATCATTATTTTTAAGACCCATATTTAAAATTCATAGAGCTATAAAGTAAAATGCTGCGTCACAAATTTTTAACCAGTTAAGGGTTTTTGCATGGGGATATCATTACTTTTTAGGGGTATGGTCAGAAGATAATAAATTAGTTTCACGGGCGAATTTCAGAAGTTTGCTTGACACTATACAAACCTGTTTTCATGCAGTATCAGATTATTTGATTAAAAAAGTCACAGCAAGTTCTTTTGTAACATGTAACAGAAAATTGACATATTTTTGTTAGAATTTTAGAATAAGAGGCATAATACTGATTATAATCAATAATTTTTTGAGTAATTTTCTATTTATAATTTGGGTCGAGTACAGATTAGTATCCCTGCCGTCATCTTTGATTTTATTTCATAAATTTGCATTCAGTTTAATGCTAAACGTAAGTTAACTTTTTACTATAATTATATAACTATTGGGCCCCATCAGTGGCCGAGCGCATAGCGCTCTGAACTGGGAGACGAAAGGTGCCTGGTTCGAAACAGGTTGCGACTGCCAACCTAATCGTTTGGAGTTTTCCGTGGTTTAAAATGGTAAGAAAAAGAAGTTTAAAATAAAATTTCCTTAAGGCTGTCGGTCTAAAAATCGAAACCTACTTCACATCCCTTGAGTAGAAACCAAAATAAACTAATTTAGTAAAGGTTCACCCTCGCCCTCTCTCTCTCAAAAAAAAAAAGACCAGTGTCAGAAGAAAGCAGTTGTAACTAAATACATATATGTTTTCTCCAGCGTCAGAAGAATTTCGTATGTCCGCGAGATCGGTAATGCGCATGCTGTAAGTGGAAAATGTTAGGAAAAAACGCTATTTCTTTACTTACCTTTTATTTCCATGACATTTTATCTCTAAATTTCCTAAAGTGAAAACTGAAACTTTTGTAAACTCCTTTAAAAGTTTTCTAAGTGAAAACGTAACTTCGTTAGCATTTGAAAATGGCGGTGTAACATTGTCATATCTTTAACGCCGTAGTAAAAAGTTTACATTTCTCGCCGATAGATGGCGCTGTTTCTAATTTGCATAAAATAGGAACTTTTTTTTTCCTATACAAATATCTATCGTATTCTCGCACTAACTGGCAGATATAAAAAGGGCATCACAAGTTAATTTTCCTGGTTCTCGGTCTGTCTCTCCGAAAGCTCAGCCACTACTACTGTGATGTGTGTGTAATCAAAGATGTAGCTATAAACCGTGTGGTTCAACAGATGTGATTCAACTAGAACCGGATCCGGGGATCCGTGCAAACCGTGCTGATGTATTCAGTGTGATGTGTTTTTGAATCAAAAAGATCGCCGCTGGCGACTTCTTCTAAAAGCTTGTTTTCTTGTGCTACTAGATAAATGCTGTTTAATGTATTGTGTCTTCATCATGTGCACTGTGTAAGTCTACCATAGTCATCTTGTTTCAATAAACTACAGAAAAGGTACCTACTTTGTCTTTCTTGTTTAAACACATATTCAAACCAAAGACTTCTACTGTGCAACTCAAGTTAAATGAGTTTCAACTCTGCCTAAAATCTGCAAAATTTATTTTACAGATAAAATCAAGTAACTATTCAATTTCAGTCAATGACTTTCAATTTGTAATTTAACTTGTTTGTGAATTAGTTTAATTATATAATTAATTTCTTCACGGTTATGGGCCTTCTTGCCCAAGTTTAAATGTGCTTTGAATATGTTGAGCGTATTTATAATATGTATTGTTTTTAAAGTGTTTTTAACGTATACAGACAGGTGCCTTAAACATGGTGTCGACAGATCAGGGAAATCATGGAAAAATCAGGGTACTTTATCAATCTGGAAAAATCATGGAAATATCAGGGAATTTTGTAAAAATATTAAAAAATCCGGGAACTTTCGTCTTTGCCTAGTGAACTAGATCGTTTATAGTAGTTGTCAATCTGCGTCTGACTCGCGGTTCCGTTCCGGATCATACGATACTCAACTCATGCAGGCATTTTAGGAATCCGAAAACCGAATACATACGAGAACATAGAAATATGAATCCGAGACTCAAGTGATGTAGGTACCATCACTATACGAATCCGAAAAAAGCGCATGCATTCGGACTCGTTCTAAGATACGGATCATACTAGAAGGGGATGGGACATTTCAGTGATGCCTGCTAAGCTCCCCGCAAGACGGTCTCTGCTTATTGTTTTGCTTTGCACCAACTGAAGTCATCTACATGGCATTTCCACAAAGAACAAGGCATTTAAAATTTATTTTGTTAATTTAAAGTGTTCATTTTAAAAATATTCATTGAATGTTTGAAATCTTACACCGTGCATTTATGTTTTTCGGGTTATTATGTAATTGTTCCGATTTCACTCGTATTTAAATTTATCTTTATTTTGAAGGTCATTACATTTGAAATGTGTGTCATAGAATAATATGTTTCCTGTTTATTTTAATGTTTTGCAAAAATTTAAAATACCAGCACTTCGAATTGTCATTTTTAGTTTGCATTTCCAGATATTTTTTGGTGCTTATTACAGGAATGCGGGTGAATGGGGAATTCTAAGAATTGAATAAAAAAGAAAAATAAATTATCGGTAAATAAGATGATTTAACAGTTCCTCTTGAATTGTGTAAGTGTCAAATAACTGATCAAATCTGTAGAAAAATAAAAATAAGTAAAGCGCTCGAAATGAAAACAAGAACTCAATTATTTTTAAACTTAATAGTACAGTAAGGGACCCCGAATACAGAAGACCCAAACTCCGGAACTTTTTCTATTTACCTAGTAAATATTTATTTTTATTTTTAAAAAAAAGGCAGCTTTTTAAAAATTTATTTCACTTTTATTATATCAGTATTACTTTAATTTTAGATCTTGGGAAATCTTTAGATCTTTGTAATTATCGGCTTCTCGTTATGTAAAAATATTCTATGCTATTATATAAGTTTTAAAGAGGAGGAAAAGAATGTTATCCTCTTCACACACATGCACTGCTTCAAGTGCTGATTCATTAATTCTCGGCTGGCGCTCCTCTGGCCGTTAAATGTAAAGAGAATGTCATTTGGTCTGTTTATGCTTTTTTTTTTTCTCTTCCTGTGTTGATAGTTCGGGGCACAAGTTTGGGTTGCATAATAAATCGCTAGGCCGAAGATCAAAAGGGTGGGGAGAGAGAGAATCTGAAAATGGCGCAACTGCTGTATCAGACCTACCTTGGCCCGCCAAATCGCGGTTTGCGGTGGGTTATGTCGATTGTGTGATGACAAAACTAAATGAAACTGTGATTTCATTATAGTTTTGCATATATAACCATGGGCGCCGGCAGAATATTTCCCAGGGGGTGGCAAAGACTACTTCAACGTATGGTTACCATGTTGGAAAGAGTAAAAAAGCAAGAGAAAATACTGCATGCAAAAATTCAGGGGGGGGGGCAATCCCCCCCCTTTTCCCTATGCTGCCGGTGCCCATGTATATTAGAGATGAGTTCGGGCTCATTTTTTGAAGCCCGAGCCCGAGCAATATTATTAAAGTTGGAGCTCGAGCCCGAAATTTCAGCTAAAGACAAATAAAATTAACTACTTCATTAATAGGATACAATAAATTTTGGAGCTTCACACACCTTCTAGTCCCCCGTGCCGCTATTTTTTGAAATAAGTACGTCTATTTATCCCATGAATCACGTTTTAAAATCTGTTTCAAGGAGTATGTTCAACAAAGGAGAAATTTTTCACGATCCCGAGCCCGAACGCAATCGTGAATTACCGAGCCCGAGTCGGGCCCGGGCTTTCGGGCTCGGGCTGAGCCCGTTTGATCTCTTATGTATGTAACTACATGCAGTTAAAAGAAAATATACAAATTTGTTTTTATATTTTGTCAATTTATTCCAGATTTAAAAAAAAAATTGCTTGTTTGCATCTGTAATTGAATGAATATGTATAACAGCATTTTATTTATTTATTTTTGCTCGTGTACATTAAACAAAGTCAAGGAAAAAAACTGTTTTGCGATATTTTTGCCAGTCAGTGTAACTTTTGGATTTAATGATTTTAATTTACTTTTCATCTTCCTAGAAGCAAATTACTATTTTTAAATTTTCAATCTTTCTATTGTTAGTAATTTTTATATTATTTAGGATCTTTTATGAAGTGGACTAATTAATTGTTAACTTCATTTTGAGAGAAGTTTTAAAAGATATTACAATTTTCAAACTTATTTCAAGTCGAGAATGTTGATGTGTTATTAATGAGAACTTGGCTTTCGCAAAATATATTTTTGACTGAGACTTACTTTTGTTTTTCATAACAAAGAGGGTTGAAAATTACATTATTAAAAATAAATGTAATAATTCAAAAATTTGCTTTTGCTTTCGTTAGTGACTGTAACCAAATTTTATTCTTTTTAATAACTATATTTTCAGAGTTCAGTTTTAAAATTTGTTTAAGAGGAAAATGGTACTTTATTTTTTATAGATATACTTTTATTGCATGCATGCTGTACAATTTTCCTCCAAAACTTTTTGAAAAAACAAGGTGCACATGATAAAGTTTTCGCATTTCACACAAACTAGTCTTTATATTCAGATGACTATATGTCATCTTTTTTTTATCAGATAGTGCTCACTTTTGAAGCCTTTTTACATATTTTTTAAAATTTGAAACGATACATTGATTGAAATAAAATAAGTTATTAGGTGGCCAGTTTATTTTCATCTGTCATCCTTACACTTAAAATTGAACACTATCTTTATAAAACGAGCAAACTTTTTGCTATATATTGTCTTTTAGTGTTCAACTAAATTTTATGTTTGGATTTATGAAATTGAAATACAATTTTATTAATATTAAGTATTTTTGTGGTTTTCTCTTATTTATTTCCCTATATGAAGCATTCACCTGTTGGTGCATGATACACAACGGTGATTTACATGAAAGATTATGGTATTTTTATAAATATAATTAGTTCTGGAAATTTGATAAAGATAGTCAGGGAAATCAGGAAAAATCAGGGAACTTTTTTTCTCAATTTCTGTAGAAATAACAAAGTAGAGGTATTTTCAAGTAACCGACAAAAACTATTTACAGCACACAAGAAACGTGGTCTGTATCATGTTTACCCCACAATAATAACTAATAAAAGGAAAGCAGAAGCTAATTTTTCTTCAAAAAATGACAACCAAAACTTAGAACTTTGACATAGCCGTTTTTGTCATATCAATTGTAATGCTATAATTGAAACTAGTAAGGGAAAGGTATTTGGCCTACCCGTTTTTAAATATAAGTCATATAAACCATGTCATGTTTGTAAAATAGCAAAAACTAGAAGAGCTTTAAAAGTATTCCTAAGATTAGATCGAACAAACCCCTCCAACTTCTGCACATGGATGTTTGTGGACCTTTACCTAACCCATCAATATCGGGACATAAATTCTTTTTAACGATAACCGATGACTACTCAAGAAAAGTCACTGTTTATCCTATGAAGCAGAAATCTGAAGTCTTCGAAAATTTTAAGAGGTACCAAAAACGTGCAGAACGGTTTTTAAACAGAAAAATTATCAATATCAGAACTGATAATGGCATGGAGTTCTGCCATAATGAATTTAAGAAGTTTTTGGAGGAGGAGGGCATTAAAGCTGAAAGAACCAACGATTATACGCCGGAACAGAACAGTGTAAGTGAGAGATTTAATTACACGGCCTTGGACGCTGTAAAAGCTATGTTACACTCCAGTAAATTGGGAAATGGTTTTTGGTCGGAAGCACTGTTATGTTTCACATACGCCTGGGACAGGGTATGCCACGCAAACCAATCTAAAACACCATTTGAGCTATTTTGTGGTTGCAAACCTTCAGTAAAGTATGTACGAACTTTTGGATCAAAAGCATTCGTGGGTATACCACGTCAATTACAAAGTAAGCGCAAAATGAGGGCAAAACAGGGCATATTAGTTGGGTACGCTATGTTTACCCATGGCTATAGAGTGTGGCTACCGAGTGACGGGAAAGTTGTAGAAACAAGTAACGTAACCTTTGATGAAAATTTACCCACTCGTGAGAGCAGTGGAGTCGTGCTGGAACCTATTACAGCAGAAGAAAGTTCTGATGAAGAAAAGGAACCAGAAATAGAAGATTACGAGAAACCTAGCACATCCAAAGAAAAATATGAGATAAGTAGCGGTGAATCCGATGAGGAGGAGGGAGAAGAAACAATTAGTTTTTCTAAGTCCAAAGACCGAGTAGCACCACCTAAAGATGTAGTGTGGATGAGAAAAGCCGTCCCTAGGTCAGATGGGTCCAGAAATGATATATACTACGGTATATCAGGAAGCAATATAAGATTACGATCCTGTAGAGAGGTCGAGGCATATTGCAAGAAACATGGACTTAAGTATGACCCTGAAAAATTTAGTTTTAAAGGTAAAGATACCTACACCGGCATTGTGAAAGACGAAACTAATTTAACCAGTTCCTGACTAGAGGATGTGGTAATTCCAAACTCATATTTTCAAGCAATAGATTCTCAAAATTCAGATGAATGGAAGAAAGCTATGGTTCCAGAAATGAATGTCATGTACAAAAGAGAAGTGTGGAAACTTGTACCCGTACCTCAAAATGTAAAAATAATAGGCAATAGATGGGTATTCACAGTAAAACACAACTCGGAAGGTAAAATAGTGCGATATAAAGCTAGACTGGTCGCTCAAGGATTCGGTCAAAGAAAAGGTAAAAACTACGACCAAGTTTTTAGTCCCGTGGTCAATTTTTCCGTAATTAGATTATTTTTCTCTTTCTTAGTTGGACATTTTCATTGGTTTCATATGCAAGTAGACATAAATTCTGCATACCTATACTCTCCAGTAAAAGAAGATATTTATATGAAGCAGCCCAAAGGATTTGAAGAGGAAGGTAAAGAAAACAATGTTTGTAAGCTCAACAGTGCTATTTACGGTTTAAAGCAGAGTGGACGTGAATGGTTCAATGAAATACACGGAATTCTAAGTGAGTTAAATTTTAATAAGCTAGAGTGGGCTAATTGTGTCTACATTTATGAAAATAGTTTAGTTTTACTTCTGTATGTTGATGACATGGTGTTTATATCTAAAACCAAAGAAAAAAATAGAGAATGTAATTAAACTCTTAGAAGATAAAGTAGATGTAAAGAAATTGGGTAGAACGAAGAAACTACTTGGGGTACAATTTGTTGAAAATCGGGAAGGATTATTCATTCAGGAAGATTACATCAGTAAAATTTATGAGCGGTTTAAGAAGTACCAGATACCATTAGTTTCATTGCCAATCGCACCTGGAATTGTAATGTCAAAGACGCAAAGTCCTAGTAACGATGCTGAAACTAAGGAAATGGAAAAACTGCCCTACTACAATATTTTGGGATGTTTATCCTTGTTGGCTAGTAGAACCAGACCTGACATATCTTACACTGTAAATATCCTTTCTCAATTTCAATCTAACCCCGGCCAACATTATTGGAACCAATTAGTAAAACTACTGGGATATGTAAAATCAACATCAAAGTTAAAGCTTAAACTTTCAAACATTAGTGAAATTTCAATAAACTGTTATTCTGATGCCGATTTCGCCTCAAATAGAGATGATCGTGTGTCAATGGGAGGTCACATCTTAATGTTAGACAAAACCCCAATCTCGTGGCGAACTTTTAAGCAGAAATGTGTAGCCTTGTCATCTATGGAATCTGAGTTTATTGCCCTGACAGAGGCATCAAAAGAACTGTTATGGATGTATAGAATCCTAGATGAACTAAGAAGTTTAAACATTTTTCCAGAAAATTTAAAGGTTACCTTATTTTGTGATAATCGTGCAGCTATCGATTTTTCAAATTCTCCTATAGAGAACAATCGCACTAAACATATACATGTAAAATACCATTTCTTAAGAAGCCTCGTTTTAGAGAAATTGTTTAAATTAGAATATATTAACACTAAACAAAATCCTGCAGACATTTTCACGAAACCCTTACCCAAAATCAGCCTTTCCACTTTCAATGACAAAATTTTTAGTTAAGTGTGAAAGACCTACTCCCGTTTATGGGAACTTAGGCATTTTTTTTTTTGTCTCCTATAAGCCCTTCGGCTTGAGACTTTTTTTGAGGGGAAAGGGGGGAAATTTTTTGAAATCTTTGATGAAAGAAAAAAAAAAAACCCCAAAGAAAAATGAACTTTATGTAATTGTGTTTGTCCTATTATGTCTGTCTGACATCTTTACAGTTGAGGGAGTAAAGTTCCCCACGGAGTGCGATATTCTTAGCTCTGGTCTTTTTCTGAAGTTTTCGAGCAGCCTCAAAAGCGTCTCGCGAGGTGAAACTGTAATTTGCCAGAGAATTCTGAGGTGATTGGTTAGTTCTAAGAGTAGAGTATTTTGTTGAAAAAGGGTTCTGAGATACCCATTAGGGTTTAAGCAAAAAAATTTCTATCGCCATAATTTTAAATTTAATTTAGCAGAGTCGTAATAACTTGCAGTGGTAGCGTTTGCTGATCTTTCCCGGATACCTATGATTCCAATTTGTAATGCTGAAAAAATTACTTTAAGGACTTCAAATAACCAGTCTTTAAATTTATAACAAACATTAATTTTTATTTAACAATTAACAAAAAAAACAATAACAAATATAAAATGACTAGGTAAATAAATTGATGTAATTTAAGAAATCATTTATCTTACTAATTCTTCATTCAAAAACAAAAGGATATCATGGCAGCAGCACAATCTGCAAATTAAGTTGAATAGGAGGTTGACACTGATTTATAGGATGGGGGGGGGATATTGATAAAAATATGCAATTTCTTTGATTCCACATCCTTATAATTGATAACTTTAACTGCTTGAAATACTGTATAATATCATGCTAAAATAAACTTTCCTCAAAGATCGAAAGCTGTTAAAAATAAAAGTAATGCCCTTCCTGGGCAGAGGTAGCCTTCTTGGCTCACAGTATTAAACTTACATAGTGCTACACTAAAACGAAAAACTCGAAACTGAAGCTGGCACGTAAGACCGCTACTTTTAAATGATTCTGCCGCGGACTGATACGGGGTAACGCCCTCTCCGATCGAGTGGTGAAGCGGCGGTAAGCAGTAGCCAATGAGGTTGCTCTATGACGTCACTCCAGCATACACGTGCCTGCCGGCTCCGATCATGACTCAGCAACATGGCGGATTCGCCGATGTCTGAGTGTGCTGGAGGAATAATTGTTTATCTCAAAGTGCTTACGTGCTAAGTTTAAAATAAAGCAGTACTTGTGATTTTAAAGCATTTAAAATGGGTTTGAAACTAAGGAAGGTGAAAAAGAATTAAGTTATAACTACACAGGTATTTGAATGATAATTACTATTTAAATTAAGTTGAACAAAGTTGAAGTTAAGTTGAACACTTAGCATTTGAAATTTCTGGGCCAACATATTTTCATCCCAATCACAGGAGATGTTAAAGTTTTATTTCAGTCAGTCCCATTTTTGCTAGTGGAAGCTCCTATATGTCCACTCTAGTCTGTAAGGTGTTGTGTCAGGCATATAATGTGTTAACCGTGTTAACCTATAACACAAACTTTTTTTACAAATTTTTTTCGGGATGCATCCCAGCTCGATCTCGGTTGGATTTCAATTCGAGCTTTTTCAAATTTAATTCGTACCTTTCATTGCAATGTAGTGTACTGTATTATATTGAATGAACTTTGCAAAATGTGAGTATTATCTAAAGTGCACTGAACGTACTTGATGAGTATTTTTGAAGTATGAATATTTTTAAGATTAGAAATGTGTTTATTAATGTTCTAGCATATGTGTTTATTATTGTTCTAGCATATGTGTTTATTAATGTTCTAGCATAAGTGTTTATATTTGAATGCATCTATATCGTATTTTCTAGTAGTTGAAGTATTTTTTGAAATGAAGTAATTTTTGAAATGTGTACTAACCATGCTGGCCAGCAACAACTGTATATAGTGTTTCTACTAACCCTTAGTGAATTTTGAAGTATTTTTTCATGCATCATGTTTAACTTACTTTTTCGTTAAAGAGGAAAGGTTACCTCTAATTTTCGTTTACTTTGAATCTGCGAGTTTCCTAAATGTCATGGAAGGTGGGCCCTTGTTAGGAAAAAACGCTATTTCTTTACTTACCTTTTATTTCCATGACATTTTATCTCTAAATTTGCTAAAGTGAAAAATGAAACTTTTGTAAACTCCTTTAAAAGTTTTCTAAGTGAAAACGTAACTTCGTTAGCATTTGAAAATGGCGTTGTAAACATCGTCATATCTTTAACGCCATAATAAAAAGTTTACATTTCTCGCCGATAGATGGCGCTGTTTCTAATTTGCATAAAATAAGAACTTTTTTTTTCTCTATGCAAATATCTATCGTAGTCTCGCACTAACTGGCAGATATAAAAAGGCATCACAAGTTACTTTTCAGTGTCTGTCTCTCTGAAAGCTCAGCCACTACTACTGTGATGTGTGTTATCAAAGATGTAGCTATGAACCGTGTGGTTCAACAGATGTGATTCAACTAGAACCAGATCCGGGGATCCGTGCAAACCGTGCTGATGTATTCAGTGTGATGTGTTTTTGAATCCAAAAGATCGCCGCTGGCGACTTCTTCTAAAAGCTTGTTTTCTTATGCTACTAGATAAATGCTGTTTAATGTATTGTGTCTTCATCATGTGCACTGTGTAAGTCTACCATAGTCATCTTGTTTCAATAAACTACAGAAAAGGTACCTACTTTGTCTTTCTTGTTTAAACACATATTCAAACCAAAGACTTCTACTGTGCAACTCAAGTTAAATGAGTTTCAGCTCTGCCTAAAATCTACAAAATTTATTTTACAGAGAAAATCAAGTAACTATTCAATTTCAGTCAATGACTTTCAATTTTGAAATTTTTGTTTGTTGAATTAGTTTAATAATATAATTAATTTCTTCAGAAAAGAGACTGGACGTGCTGGCATAACCCGGGCGTATAAAGCTCCGTTTCCACTTGTGTCTTTGCTGTCAAAAATTCTTTACTGACTCAAATGTCGTAACGCTAAAGCAGAATTCTGTTTCTACTAGCTTTGTTATCTCTTTTAGAATCGTACGCTTCCCCCAATGGCTATTAGTGATTTCGCGCATGCATGTTTAAACTTTTATCTGTTTCCTGTTTTTCTTTTAAATATATCCCCTTTTGTTATTTTTAAATACAGAAGAATTTCTTAAATTTGGACTGCTAATTTACGGAATTTGAATTATCAAGACGAAATTAGACCTTAAAATAACAATAAATCCGTATTCGAACGAAAATTTTTTAGATTTTATTAAAAATGTTTAAAAGAATAGCATCTTTCTAATGAGCAATTTTTCTGATTATAACGTTTTTTTTAAAACCATTTATAACGATTATAACGATTTTTTTTAATAATACTACAGTATTTTTATGATCTGGAATTTTGTGTTATGCAGAATCGGTAAAGTCCCGTCGATTTTGAATTTGAAAAATTCTACTGTATTTATTTAAGGTACTTTCTTAGTTAGCACATATAATATTTATTTTAGATGATAAAAAAAAAAAAAAAAAAAAAACCTTGGTGTCAATGATTCCCATTAAATTAGAGGCTTTAAAATACTAGTTAATTGAGCCACATTTTTGATAAATTTACGTACTTCATGTTGTCTTTCACCAAGTAAGTAATTAATAGAATATTATATCTGCTTTTTGTGTGTTTTATAAATTTAAGAAATACATTATGTTATTAATTTAATTTCAGTTTTTTCTAACATACACTAAAAGCATATAACTATTTCTGAAAAGGATGTATTGTATTGAGTTATGGTAAACCTACACGAGGAGTATTTCGTATTGCTTATGTAAGGGGGGGGGGGGTCTTGCGCGGTTGACTTTCTTAGTGCTTCGAAAGCGTATTTACGTTACATCGTTTGAAAAACCGTCCAAAACTCTGAATTTTTAGATTATCAGCCATCCGGTAGACAAGAACCCTGGACCTTTATACTTCAGTTATCTACCATCTTCAGTATCTTATCAGCTCGGCTCGGGTGGGCACAACATCTTGTTTTAGATGCCATCTTCGGCCTTTAAATGTCTAATACAAAATATACTGCATGTATAAATTTAGATTATTTAATCAAATTTCTATCTGAAAAGTATTGAACAAAATTTTAAATCTGGTATTTAAAGGAATGCAAAATAAAAGTGAGAAAACCTAAGATTTGGAAAAAATATTGGTCTTAAAATTATAATTCAATAATTTCAATAAATTTTATATATACATGAAGAGTAAAAGAATTATTATTAAAACTAGTTAGTATGTAAAACTACTATTTATTTTCCTTTGAATACTAAATAATTATTATTAATTATGTGAGCTTTCTGAAGAAAAAAAATTCATTGAAGTATTAATTAAATATTGAATTTTCCAAATAGAGTTAATAATATTAGAGAAATAAAGACTTAATTTAATTAGAAATAGCTATCAAAATTCTAGAGAAACGAAATACTTATAGAAAAAGTTAGGAAGGAGTTTTACTAAAAAATACTTAAATTGATTATTTTTTAATACAAAGTCTTAACTATTTTTAATTATTAATTATAGCAAAATAAATTACAGAAAAAATAAGTATATAATAATCTGTTATTATTTTTTAAAATGAAATAAAACAAAAACGACAGTAACACAAAGCTTATCTAGCAAAAATGCGACGTCGGGGACAGAACTGAAGTCATCGGGTTAGAAATCGGAAGCGAAACGGAGTAGCTGTCTATGACCAAACTGGTTTACGATATAAGTTAACTTGTACAAATCTTGTCACGGATCTACTGGCATCTGGGATAGTTGAGACAGGGTGTCGACAGATCATGGAAATCAGGGAAATCATGGAAAAATCAGGGTATTTTATCAATCTGGAAAAATGGAAATATCAGGGAATTTTGCAAAAATATTTAAAAATCAGGGAACTTTCGTTTTTGCCTTGTGAACTAGATAATTTTTAATTGTCAATCTGATGCGCGGCTCCGCTCTGGATCACACGATATTCAACTGATGCACAGATACAGACATTTTACGAATCCGAAACCAGAATACAGATCATACGAGAACATAGAAGTATGAATCCGAGACTCAAGTGATGTAGGCACTATCACTATACGAATCCGGAAAAGCCCATGCATTCGGACTCGTTCTAAGATGCGGATCATACAAGAAACCAGAGCATTTTCGCCAATCCCAACCGCCCGCGCGAAAACCGCGTCTGCGCATGCTCAGCGAGATCGAGAGACCGGAAACCGCACAGAGCTTTAAGGACGGTGCTGGCGCCATCTGTTCGGTGAAAATGTAGTTAATTTATTATAGTGATAATGGATATAGTGATAATGAATTAATCAATAAATTAGATTATTTATTATCTTCAATGAATATTTTTAAACGCTCATTTTAATGTAACATAATTTTAGTTAATGAAAATTAGTTTATTTTATAATAATCAAATAAAAGTGACTGAAGATGACACATATTGAAATGTAAATTTTATTACCAGATCTTCAATTTTGCTTTAGCTGATGAAACATAAAAGCATAAAAATGTTAAATTATAAATTTAATTTACATATGAAACGTAAATTAAGGCTTTTTAATGTAAATTTCTGAATTTTTTATTAAAGGTATTTTTTATTTAAAAAAAAACAATATTTCACATTATTAAACAGATTTAAAGTTTTTGCTTCTTAGTTTTAAGAAATTATTTAAATCAAATGAATTTTAATAACTTTATGAAATGCGCAATTTCTAATAATTTAGTCTTGATTTTTATTTGTGCATTTTGCTTTTAAGTTAATATTGCATAATCCACAGTTTTTCTATTTTAAATTTGGTGTAAACTTACCATAGGCGTAGAGTTATATGGGCCCGTGGGGCTCGAGCCCCCCCAATAAATTGTGAATAGGGGCTGAGCCCACCCAATAATTGACCACTAAATACAGAAAACTAATTTATACTGACATAAAAAAAAAGTATTTTACGCCATTTACAAACGTTTAAAAAAAACCTTTACTTGTACTTTTAAAAATTTTCTTCTTTTGGTTTCAATCATGATTTAGTATTCATTGTGACGCCATGTAACACACAATGTTACTAATAAGCTGCCCTCGCCAGGCTCTGGTTAATTAAAATCAGATTATGCAATGTAAAGTATGTAATGAAGAAAAGTTCAGATGTGTCTAAAATGCACTTTCTCATCTAAAATGTTGTTTTTTTCCTATTGGATTTTTTTCTTTGCTTCTATTTTTAACTTATAACAGGGCAGAAAGATACTAACATGGATACTTACCTTACATAGGTGTAGAATTCTATGGACCCATAGAGCCACTTTATGGGCGCCTCCAATAATTTACACTTATACATAGTAAGTCATAGCTGCCAACTACTACGGAATATAATTAACCACTTTTTGTAAACAGTATATTTTTTAATTATTTTTTTCAAAATAGTAACCAGCTCGAGCGCGCAGCACAAAAATTTTGCTATATTTTAAGCCGAAAAATCATGTAGAAAAAGTGGTTAATTCTATTCCGTACTAGTTGGCAGTTAAGAGTAAGTTATATGTACGTGAATCAGTGGCGTAGCCAGAAATTTTTCATGGGGAAGGGGGTGGGGTACGACTTCTGCAACTCACATATATGTATACGGTACTGGTGTATGATAAGGGAGTGAGGAATATACATTTTGTATGGCAAAAAATTCCTCATGGGGGGTATAACCCCCCCTTGGCTACTCCACTGACGTGAATATATGTGGTTGTGGGGCCCGGCCCCCCCAATAATTTTGAAAACGCTTATGAAACTTACACATATATTTTTTTAAAAATTCATTGTTGCAATTATATTATTTGCATATAGATGAAGCAGGTATGAAGCAAGAAATGTTTTGTTATTTGGAGTGGGTGGTAACAATAATAGGTAAATTTTAAAGTAACAATAAATAAAAATAGGTAAATTTTATATCTAAGATTCCAACTCAATACTCAAATTACTTTTATCATTGGTATTACAAATAAAATTTTATGAAATTAAACATATATTTCAGTCTGTGGTTAGTTAATTTTTTTCCTTTATCAAAAGTTTTACCGTAACACTGAAGACTACATCTGAGCTTCGCATGACAAAATTTCAAGAAGATGAAGGATTTTTACCAGAGATGGGTCATTCCTTTCCCCCCCCCCATTCATTTGTAATTTTGAACACATGTTTAACCTTTTCATTGCCATCATTGAAAAAATGCTACAGACTCACCTTCTATCTTTGACGCATGTTTGGAAGCTGCATCAATTAAGAAGTATTCTTCAATGATAAGAGTGAACAGGTGTGCCTTTTCAATGATGAGAGTGAACA
This sequence comes from Cheiracanthium punctorium, assembly GCA_038373885.1. Taxonomy (NCBI): domain Eukaryota; kingdom Metazoa; phylum Arthropoda; class Arachnida; order Araneae; family Cheiracanthiidae; genus Cheiracanthium; species Cheiracanthium punctorium. The sequence continues at coordinate 18,580 of JAWZYV010011599.1, forward strand.
GGTTAAACTCTTTAGCAACTCGAGAAATTTTTAGGTTTACTTGTAGTCAAGAGAAGGATGTACCCGCAACTGCACTAAAGTCATTTCAAGTTAATGTTTGGGAACATGTTCTTTTTGGAAAAATTACGAAATGAGTGTCTGTTGAATTGGGATAAGATGACACTGGACAGTTTTTACGCAAGAAGAAAAAAAACACAGTATATTGGTATACACACTCAGGGATTATTAACAAAACTGGTGTTATGATATAATTACAATAAATAGGGGTCGATACAAACCAGTGGCGGCTTGTGGGAAACAGCAAGTACAGCCGGGCTGCACTTGAAATTATCAGCACATACTTTAAAATAATTTATTCTACTAATTTTCCTAAATTCAGATTAGAATTATGGAATTCCTGTGGTAAATTAAAAAAATCTCAAAAAAAAAAAAAAAAAAAAAAACCGTATTGTGGCGCCAGATCGCTCATTCGGGAAAAAAGCACTTTAATCTTCCCGCAATTCAATTGGGAAAATCTTTGGTTCAGCCCAGAGCGCTGATAAGAAAATTGGCAGCACCGTTGCCATGACAATGGTTAAGTAAGCATTTCCTCCAGCCAAACTACTAAACAGCCTACTTCAAAAAGTTTTCACATTTGAAAGATTGTATTTTGCTAAGAAAATCCATTCTTACATGAATATTTCATGCAGAGGAAATCATTTTATTTGTCAAAAAGAGTTAACTTGGTAATCGAGAAAAACTATTGTAAACTAATTGGAATCGCAACTTTCCCTTCAAAGCCTGATGACCAGGACTTCAGTATGATGCCATTATCACTTGCAACACCTAATTTTTTCACACATATGATTAACTTCATTTTAACTCTCGGAAATAAAATAGAGATGAAAATAGTGAAAACTCGTTTGAAAATTAGGGAACAGGTGGATTTTCAGATTTTTAGAATCGTGCAGATTATTTTTATACATTATTATGAAAAATTTCAAATGATACATAGATTTTATTACTTTCTCGTACAGAACTTTGTAATCTTTTTGGAGTGATGGTGGTAAGAGTTTTATCTTAGAGTGGTTGAACCAGAATTGTTCCAGTCAATGAGTCAGGTATCAACATAGCTGTATAGTAGGATGCTATTTTATTAATATGCCTTCATTATTATTTTTCAAATTTAAATTCATATGTGCACACATGCAAGATTCCACAGAAATGTAGAATAAGTCACCAATTTTTCAAATTCCAATACCAGATTTGTAACAACCCCCCCCCCTCTCGGCTACCTTTTGTCCAATCAGGGCCTTGATTATAGAATAGGGCCATAAAACCCATGTCTACAGAAGAAAAAAAAATCTTGGGCCTCAAAACTGCAATACTTAATATCTAAAAAATATATAATTATTAAAAAATTCATGTTCTGGAAGAAAAAAAACTTTTAAAATTTGCCAGATTTATCTGTGAGTTTAAAATAATCAGCAGCACCTACTGCCATGCCGCACTGTTCCTGTTACCAGATGCAGAAAAATTAATATTTTTAATTGTAAACACTTTCTGAATTTTTTTTGAATCCTTGGTGCAATTGCATAATTTTAATATGTGTACCAAGTGAGACAGATTTTGTTTCTTTGATTTTGTTCTTGTTGATAAAACTCCTGTGTGTATAATACAGAATAAATAATGCCTAATTACATTTCTCATTATATATACAAAATTAACTAACATAATATTATGAAAAATCTCATTACTTTTTTGAGACATGTGTAGAATAGATCAGATAGATATTTAAAAACAATAAAGTACAAAACTAATGGATGTATATATTTAATACTTACCTGTTATATATATAAATATATATTTATCAGCTTATTTTTTTAAAGTTTTTTTTATTTATTTATTTAAAGAAAAACAAAACAATGTATGTAATTTATTTATTGCATCCTATTATTACAGAGCAGTTACTTTTAGTTTTAAAACATTCAAAAAATACCAGTATATTTGTTTATATTCATTATTGAAATGTTTATTTCAAAGACCATATAAGAATAAATAAAATCAGAAATAAAAACAAAATACTTACCTCTGCGATCTGGTAATAAAATTTACATTTCAATAAGTGTCATCCTCTATATATTCATTATCAGTATAATAAACTAACTACATTTTCACCGAACAGATGGCGCCAGCACCGTCCTTAAAGCTTTGTGCGGTTTCCGGTCTCTCGATCTCGCTGAGCATGCGCAGACGCGGTATTCGCGCGGGCGGTTGGGATCGGCGAAACCAGATATGCGAATCATATCGGCATGTGAATTGCTTCCTGAATGAAGTCATAGGTAAAATGAATCATAAAAGATGATTTAGTCTTCTACTGCGCTGTTGTGTTTTTTAAAGTGATGGTGATGGGACATTAGAGTGATGCCTGCTAAGCTCCCCTGCAATTTTTTTTTTTTTTTTTTTTTAATAGATAGTGCTCATTTTTTAGCCTTTTTACATATTTTTTAAAATTTGAAATGATACATTGAGTGAAATAAAATAAGTTATTAGGTGGCCAGTTTATTTTCATCTGTCATCCTTACACTTAAAATTGAACACTATCTTTATAAAACGAGCAAACTTTTTGCTATATATTGTCTTTTAGTGTTCAACTAAATTTTATGTTTGGATTTATGAAATTGAAATACAATTTATTCACAGGCAATGACAAAACCCCAAGTATCCCACTCTTCATCCATAGAACAATATTAAAAATGCACGGGAACATGAAAACAGGTGATTATCTACCAAGGGCGGATTAAAGGGGGAGGGCAGAGGCGCCCCCTCTGCCCGAGAAAAAAGAAATTAATGAAAAAGAACCTATTTTACTTCCATAAAATGGAGGTATTATGTAAATCTTCTAACTAACTGCCCCTACTGACAAACTAACCCCCTCCACCCCACCCCCAGCAAACTTGCATTAATCCGCAACTGTTATCTACACACTCATCTTCAACTTACAACATTCAAATACACACAATCACATTGTTTTTTTAATAATGGTTTGATTAAATAAAAATCATTAAATTCCCAACACACTCATTTTGAATCTATAAAATGAAATTCATTTACAATTACTTCTTAGTTTTCCCAAAACACTGACTTCTTGGCTAGCATTTAGTGTCGCCCACTTAAATTTCTGGCCAAAAGATGTCGCCAAGCCTGATGATAAATTGTCAAATGTGGCAACCCAAACTGTTTAATGAGCGTCTATTACAGCGCCGCTGTTTGGTATGTTTCGGGAATTAAATTATTTTTGCTTTGAATGTGGCATCTCAAGTGTGGGGTCAGCCATATAAAACATGTGCTTTGCTATGGCTTATTGAAAACTAGATTTAGTGTTGTGATGGGAAAGTAAGTGGATTTGAAAGGAATATAAACAGCAGTTTTGATTTTTCAAATTAGTGGAAACGTTTGGGAAAGTCAAGAGTTACAAACAGTGGTGCAGCCGAGGGGGGAAGGGGATAGAGGGGGTCACCCCCCACCCCCACCCCCCATGAGGAATATTTTGCCATACAAAATGTATATTCTTCGCTCCCATATCACAGACATGTATACATACATATATTTGAGTTGCAGTAGTCATAACCTGACTTCGTGAGAATTACATGCTCATCTGTAATCAGTGGCGGATTAATGCAAGTTTGTCGGGGGAAGGGGGGGGGCAGTTAGTTAGAAGATTCACATATACAAGAAGGATGTTAGAAGGATCTTTTACATTAATTTCTTGTTTCTCGGGGGGGGGGGGGGGTGGTCCCCCCTTTAATCTGCCCTTGTCCGTAATCGATTACAAAAAAAATGATATGGATTTTGATTACTGATAATTTCCAAAAAGATTATAACTCATGAATGTTAATTTAGTAAAACAACAGTAATCTTGATGTTAAAGCAATCAAATATCAAAAGAATTCGATAATAATGCAATTTTATCATAACATTTTTATACAATTTGGAAAATATTATTTTAGTCATCGATAACAGTCGATTGTAATCGACATGGGGGTTACTGGCTATGCCACTGGTTAGAAATAGATATTTTATGTATGAGCAATTTTATGTATCAGCAATCGAATCAGCCAAAAAAAAAATTTTTTTTTTCAGGGTATCAGGCTTAAAAACAAAGCCCATAACCTCTGTTAGACCCTGTAAGGGTCTATAGGAATGGACGCGAGACGAGACAGAGATTTACAGCTTTTTTGCGAGACGAGACAAACATTTTTAACATTATGGTATAGGGATTTTTGCGAGACGAGACAAAGGTTTTCAGCTATTTTGCGAGACGTGAGACTCCAATTTTTCGTCTCGTGTCCATCCCTAAGGGTCTAATAGTAAGTGGGAAGTTAACCCACCCTTTGGCACATCGCCAAAGAACAAATTCACTAACTTCATTTAAATTTTAGTATGCAGAGTTAGCCTACGCGGTATTAGCGATTGCTGCAAGTTTTAAAAAGCCTGATAAAATTAACTTTGCTTAAGATTTCTGAAAGATATTACAGTAGGAAGTCCGAAATCTGGATGTCCAATAACCGGAAAGATCCATAATCTGGGCATTTTTTATCTTAAAAATTTTTTTTTTCCCCCCTTCCCCTCTCTCTCAAACAATCAAAAAAAAAATCTGCTTTTTTTTTAGGTACGATTTCTGATCATACTGTCTTTTGAATAAGCTAACGTTGCGTATGGGAATGAAAAAGCACTGGGCATTTGAATTCTCCCTCCCCCCCTTTCATTCCGAAAGGCTCTTTAGGAGGTGCTCGAACATAGTGATAAGCTAAGCTGCATTCCGTGAGTGCGAGTGTCAAAGATTGCTCTTCTCGCTTTTAATTTATTTGCTTACGCTAACTGTTTCTAGATATGGCGAAAAGAAGTGTTGACTCCAAGATGCCTTCTGGATCGGTAAGAGAAAACGTGTCTCTTTGTCCATTAAGCAAAAAGTAGAACTTCTGCAAAAAATGGACAAAGGCACATCAGTGATGAAGCTGTGACAGAAAGAATTGAAAATTTAATTCTCTACATTACAGCTGACTCTTTGTGTGATTTTATTTAGCAGTTACAGTAAAAGCTTGATTATCCGGCATTTCTAAAAGCGTTAAGCTTTAGACATCACAATTACTTTTAACCCTCAATAACTCCTACTTCCAATTCAATAATAAATTTTACAAACAGAATAAAGGTGTCCCTATGGGCTCCCCGATATCTGGTATAATAGCAGAGTGGAAAATGCGAAACCTTGAAACTTTAATCAATACAAACCTCCACCCCCATATTTAATACTGGTTTCGTTACGTTGATGATGTTTTTGCAATAGTAAATAACAATAGCATAAATAATATCCTCGACGAACTTAACTCACTTGATGAAAATATACAATTTACTATAGAACTTAAACAGAATAATAGTAAAGCTTGAGATTAGCGGTCGCCAGATCGCCAGTGGCGACGGTGGAATTATTCCTGGCGACTGCAAAACAGTCTGTCAGTCGCCAAAATTGGCGACCTGCAAAATTTACTCAGCAAGCAACCCCCTCTCCCCCCTCGTTTCCGTCCCCGTAACGAAAGTCGGCGCTGTATGTCCGAGCAAAGTAAAGCAAAGCAGTTGAAAAAACGTCTAAAATTGATGATGCGCAAAATTTACTTAGTTCGGCCTCGTAGGAAAAGCTGAATGTCAGCGCTATATGGACAAGCAGGGGAGAAAGGGTTGCAGACGTCTATGGGAGGGGAAGAAAGGGGAGGAGCTCATCATAACTGATAACATACATTTAACATTTGGGGGGGGGTAGGAACGCACCGGAACAGAATACTCAGGGTCCCTCTCTGTGACCTGACCCGTTGGTTGACCTTGACCCTTCGCACCATCTCATTATTTTATTACATATCCACATCGACATTCCAGTACGCAGAGAGGCATATCCGTGGGACATTACACGTGGTCGCAAAAATCTGAACTAAAGTATTATTCTAATTATAATTTGTTACAATTTCGACAATAGACGGCCGTAATAAAAGGAGAAGAGTGAAAAGGACTTTCATTTAAAACTAAATTTGATATTTGCCTACTGATACAATTTATGACTGTATGTGAAAGATGCATTAAGTATCTCATTAATAAGACATTGTACTGAAGGAACGAAGCTAATATTTTTCTAAATTATAGTACTCCCCTTTGTATATTTTCCGTCGTTCGACTCAGTCAGGGTCCAGTCAACTTAAGAGTAATCGATTATATTTTTTAAAAATTTCATGTGATCTTTACTATGACCCTTCTAAAACTGTAGGCGGGAAGCACGTGCGTTTTTTTTTTAAATTATTATTATTAACTTGAAAACAATAAACAAATCCTCTGCTTTTGAAAGGTCGATGAAGAGGTTGGCATTCTTTGCATCCTGATTTACGCTACAGCAGATCGAAAACTACCACGCAAGATGCTTTATTTAAAACGAACAAAAACCTTATTTTGTACATTCGAATACGCAAATAAAAACTAATGTCATAAACATACCGTTTTCAGTTTTAAATAAATCTAATTTCAGCTGCTTTCATATTATTACGTTTTTCCTTTTGCAAGAGTTTTGGCATCTCTACAAGAGCGCGAGAGGGAGGGGGAAGAGAAACAGACAAAACACTTGATTTTGTAACAAAAACATATAAAACATTATTTAATACGGCGGATTAATTAGTTAAAATTTTTTATTTGGGAATACCTTATTCCCCCGTACACGATATATATTTCGGTTACACACATAACCATCTTCAGTCGTTTCTGGATCTCTCACTAATGGCGGCTTCTTTTTATATCTTCTTCGTTCTTCTTGAAAGTTCGATGCATGACGTCATCCCATGATTGGTCGATTGTATGAAGCGTATCGTTGATGCTGCCCTCTGTCGTCATTATTTCTAAGCTCTCACGAATGTAGGCATATATACTATTTTTAAAGTTGGCTATTTTTTTAATATTTTTAAAATCAATGGTAATGGGCTCTTTCAAAGCAAGACGGGCTAGAGCGGTACTTTGTTTCTGGAGGTTAATGTCTTTAAAATGTTCGTTTTTTCGCTCTTTAATTTTCCTTTTTGTAACGCCGATGTAGCAATTTTCTTTATTAGTATCGTTTGACATAAAATTAATTTTATAGATCCCTGCGGTTTCGATGGGGTTGATTGGGTCTTTTTCCGATCTAATGCGCTGAAAGATTGTTTTATTAGGTTTAATTGGAATACGGAAGTTCTTTTTACTGGCGATATTAGAAAGTTTATTGGCTATCCCTCGGCTAAAGGGGATAGCGGTAGTAAAACGTGGTTTATCTTTTTGACGGTTGTCTATAACATTTAATTTACGTTGCCTAGCTTTGAAAACTTTGTCGAAAATTTCTCGAGGGTAGTGGGCGTCTTGACATTGTTTCTTTATGAAAGCAATTTCTTTTTGAAGGAGTTCGTTGTTAGAACACACTTTGAAAGCGCGGTCGATATAGGAACGAATAGCAGCAATTTTATAGTTGAAGGGGGTTTTAGATTTAAAATTTACTATATTAGTATTACAAGTAGGTTTTCGAAAATTGGTGGTCTCAATGAGATTATTGTTTCTGGTTATGCTCACATCTAAGTAATTGAGGCTATTATTGATTTCTTTTTCGTAGGTAAATTTAATGTTCGGGTCTATGGCATTAAGTTGATTGATCAAATTATTTTCTTCATTATTGTGGGTGGTAAGGATAGCGAAGATATCGTCGACATAGCGAAGCCAAAGTTTGATGGTATTATTGTGTGTCTGTTTAATCTGTTCTTCAAGGATTCTCATTTTCCAGTCGGCAATTATTCCGGATATGGGGGAGCCCATGGGGACTCCTTTTATTTGTTGGTAGAAGTGATTATTATATTGAAAATATGAGTTATTTAAAATTAGATTTATTGCACTAGTTAGGGTGTTAATTATGTCTATATCTTTAAAACTACTTTGAATTTGTTTGTTAATAATTTGGTTCATTTCCTTAATATCTATTGACGGGTATAGATTTACAACATCGAAACTTACCATAATATCGTTTTCATCAAGTTTATAATCGCGGATGTTTTTAATGAAATCGTCGGTGGAAGTTAGAGTGCTGTTAGAGGGGGGTATAATTTCTTGCAGTATATCTTTCATATATTTTTCAAGAGTGTAGGTGGGGCCTTCACATTTGCTCACGATTGGGCGAAGGGAGGGGGGATTTTTATGATCTTTAAATTTAGCAAAAATCCGTGGGGCGAAATTAGCGGTATTGTTATAGTTCGGACCTTTCTGATCCGGCCAGGTACCATTTTTTATTAAAGTTTTTAGTTTATTATTGATTTTCGTGGTGAGGTCTTTGGGAAGATGTAAAACGTTTAGACTATTGATGGTTTGTTCCATTTTTTCATGGTAATCTTTTTTATCTAGGATAACAATCTTTCCTGTCTTGTCAGAGCTTAAGCAAACGATCTTGTTATTTTTCTTTAGGTCGCTGAGGCATTTACGGTCTTCATGATCTTTAACAGTAGTTTTAAGTTTTTTATTCATTTCTTGTTGGGCATGCATACGGATAGCTTGTTTATCTGAGGGGGGTAATGAGATAATGGCAGCCTCAGTGCTCGCAACGGTATCATTGATATCTATTTTGTCATCAAGAATGAATTTGGGACCTAGGTTTAGAGTGGCTTTTTGCTGTTGAGTAAGAGTTAAGGAGGATAGATTAATGAATTGATCTTCTTTTTTAGTTTGACCTTGTTTATAGCATTTATTATTTCTCATCCAAAAGTTAAGTTTTTTATAGTGGTTATTGTGGTAAATCTCTTTTTCTTTCTTGCAAAAATTGTTTATTTTATTGACTTTTAAACGGTAATCATCCGGAGAGCACATGGTTTGAAGTTTGTGGTTGTAAAATTTTTCTTCTTTCGTTAATTTAGCTATATATTTAAATTTGTTCCTAATGTATTTTTTAAGTAAGCATAGCTCAAAATTCTTTATATCATAAAAGAATTCATTAAGAAGGAAACTATTTTTAATTTTCATGAATTTAGGGGTAATTTTAAAATGTACACAGTCTTTTAAAAAATTGATATGCTGAAATTCTCTAGCTTTTTTCTTGGAAAAACATCTTAACTTACTGTATATATGCTCCACATTCGGAGGCTCAACCATAATAGGCGTCATGAGATGAATAAAAGCTTGAATGGTGGCACAAAAACTTGAAGGCACGTAGATGAAGACCAAAAGTGTAGAGTATAAGCTTGTCGAAACACAAGACATAAAACACTTAAAAAGCCCGGTATCGGCTAGACATAATAAAAACATATAAAACATTATTTAATACGGCGGATTAATTAGTTAAAATTTTTTATTTGGGAATACCTTATTCCCCCGTACACGATATATATTTCGGTTACACACATAACCATCTTCAATCGTTTCTGGATCTCTCACTAATGGCGGCTTCTTTTTATATCTTCTTCGTTCTTCTTCTTGAAAGTTCGATGCATGTCGTCATCCCATGATTGGTCGATTGTATGAAGCGTATCGTTGATGCTGCCCTCTGTCGTCAATAGTAAATATCGTCAAGCAAGTATCGTATAATGTCGTCAATAATACTAATATAGTAAATTTTAAATCTAAAACCCCTTTCAACTATAAAATTGCTGCTATTCGTTCCTATATCGACCGCGCTTTCAAAGTGTGTTCTAACAACGAACTCCTTCAAAAAGAAATTGCTTTCATAAAGAAACAATGTCAAGACGCCCACTACCCTCGAGAAATTTTCGACAAAGTTTTCAAAGCTAGGCAACGTAAATTAAATGTTATAGACAACCGTCAAAAAGATAAACCACGTTTTACTACCGCTATCCCCTTTAACCGAGGGATAGCCAATAAACTTTCTAATATCGCCAGTAAAAAGAACTTCCGTATTCCAATTAAACCTAATAAAACAATCTTTCAGCGCATTAGATCGGAAAAAGACCCAATCAACCCCATCGAAACCACAGGGATCTATAAAATTAATTTTATGTCAAACGATACTAATAAAGAAAATTGCTACATCGGCGTTACAAAAAGGAAAATTAAAGAGCGAAAAAACGAACATTTTAAAGACATTAACCTCCAGAAACAAAGTACCGCTCTAGCCCGTCTTGCTTTGAAAGAGCCCATTACCATTGATTTTAAAAATATTAAGAAAATAGCCAACTTTAAAAATAGTAAATATGCCTACATTCGTGAGAGCTTAGAAATAATGACGACAGAGGGCAGCATCAACGATACGCTTCATATAATCGACCAATCATGGGATGACGTCATGCATCGAACTTTCAAGAAGAAGAACGAAGAAGATATAAAAAGAAGCCGCCATTAGTGAGAGATCCAGAAACGACTGAAGATGGTTATGTGTGTAACCGAAATATATATCGTGTACGGGGGAATAAGGTATTCCCAAATAAAATACCCCTAAATTCATGAAAATTAAAAATAGTTTCCTTCTTAATGAATTCTTTTATGATATAAAGAATTTTGAGCTATGCTTACTTGAAAAATACATTAGGAACAAATTTAAATATATAGCTAAATTAACAAAAGAAGAAAAATTTTACAACCACAAACTTCAAACCATGTGCTCTCCGGATGATTACCGTTTAAAAGTCAATAAAATAAACAATTTTTGCAAGAAAGAAAAAGAGATTTATCACAATAACCACTATAAAAAACTTAACTTTTGAATGAGAAATAATAAATGCTATAAACAAGGTCAAACTAAAAAAGAAGATCAATTCATTAATCTATCCTCCTTAACTCTTACTCAACAGCAAAAAGCCACTCTAAACCTAGGTCCCAAATTCATTCTTGATGACAAAATAGATATCAATGATACCGTTGCGAGCATTGAGGCCGCCATTATCTCATTACCCCCCTCAGATAAACAAGCTATCCGTATGCATGCCCAACAAGAAATGAATAAAAAACTTAAAACTACTGTTAAAGATCATGAAGACCGTAAATGCCTCAGCGACCTAAAGAAAAATAACAAGATCGTTTGCTTAAGCTCTGACAAGACAGGAAAGATTGTTATCCTAGATAAAAAAGATTACCATGAAAAAATGGAACAAACCATCAATAGTCTAAACGTTTTACATCTTCCCAAAGACCCCACCACGAAAATCAATAATAAACTAAAAACTTTAATAAAAAATGGTACCTGGCCGGATCAGAAAGGTCCGAACTATAACAATACCGCTAATTTCGCCCCACGGATTTTCGCTAAATTTAAAGATCATAAAAATCCCCCCTCCCTTCGCCCAATCGTGAGCAAATGTGAAGGCCCCACCTACACTCTTGAAAAATATATGAAAGATATACTGCAAGAAATTATACCCCCCTCTAACAGCACTCTAACTTCCACCGACGATTTCATTAAAAACATCCGCGATTATAAACTTGATGAAAACGATATTATGGTAAGTTTCGATGTTGTAAATCTATACCCGTCAATAGATATTAAGGAAATGAACCAAATTATTAACAAACAAATTCAAAGTAGTTTTAAAGATATAGACATAATTAACACCCTAACTAGTGCAATAAATCTAATTTTAAATAATTCATATTTTCAATATAATAATCACTTCTACCAACAAATAAAAGGAGTCCCCATGGGCTCCCCCATATCCGGAATAATTGCCGACTGGAAAATGAGAATCCTTGAAGAACAGATTAAACAGACACACAATAATACCATCAAACTTTGGCTTCGCTATGTCGACGATATCTTCGCTATCCTTACCACCCACAATAATGAAGAAAATAATTTGATCAATCAACTTAATGCCATAGACCCGAACATTAAATTTACCTACGAAAAAGAAATCAATAATAGCCTCAATTACTTAGATGTGAACATAACCAGAAACAATAATCTCATTGAGACCACCATTTTTCGAAAACCTACTTGTAATACTAATATAGTAAATTTTAAATCTAAAACCCCTTTCAACTACAAAATTGCTGCTATTCGTTCCTATATCGACCGCGCTTTCAAAGTGTGTTCTAACAACGACCTCCTTCAAAAAGAAATTGCTTTCATAAAGAAACAATGTCAAGACGCCCACTACCCTCGAGAAATTTTCGACAAAGTTTTCAAAGCTAGGCAACGTAAATTAAATGTTATAGACAACCGTCAAAAAGATAAACCACGTTTTACTACCGCTATCCCCTTTAGCCGAGGGATAGCCAATAAACTTTCTAATATCGCCAGTAAAAAGAACTTCCGTATTCCAATTAAACCTAATAAAACAATCTTTCAGCGCATTAGATCGGAAAAAGACCCAATCAACCCCATCGAAACCGCAGGGATCTATAAAATTAATTTTATGTCAAACGATACTAATAAAGAAAATTGCTACATCGGCGTTACAAAAAGGAAAATTAAAGAGCGAAAAAACGAACATTTTAAAGACATTAACCTCCAGAAACAAAGTACCGCTCTAGCCCGTCTTGCTTTGAAAGAGCCCATTACCATTGATTTTAAAAATATTGAAAAAATAGCCAACTTTAAAAATAGTATATATGCCTACATTCGTGAGAGCTTAGAAATAATGACGACAGAGGGCAGCGTCAACGATACGCTTCATACAATCGACCAATCATGGGATGACGTCATGCATCGAACTTTCAAGAAGAAGAACGAAGAAGATATAAAAAGAAGCCGCCATTAGTGAGAGATCCAGAAACGACTGAAGATGGTTATGTGTGTAACCGAAATATATATCATGTACGGGGGAATAAGGTATTCCCAAATAAAAAATTTTAACCACTTGATTTTGTTTTATTTTGTAATCACTGGTAAAAGCGCTCGCTCTTCAAAGCTTAAATAAACAGATCTCCATGCCTTTAGAATTCCATTAATCAGCGTTACAGCTGTCCGAGAAGAGAGAAGTGTTTCTCCCACCCCCTCCTGTTCACACTTCAAGCTTTTTTTTTTTTCCAGTTCCGTTTTAATGACAGGGAGTTTCTCTGTAGATTATACGAATATAAGGCATTTTTGGTTGGCCGAAGCGAAAACGTATCCCCCCCTCCCCATGGGCGCCGGCAGCAGGCTCCCCCCTGGATTTTTGTATGCAGTGTTTTTAGTTGCTTTTTTGCTCTTTCCAACATGGTAACCATACGTTGAAGTAGTCTTCCCGCCCCCCCCCCCCCCCCCGCAAAAATTTCTCCCTGTTTTAAGTTATTTCTTTTATATGATTCACCTTTGTAAATTGAACCCTTAGTTTGTGTAACGTTCGTTAAAAAATGTTTTACATAATCAGACACTTGATTATTTGAAAGTGGAAACCTTGAAAATGGGCTGTTTGAGTAGCACATGCTTACGATTTCCCCATCTTAAAATGCATCTGATTTTCCTTAAAATTTGATAAGATGCTTAGTGGTTTTTTTTTTTTTTTAAATAGGAGGTTGGGGAGCTACTACCTTAAGTAAAATAACCGTTTGTTAGCTTCTTGCAAGTCCAAAATTAGTAAATTAGGAGGAAGCGTACTGTCGAAATTAATAGAAAATTGGGGCCCTTGATCCTCTTTCTTTTATTAAGTCCCAATTCCTTTTCCCCCCATAAATTCCATGAATGAAAGGAGAGATAAATTAAATAAATAGTACTTTATTATGTGTACACCATAAGTTGAGAAAATGGTCTGCAATACTATATATATTATCTTACCTCCAGTTTCTTACTTTAAAAAAAAGTTTTTTTTTTTTTTTTTTTACTTAGGCTTCATGTTTCACAAGTACTTGGTAATAGTGACAACTTTCTAATAATGTCAAAATATTCTATATCACTTAGCCATACAGATTTCAGGTTGGCAGATTTTTGGGAGTCCACTGTATTTATTTAATAACTAACTATTTTTCATAAAAGATACGTTTGAATTAATCTGAAGAGAAATTTTAAAGTAAAATATTTTAAATCATTAATTTTATTACAATTCTCTATTTTTAAGAGATTTTCACTTTTAATTTGGGTTTGGGGGAGGGGGGGGGGTTAAGCTCCTATAGCCTCCTCCATGTGTGTACCTATATATAGTATAGACACAGACAGTGATGTGATGATTCTAACAAGGAGCTGCAGCCTATCAGGAGGAATTAATAAATTTTAAATTCATAGTACTTAGATTTCTTTAAATACAGCTAGTTATTTCTGAATGTAATATATGGAACATGCCATGCATTATTACTAAAAAAGCATTGAATCATTAAATGTACAAAATAAAAAATCTCATATTATTTTCATATATCTGAAAGGGGGGGAGAAAGGGTGTCGAAAACAAAAATCACGTAAGTACGGAAAATTTTGGCCACTAACTATATCAAAGTGGCCACTGAACTTTGTAGGGTCACTGGCCACTGGCCACTGAGGAATTTTTTTAATCTCAAGCTTTAAATAATAGCCTAAATTTCCTTGATGTTAAAGTAATTAGAACCACCCCAGACAATATAGAAACTACCGTTTATCGTAAACCTACCAATAATAATAAAATAGTCAATTACTCCTCAAAAACTACATATAACTACAAAACATCAATCTTACGTTCACACGTCAATAGAGCCCTGGAAATATGCTCCAACCAACAATTACTAAAGGAAGAAATACAATTCATAAAGCAACTTGCGCGCGAAGCTAATTATCCTAGCAATATCATCCCCCGCCTAATCAGAAATAGAAGAAAGAAACTTAACATCATCAACGACGCACAAAAAGAAAAATCCACATTTACTCATCCGATTCCCTACTGTTGCGGTCTCGCTGTAAAAATATCCAACAAAGCACGTAAAATGAACCTCCGTATCCCAATTAAACCCAATAGCAATATATTTAAAAGAATCCGGTCAGATAAAGACAAGATTAACCCTCTAGAAACCGCAGGTATTTATAAAATAAATTTCACATATAGAGATTCCAACCTTCCCGGATACTACATTGGGGTTACAAAAAGAAAAATTAAAGATAGAATTAAAGAACACATAAACGACATAAAATACAATAGACAAAGTACCGCTCTATCCCGCCTAGCCTTAAAAGAAAATATAAATATAGATTTCGTAAATGTCAAGAAAATAGCTAATTACAATAATCACAATTATGGCTTAAGACGGGAAGCGTTGGAAATAATGACACAAGAGGGAGCTGTCAACGACATGGCGCATGCGCAGATCGAGCAATCGTGGCAAGCCATGGTGAAGAAGAGGCGGTGAACGAGCCAAGCAACTCAGTTCTGATGATGACAGCGGGCTAAGCTGTCGAAAGCGCTAATGGTGCGTGTTTTAACCTTTTTACGGAAATTTTAGGCTTTTAATGTTTTTAACTAATTACTTTTAACCCTTTCCGGACGGCTGCTGAATTTCGAAGTAGTAACTGCGGGTATCAAAAGCGGCACAGTGCCAATTATCCTGGACAACAGCAGACTTTTAATGTTAAACTTACATGAAAGTTCTTAAAATCGCATTACATACCATATTATATTATTTTCTGCATGATGATGCCACGTATGTGCGTTCGTTGGGGAATTTTGCGCGGCCGCCTATACGCGGCCAGGCAAAACCCTTCCTGTCTGGAAAGGGTTAATTTATTGTAATATTTTCCCCATACATTTAATCTTTTATGAAACACAATTAAGCTTTTTAATATAAACATTTATCAGCATTCAGTTATCCGGAAAATTTGCATATCCGGCATTCTGTGCTTTCCGCATAACTGAACTTTTATGTATTTTAACTTTAAAGCTTAACACCTGTCAATTTATATTTAAGATCCATAATCCGAAAAAATCCTGTTAGGAAAAAATGCCATTTCTTTACTTACCTTTTATTTCCATGACATTTTATCTCTGAATTTGCTAAAGTGAAAAACAAAACTTTTGTAAACTTGTTTTAAAAGTTTTCTAAGTGAAAACGTAAGTTCGTTAGCATTTAAAAATGGCGGTGTAAACATAGTCATATTTCTTTACTGCCGTAATAAAGTTTACATTTCTCGCTGATAGATGGCGTTGTTCCTAATTTGCATAAAATGAGAACTCTTTATTTTCCTATGCAAATATCTATCGTAGTCCCGCACTAACTGGCAGATATAAAAAGGCATCACAAGTTACTTTTCAGTGTCTGTCTCTCTGAAAGCTCCTCCCCCAGCTGCTGTGATGTGTGTGTAATAAGAGATTTAGCCATGAACCGTATGGTTCGACTGATGTGATTCAGTAGAACCGGATCGGGGATCCATGCTGATGTATTCAGATGACTCAGTGTGATGTGTTTTTAAAATCCAAAAGATCGCCAGTGGCAGCTTGTTCTAAAAGCTTGTTTTTTATGCTGCTAAGTGGATGCTGTTTTGTTTAATGTGTTGTGTCTTCATCATCTCATGTGCCCTGTGTACTGCCATCGTCACCTTTGTTCCAATAAACTACAGAAAAAGTACCTACTTTGTCTTTCTTGTCTAAACACATATTCAAACCAAAGATTTCTACTGTGCAATTTAAGTTACATGAACTTTAACTCTGCTTAAACTTTATTCTTCAGACAAAATCAAGTGACTATTTAATCTTCAGTCTATGACTTTCAATTTTGAAATTTTGTTTGTTGAATAGTTTAATAAATCCAACATCTGGAATCGCCGAAGTCCCGAGGATTTCGGACTTTCTACTGTAAATTGCAAACTACCCAATAAACAGTTATTAAATAGAATGTAACAAATTAGTTTATTAACAATAACAATATATAAAAACAATTACATTAAAATTTGACTAGGTAATTTGATATGGCTGGCAAGTAAAAGGATATTCTAATTAAAACAGATTTTCAGATTTAAAAACAGTAAACTTAATATGTAAACTTAACAGTAAACTTAACATCGCCATAGCGTAAACACTTTAAAAAGAAACATTTTCAAAAGAACTCTAAATGCTTCTATTTACCACTGGATACCGGAGAGACATACTCTAAGACATAATAGGATTAATTTCTTGCCTCCTATTGCACTAGAAAAGAAGATCATCGGGCTTTCATAATAAATTACTGACGAAATGCCATCACACAATTTCTATTACACCCTAAACAGGGAGGAGCCGAGAGAACTTACATGCTGAAATCCTGACACCGATTGAAACGAAATGAAACTAAACTCAAAACTGCTGCCGGCTTGCCGACGCAGCCCTTTTGAACATTTCCTGTGTAGGAAACAGGAAACGCCCACGGAGGCACACGCAACCTGATTACAATACAAGCATTCGATCCGCAGACGATGTGTTATCGGCAGCACGGGACGTCGACTGACTTCATTACCTGCATACGGAAGGCAGATGAAGGCTCGTTGTAATGTGATCAACAAGATGGCTACTGCCATGGCGATTTGCCGATAAACAGGAAGACATCGATGTAAGTAAAACATTTTAGGATTTATTCATGCTGTGCAGTTTAAAGATGGTGGAAAGAATAAACCAGTGCTAAAACTAAACTGGAGACTTATTAAAGTTGGAAGTTGAAAGGTAGTACTGGGCCAACAAAATCAACTCTGTCAAAAACTGGCAAGGGAGATAGAACATTGGTGCAAGAGCATGAGCTTCCTCTATCTGTAACAAATCCAGCTTTCTTGAAGTAGTTCTTAATCATGGCTTGCCTAACTTTATTCCAAGCAGAATTAATCCAATGAACAGCATTCTAAGCATGTACTGACGCAGCTGTTGACGATGCCAACGCAGAAGGACCACAGGTTTTTGCTTTCATGATCATCCATTCCAGAAGTTGAGCTCTGTCGCGCACTTTGAAGGACTGAATAATGCCTTGATCCAAAGGTTGGCTTTTCGAAGTAGTGTTGGGAGGCAAAAATGTTAGCTTCACATTTGTGGGATTATTCATTTTTAGGTGGCTCGGGCAGTTGTCCATGATAAGCAGAATAGATTGCTTCTTTTTCCTCATTTCTGCATCAATTTCTCTAACCCACTCTTCAAATAAAGCACTGGTTATGCAAGTGGATTTATTCGCTTTCCAAAAACCAGGCTCTTCAGGTTTTACATTTTTAAATGCATGAGGTTTTGCTGATTTGCCGATCACCATAGGCTTCAATTTTCCCCATTCATATTAGCACATAGAAGAACAGTAAAATGCTGTTTTGAAAGTTTTCCTCTTTTTCAAGTGTCACCCTTCATTACTAGACTTCTATCAGGCATTGCTTTAAAGAAAAGACAGCACTCATTAGCATTAAAGATGTCCTCGTCTTTAAAACCTTTAGTAAACTGTGCGAACTTTTCATTAAACGTCTCCACCACTTCAGCTGAAACCTCATTCAATTCCCCACACAAAACTTTTTGAGAAATCTCGTTTCGTAGTTTGAATTTTTCCAGCCAAACTGCTGACACTTGGAAGTCCTGTATTTTGAATTCTTTTGCAAATTTTGCTACTTCCTGAAGCATAGGTCCAGATATTTTTGCATTGATTGATCTCATCTCTTTAAACCAATGAAACATGGTGCCATTCACAGTGTCGAGACATGTTTTTCTGCGTTTTCTTTGGAGTATCCTGTTTTCGGAAGAATATCTTTCCAGAAATTCTTCCTTTGTTTTAAAATGTTGCTCAATAATACGTTATCAAAAGTAAATAATTTGTCCTCCCACCTGTAAATAACTTGGGCAATACTGCCAAAATCAGGTGGTAAATATCTAATAAGATGTAGGACCTGTTGTATTGGATCAAGTGTATAACCAGCATCTTTTAAATCAGCATGAATTTTTCTAATACGAGAAGCGAATAAACCAACAGACTCACCTGGTTTCATGCGCTGAGCATAAAAATTGTCCAGTAGTTCTGCTATCCTGGCTGGGGGCGAAATGTTCCTTCAAAATATTCCAGGCTACAATTCCATCTTCAGTATGCGAGATGATACTTCTGTAGTCTTCTTCGATATTCAAATAAATGGTTCTGTACCCTCCTCACTTGATAACTCTTCTTGACCTTGTTGGATGCAGTTTCTCCTGGCAGTGTTTCTTTATCTTTGATAATTCGCCATAAATCACGATCCATCAATACTATCTTCATGTTCTCGACCCATGACTAGTAATTGTCAGAATTCAAAGGTGTTATACCGGGTGATCCTAAAGTCAGGACAAACTTTAAAAATTAATAATTCGAGAACGAATCAAGATATAAAGATAAGGTTTGCACCAAACAGATGGAAAAGAAACCGGGTTTTGTGTGGCAATGAAACAAAAATAGTTCTCTTGGTGTCCAACAGATGGCACTGTCGGATTTCTGATATAGGATTATGCAAAGCGATATAAAAGGGAGCAACTGGAGCAGGTAATGGTAGTCGAAGCTTATATGCATGTAAATGCTGTCCATAGTTGAGAAAGCCCTCTTAGTCAAACTTTATTATAAGAATGCAGAAAGTGCCACAGTGGCATTGCGAGCATATCGTTATATGAAGGGCATGCGAGGCAGAAAAGGACCAATAACAACTTCTGCATTGATCAAAATGATGAAGAAATTTGAATCTACCGGATCTTTGGCATCACGTGCAAGAAGTGATCATCCCTCAACAGCCGCTGCTGTTGTCACGACAGTGGAGCAGACAGTGCAATCCATGTCGGCGATTTCTGCATATGGGGAGAGCAGTGCCAGAGAAGTGGAGAGCACTTCGAATAACTCTGAAACGGTATCCCTATAAGTTGCAACATAACAAGAACTGAAACCTCCTGACTTCGACTCTCGTCAAGATTTTGCCAATTGGGTACTCAATAAAATGGAAGAGCAGCACGATTGGCTTCACACTGTGCTTTGGACAGATGAGGTGCATTTCACACTTTCTGGCACTGTTAACACCCACAATTGTCGAGTGTGGACCACAGAAAGTCCACATGCATTTGTTGAGGTACTCTTACAACAGCCTAAAGTGACAGTCTGGTGTGGCTTCACTGTTTATTTCATAATTGGTCCATTTTTTTTTTCGAGGAAGTCACGCAGATGGGTTTGAAAACAATTTCTGTCACTGGTCAGTGATTGCAGCACTGTTACAGAACAACATTATTCCTGAACTGCAAGTGCAACCGGCACTTCAAACAGTAACCTTTATGCAAGATGGAGCGCCACCTCATATTGCTCTGCCTGTGCAACATCTGCTACGCTCAACATTTGGGGAGGATCGCATTATCAGTCGCTGCTTTAATCAATCATGGCCTCCAAGATCTCTCGATCTTACGCCCTGTGACTTTTGGCTGTGGGAATTCTTGAAGTCAAAAGTATACCGCGACCAACCGGCATCACTAGCAGCACTGAAAGATGCTGTCTGCCGTAATGCAAGAAATGCTGCTAAATGCTGTGAACGGTGTGGTGATTCGTCTCACAACTGTACTTCTGAATGATGGGCAGCACTTTGAAAATTTATTGTTGTACCAATTAACTGTAATTAAGCTGCCTTGTAAATTGTCAACATTTTTTCATTTGTAAATCATCTTTTGGTGAAATAAAACACTATAGCGCCATCTGTTGTTCGCCAACAGAGCTATTTTTGTTTCGTTGCCACATAAAACCAGATTTCTTTCCCATCCGTTTGGTGCAAACCGTATCTTTGTATCTTGATTTTTGTTTTCGAATTATTAATTTTTAAAGTTTGTCCTGACTTTTGGATCACTGGGTACTTGGCTCCATTTCTTGAACCCTGAAATAAAAGACTGCCCCCCCTTCACAAAGCTTGATTTGTCTTAAGAGTACCTCCTTCCTATACATGGGCAAAGGATCATAACCTTGATGGCATAAATCAGCAGAGTACAGTGCATTGAGGAGGTCTAATAATAAGGCAGACATAATAAACATAAGTTTATTAGACAAAAATTAAAATCAAATACATTGTCATCAATTATCAAAATGCCACCTGGCATTACCTCACGTTGCAACTTCCATCTGTTGGACCTTTTATACATGTATTCATTTACCATATGTCTTACACAAATGATAAAGTAAATGACAAAACATGGAAAAAATTTACATGCATGTCGAAGCTTCCAGTTTAAACAAAGAACATAATTTTTTTTTTTTTTCCCAATGCAGCAGGCGATTACAGACATTATTTTATGCCATGCACAGATCAGAGAAAGAAAACAAACTAAGAATATTTAAAACATTAAAAGCACTAAAAACATAAAATCAGGCAACTAAACTGTTCAAAGAATCTCTAGCCTCCCAGTATCAAGAATAGATACAGTTCTTAGTTAGAGCTGAGCAAATGGGGATATTATCGGCATCCATTGTCACACAACTGCGGCAGAGGGGTCGGGCAGGACTATCCACCAAGTTGAAGCGATAAAGATGGGCCTATAAACAGTCATGTCCAGATGCTAGTCGAAAGGCAGCCACTGCATTACTTCTTGGACAGTCGGGGAGATTGAGGATGGCATTTGTCCACGATTTTTTCTTCATTCGATCTTTTAGTAATGCCATATGTGTTGTCTTAAACATTTGATTAATTCGTGATGAGACTGACTTATAGCTAACCAGATTGCATGGGGCCTGATTAACAAAACAGCCCTTTTTGGCTAGCTCATCCACTTTTGCGTTACCTGGGGTACCACAGTGGGATGGGATCCATTGTAAAACAATCGTTTTATATTTATTGTGCACTTCTCTTATTAAAGATCTACATTCCATTATAGACATAGTGTCAGGAGCCTGAAGGCAGTTGACAATGGCTTGAATAGCAGCCTGAGAATCTGAAAAAATGACAACCTGACCCTGTTTGGAGAGAGAAGGGCAAGCGTCTAGATGGGCTAGAGCTACTTTAATTGCCTCGACTTCACCATCAAAAGCGGTCTTGTATGTTCCCAATGAAAGATAATGAGCGAAATGCTAACAGTAAATACCAGCTCTGGCCACATTATCCGTCTCAAGCTTTGAGCCGTCAGTATATATATGTAGCCATGCCTCAGGAGGAAAGCAATTGTGAATAGTCTCCATCCCCGCGCTGAACAAAGCTTCAGTACAATCCTGGGATTTTAAAACTGGACTTACAAGGTCTAGATGATATAATATTTCTCCCGCATCCAATAGGTTCAATGGGGGCAGTAACGGCTTGATCCGGGGTGGGATATCACATCCATCCATTTCTTTTAATACATCCTGCAAAAAGCCATCCTGAGTCCTCAGCCTGCGAGGCCCAGATTTAGCCCACTTATCACTATGACGCAGGCAAATTAATTTCTGGTATAGTTTCAAGGCTGATTTCCTTATTTAAAGAGCATAGGAATTTCATTAGTCTGCAATAGCAGTGCGTCAATAGGTGTAGTCTTGACAGTACCAATGACAAGGCGGAGAGCATTATTTTTTTTAGTCGCTCCAGTCTTGTTCTACCTCCTTCAGATACTGTAATAAGTGGGGCATTACAATAAGTCATCACAGGCTTTATAAAAGCCCTATAGGTAGCAAGTAGCGTTGGGGTATCACAGCCCCACCTAACTCCAGCAAGTTGTTTAAGCAGTATCATACGTTTCTCAGCCCGTTTCTTGATATCATCATTATATAATTTCCAAGTGAGTTTACGGTCGAACGTAACTCCTAAGTACTTAGTACTCTCACTACTCGGGAGGGCTATATTGTTATAAGATATATTCAGTTGTAATGGTTGGTGACACAATGAAAAAGTCTGATAAGTTGTTTTCTCCGTGTTTACAATCATATTGTTTTCTAAACACCATGAATGGAGTTTGGACATGGCATTATTAAGGAAAACTTCAAGTCTGTCTTTTGCCCTATGCTTAAAACTAGATGACCATATAACAAGATCGTCTTCATACATAAGTACATTTATGTTTTCATCCATCAGGGAGTGTACTTGATCATCAACATAAACAGCAAACAACTTGTCACAGCTCCCTGGGGGAGACCAGTGTGTAAAGTCCTAAAACTAGAGTGTACTTTTCCATAACGGATATTAATAAGCCGTTGATCAAGGAAATCACCAAACCACCGCAGAATGTTTCCCGTTATATGTTTAGTAGCTAATTTATATAGGAGCTTCTACACAGTATCATATAGCTCCTTTGAAATCCACAAAAATATGAACGGAAAATTGTCTGATACATAACTTCTATCCTATCCTTCTCTACCTTCTAGCAAGAAGGTAGAGGTCGCTACTATTGTGAACGAAAGAAAAAGAATAGGATCAGAAAATAATTAAGTGTCCAGAGAGGGAACCAATCCGAAAAGTAAGTAAAGTAAAAGTTAATTTTCCTAACATGTAGTATTTTCATTTGTTCAGTATTATGAGTGGTTGTGAGTTTTGAGTGTTCTGATTCTAAAACATAAGAGTTCTGTTTTTCTGATTTGCTAATTCATATATTTGCTCAGAATTGATTGTTATTATGATGATTATTGTATAGCTGTTATCAATCTATAATACTGTTTTTATTCTTTTACAATTTAAAATATACTTTTAGAATTACCATGTATTTTTGCTTCGAATGAGCATGCATTTTTTGTTTTTTTCATTTATGAGAGACTAATATAAATAAATACAAACACTGAGTGCAAGCCATAATTATAAAACTACTCAAATTATGAGTGAAATTACATGAAAGGCTTTTGTATTGCTTATTCGGTAAGAAAATTTATGAAAACGTTACATCATACAACTGTTTTTGCATTATATGTTAGACAAGTGTACTATTTATTCATTATTTCAGAATGCTTACTAATCATCTGATGGAAGGAGATGCTGTTGAAAATGATTTAGAATCAGATCATCAACGAACTGTGGCCAAGCAGTCATCCAGTCAATCAGCTGAATGTGAGAGTCCATCTATTGAACAAGAATCAGATATATCTATTTGTGATAAGTCTGTTAAAACTACTAATCAAAGGAGCAGTAATAGGTTAACAAAAAGGACACGCAAAGATCAACCTACTGATGTTTCTGTAAAGAAAGGTATTACTATATGCTTTTTAATTATTTTATTATTAAGAAAAGATTTCTTTTTGGTAATATATACAGTGGATTTTTTCATTAATTGATAGTACAACTTATCAAACAGGCACAACAAAATGTCCTCTAAGAAAGAATATAGATCAGTAAAAGAATATAGATCAGTAATACTCAAAGATTAAAAACAAATACTGATAAAAACCTCTAAAATCAAAGCTTTGGATTGAAGTTCCTTTCAGTCACCATTTATGACTGCATTCATCACCGGCTCTGCTCTCTGCTCTCTTATTGCTGACAATGATTAGCTCTTGGCCAAGTACCATGTGGTGCCATCTTTCCTTGGAGCATGTGCTACATCATTAACAGCTTTGTGAGTGGAGAATATTTCATCTGCTCTGCATTAAAATCTGTAATTTTTATTTTGATAATTGGCTATATTTTCAATGTTGTTTAGATCTATTGTTTTCTCTTTGAGCAATATGAGATAGGCTCTGCTTAATTTCCCGAATGCGACATCAAAAGAACCAGTGGTGAGTGAAATATTAGATATTCTTATTAAGAAGGTCGAATCTACCGTATACTTCTATGTATAAGCCAAGAATTTTTAGAACCTTTTCAAAACTGAAATTATGGGGGTAGGCTTATCTAAGGATCTGCTAATGGTACAAAAAAATTAGGTAATTTTCCATTCTTTAAACACAAGTGATAAATCACTAAATATAGCACTTTTTAGTACTATAGTTTACATTTTTCAAAGATATGCAAAAACTAATAGATAAGATAAATAATTTGCACTTTTCTGTGCAAATTATTTATCGTATCTATTGAAAGATTTAAAAAAAATTAAGAGAATTCCATTTCACTTACTCTTTGGTTTCTTTGAATGTACAGCATTTCTGCAGAAAGGAAAAGAGTCATAAAGTCTGACTAAATCAGTTTCCAAATAGTTTGTGAAATTCAATTTCAGTCCTGGGGATATCAGTATGGAATATTATCATTACTTCCAACACTTTCCACTTAATTTCTGTCTTAACATACAAAATTGTCTTCGCCTGCATCCATACTGTTGCTGATCATCACTTTTTGAATCGCCTTTGAAATCACTTTTTGAAAGCTTGGACAATAATTTCAGAGGAAATCTCTCATCTGATAGCATTTCTACTGCTATCTGCAGAGCACCGTAGTGGATAAATGGAAGACAAGCTTAAAATATAAAATCCTTTTGTGAACAAAACACAATAATTTTGTCAGGGACTTACATTGAACGCCTGCCAGGTTCAGTTCCAACATACAACATTATAAAGTGTACAATAACTAAAAATTAACATAACAGGCGATCTTCTGCTACGGTAAAATACTTCTACAAGGGTGCGTTCATAAAAACAATCCAGATATCTCCGATACCTTCAGTACATGAGCACCCTATGTCAGCTTGGCGCAATCTTAATAGCATTGCAAGTTACCGAGTGAACCACCTGGTGAATTTCTCAGCCTTGTAAGTATGTGTCAAGCAGACAAGGACAATATGTGAAAAATGCTCGTTGTTCTATCAATATTTCGCCTTCCTTGTCAGTTCGACACGATAGTTGAACTTTGGTTGGCGATTAAGTGACCGATTTTGCCATACCAGCAACACTTCCTAGTTTCCTTCTTAAAACTGTTTGATGCAATGCGCTATTGTTTATTAACTTGGTTGGTCATAGCAACTGCTGCTCTATCCCCTAAGCTTTGTTTTAATCTCGATTCTTCAGCTAACAGTTCATTCAGAACTTTATCGAATTTGAAATTGTCATCTGACCTATATACTTTGAACTATTCCTCCAACTCAGTTGGTAAATAACGTATTAACTGAAAAGACTGATACCAGTCAGCTAAAGGACTTTCTCCTTCACGCAACTCTGTAGCTATTGCTTTTAATCGAGCAGCATATAAACTTATCTCCTCCCCAACATTTATTTTACAAGAGAAGAAATCATCAGTCAGACCTATAGCATGAGCCCTTGATTCGGGTCTAAAGTGCTTTTTCAAAATTTGCCAGACCTCCTTTGGGTCATATGTACCGGCTAAGAGGGCCTTACACTCATTTGATGTATTTAAATAAATCATGCTGTAAGCTCAACCATATCTTATTATATAATCTCTTAATAATGTTACGAATTTTCGGGGCAACCCGCTGTCCTAGGGCTTAAAATACCGTATTTTCCAGCCTATAATCTGCAGATTATCTGTAAAAAAAGCTTACAAAATTTAAGATGCGTATTATATGCCGCTGCGGATTATCTGTTTTCTTTTTTTTTTCCCCTAAAAATTTTTAGTACAGAATTTACAGCACAATTCAATAATAGATGGCTCCAGCCAAATGCATCTTCCAATTAACATTAAAATATTGAGTTTTTACTAAACTGTAAATACTTTTAAACATTCTGTTTAAAAAGTTTGTATTATATTATTTTTCTTAGAAAGAAAAAATATCTAGTAGCATGCGTAATTGAATAACACACTTTCTGATTAATACTGTCCCAGTTTCAAAATATGTTGTTTTAATTGCCTTGCTAAAACTCTTCTAATTTCTGTATAGCTTGAAACTTGAAACATTTTTCCTCTGCACTTTATTCACTATCCATCCATAAATAAATAAGCCGCTTGCGGAAAGGCAGCTGAAAAGAATTAATAAATAGCAAGCATCTCACTGTGTGTATAATTCTGAAATAAAATGTTTGTGTTAATACTGGAAGATGGCTTATCAGCAAAATCATTTGGGAGGGGGAATCAGCCAGACATCACAAGTGAGACAGCTGTTTTTGTTTGAATGGGTCAGAGTGGATAAGAAAAACAAAGCTGGGGTGGCCTGTTAAAACCAATAAGAATAATTTTCCTTCTCAAGAGAGTAATATTATCTCAAGAGTTGTTTATTATGTTTCTTTCTTTTGGCATATATGTCTCTATAATATTTATGGTGTACGTACACACAGGGCCGGCATAAGAGCAAAATGCTGCGTGTGCAAGAATGAGTGTTGGCGCCCCTTATAAAGAAAATGGATAAATTAACCCCCCCCCCCCCAAAAAAAAAAAAAAAAAAAATATGGTGTAAGTACTCTATAACTAAAATTTGTGAGAACTTAATACCAGATTTTGGATTTTGGAATCTTAAAAGGAATAAAAACCAAAATCTAAAACTAAAAAGCAGTAAGAAATAGTATACATCAAAATATTTAGTACCTCTTCATTATTATTTTTTTAACAATTGACTTGAGCACTGATTCTTTTATTTATTTATTTTTAATAATGGGCCAGCACTTACCGATTTGGCATTCACCACTACAAGGGCCTGAAAGGAATTGGTCATTTTATTATGGGGACACCGAACGAGCGGCTAACGTTATTCCTATGAAGGTACGGACGAGTTTATACCCCAGCCCAATGCCGGGAATCGAACCCGGACTTAAGGCATGATAGAATAGTTCTTTAGCCACCATAGACGAAACTCACTAAGGACAAGAGGGGACAATTGCCTCCGCCCCCCTAAAATTCAAGGAAATTCAGACATCACGTATTTAAAAACGGTATTTTGTATAATAGGAAACATTTTGCCCCCGAATATGTTACATGCAAATTTGCACCAATGTTGGCCACTACACCCCCTGGGTGGCAATTATTTTAACTGACTTTTCAAATTTCAATAGGTGTACTGTACTGTACTCGCGTAAAAGTAAATTCCAAACAAATTTTTTTATTCAGTTTATTATCATACCAAACTGAGAAAAAAATATGCCACTGACATGCAGAAAATAATTCTTGGAACTAGAGTTTTTGAGTTTATGTACTCCCTATAAATACTAGATCATAGAACGAGACATTTTGGTTGCCACTTACCCAATTTTTAGATCTCTCCTCTATAATCTGGTGCATGCACCGAGATGAAAATATCTGTAAATTGTTCCGTGCGCTAGCGGACTGCACCTACACGCATCATTCTGCGATCTATTTTTCTAGTTTTGGGAAGCAGAAAGCAACCATCTATTCGTTCTAGGTGAGAGTGGTATTTTTTTATCTCCTCGCAGGTAGAGAATAACAGGCATATTTCATAACAACAACAGAAGATTTATTTAATTCACAAAGGTAAATTTACAGGAGGGGACACTTCTCTTAAAAAGTTGGATAACGTCGTGGTTGCAAACAGATGGTGCTACGCACAGTCGGTAACTGCGCATCTTCTGCTTCTGTGCATATCAGGTTGTTTATATTTCAATCAAGGCGAAGTAAATAGAGATCGTTGAATTAGCAGAACTTCAAAAAATTAAGTACATAGACTTATGAACATGATATATATAATAATTACTGGCTTCAGATGCATTTTAATTACATAATTGTCTTATAATACTATTTCGTAATTAATATAGGCAATAGTTTCGAAGCAAAGCGATATTATGTATGTAATGTCTGTTTATTATTTTGCCCAAAAGCTGTATTTTAAGAAATATTTGTAAAAGAAGAATGTAGTTTGTGTGAATACAATATTGAAAGTGTTTATTTATAATGACGATCACATTCAAACCAGCAGTATTTACATTCATTTCATGCTGCGACAAATTTTAACACAGATTTAAATTGCTGCTAAAAAGTCATATTAAAATATTAAATTCATGTTATATAAAGAACTCAGTAATGAATTCTAAGCCATTTTCTAATGTAAATATATACCGCGGCAGACAAAAACTTCTTTTCTGTCAGCCGCGATATACGCACTCGTTAACAAATATACACTCAATCTATATAAATAAAGCAATGTGTAAACTGTCCGTTAGTTAGTTAGTTAGTTTGTTTCTTTGTTTGTCCGTGTCTCTCGTAGCTCGCAGCCAGGCGATTGTAGACCTACCAAATTTTGTACGGAAATTCTCCATGACAGGTCCCGACACACCTCGAAGCAATTTTTTCAAAATTTGAATTATTTTAGGAGATATCGATAAAAAACGTGTTGCAAAAGGCTAATTTTTGCTTTCCGTCATTTCGTAACTGTAACCCCACAGTGGAAAAAGCGACGATTAAGCTTATCTAGTTTGCCACATTCGGCAAGTTTATTAAATGATTCAGATTCTTGAAGTAAAAATAAAAGAATAACGGATAATTTTTTTTTTTTTTTTTTGGTCTAGATTATTTGTAAAATTGTTTTTAAATTAAAATATCGTGTGCATGGGAAATCAGAGCAGGAATGAAATGATACTCAAAAGAAAAATATTATTTAGAAATTTTCTGAGACTAAAATGTGCAACTTTTTAATTTGGCGAAAAATTAAACAGCTGATGTGCGATTTTGAGGAGATGATTTTAACGCTTGGTGCAATTTATCGTAATTTATCGTCTGCTGAATACACCTGAGAATAAGTTTGCGAAATTTTCATTCAGTTGAAATTGTGCATTTTTCTGTGCAGCTTTTCTCCATCTATTAATGACTATGTCATTTTATCTCTCAACCCCTTTATTGAAAATTGTATGAAAAATGTGTCCCAAAAATGCGACATAAAAGTATGCCACATAATTTTACATATACTTAAATACTATTAGTTCACAACAGCTTTAATAGACCTTCCTTGTCTATTGTAACAATAGACAAGGAAGGTCTATTGTTACAATATTTCGTAAGCTGTAGAATATGCTTCACATGTATTTTTTACATATATTTAAATACTGTTAGTTCACAACAGCTTTAATCTATTGTTAAAATATTTCGTAAGCTGTGGAATATGCATCACCAGTATTTTTCTATAAATAGGTTACAAAATAAAAATTTTTCAACATAGGGTTACCAGGCGAAATACTCGAAAGATTCCAGATAAAATGACATAGTCAATTAATATCGTTTTATTATGGCAATAATGAAACTAAAAAATTAGGGGGTTCAGGGGGAGGGGGGGGTGTCTCCCCCTGATGAGGCTTGAACAACCGAGGTTTTTCTTATGAATTACATCGAGACAAAGGATGTTAGAAATACCAATTTTAATTTTGTTTAATCACACTCATGAATAATGATATACTTTCCAACTTAATGAAATAAGGAATGATAATAGGGAAGACCCATGGATTATAATACAGTAGAAGACCCAAAATCTGCAGATCCGAAATCTGCAAGGCTCTAAAATCCGCACTGTCTGTTCAATGTAAACAATGAAATCTGCCCTGCCAGCTGCAAGTTCAGAAAACTACAGTATAACCACAAAGTAAAACTAAATAAGCTATTCCCACTTGAAAAAAAAATTTTGGGAGTCTGTGAGCTCTAATTTTAACATTGATAACTTTCAAATGACTGACAGTGACATAATTGACACTGAATTATGATCACATGACGCAGACTCTGACACAGTAACAAGTGAGGATGATCAGAAAGTTAATAAATTAACGTTTAATGAAGGTTAGGCTGTGAGAAAGAAATATCTCAGATTTGTAGAGCAACAAAGCTATGTTACAAACAGGAAATAATGAAAAAAAAAAAAAAAACTATAATTAGAACATCCCAAAGTCCTAAACTGTTGAAATATACATGTTTAAATAAGTTGTACTATAATCTCATAATTTTGTATATTGCATTAATCCTCTGTATTTTTATATCATGATTCTAATTATAAGTAACATGATTTGTTTCCCTTGATCTCTATTGTATAGTCTTTTCTATTATTTTCTGAGAGGGGTGGAAATAGAATAAATTTCCTATTATGACCCAAAATCCGCAACATTCTAAAATCTGCACAAGGTCTGGAACCAAGCTGTGCAGATTTTGGGCCTTCTACTGTACGCTTTTAATATGTAGCATTTTTGTGCGTATTTAAAATCTGAAAGTGTTTCAGATTTTCTTACTTTTCTTTTTCCTTTCTGTTTTTTGATAAAGGCCAATATATCCAGAAGCTCTTCAGAATTATATAGGACGAAAATAATTTGTTCCCTTTTGTAGGTTTTTATCATTTAACCATCTTATTTTTGTAACCAGGGGCGGCCTGACACAGTAAGCATCGCATCTGGGCGCCGGCTTCGAGGGGGCGTCATTTCGAACTCAAAAACTAAGTAGAGCATAAAAGGGGGCATCTTTTTTATATTAGCAGGGGGCGACACTTACCGTAGGGCCGCTGCTGTTTGTAACCACCTTAATTTTAAATTCCATTCAGAATATGAGAGATTTCAGTGCCAAGGAAGCCGGTGAGGAACAGGATTCTCTCGGAACAAGATTTATTAGGTGGTGAACCAACTGGTCGCCAGAGGCGGCTAGTATTTTAATAAACTTAAGATAGAACATCTTTTTTTCTTTTTTTACTCATTTGTTACTAAGGCAACCAGGTAAGAAAAGTGAAAAGAATAATTAAAATTTAGTGCTCGTGTTCATAATCTCGTTCACATGCTAGGTTGGAAAATTTAGAACAAGTAAAATTTAGTGATCAGTCAGTAAGGGAAATACTTTATTCTTTTACCGCTAGGATCGCTGCATGTCACTAGATTTCCCATGTTTACATTATTGAAACTTATTTGGGGTACCAAAATCCAGTATAGCAGCTATGGAGAGTGTCTACTCCTATAATATATCTCCGTGATTTGATTTATGGAAAAATTAAATATAAACTTGAATAATAAATGAACTAAACATGGGATAATGATTATGGCTATCTACAACTGTTCAGTTCTCTCATAATAAAGTAGGGAAACGCTTGGAGCCAGTCTATGCTTTGCAAGTAACATTAGTTGAACAAAGTTAATATATTCAAAAAGATAATTTCCCTTAAAAATTACATAAAATATTTATAGTTTTTTTCCCATATTATTTTTCTATACAGCAAAGGTTACTCTGAAATTTTTGAGACAGTGGCAGACGATAGGCAAAATAAAAAACAATGTTAAAAATTTGAACTCTTATGGTAGCAGCCGATAATTTGTCACAACAATTGCAATTTATTTGAAGTAGAATAAATTTTGAAAGAAAGGAAAAGGGAGTTGACGCGAGAGCATATTACGCTCAGATTTTCTGTCATTTCAAAGTGGGGTTAAATAAAATAGAATCAACAAACAAAGTTACGTCAACGTCTACAGTTAGCATTCGGAAACGAAGATCAATCTCATGCTACTGTATTCATTTGTCTCACAGAATTTTGTAGAGGTTGAAGTTCTCTCCTGGATGAAGAACACACAGGAAGAACTTGTGAACTGTAGTCTCAGAAAATGCATTCTCTATACAAAAAATGTTAATCCATGATAATTGCTGCACTAACCAAATTATGCATAATGAACAAGAAATTTAACATTGGATCCACAGTTACACAAAAAATCATTCATGAAGAACTTCATATGAAAAAATTAGTTTGTTGTTGGGTCCCCCATAATTTAACAGAATATCAGGAGTTTGTGAATCTGCAAAGAGGCCCTAAAACTACTTGACGATGGTGGGTACCGCTTTATTTCTAAAACCGTAACTGGTGATGAAAGGTAAGGTACAGTCGCTTAATTTCGTCCCCGTGGGTATATCTTTTTCTAAATAAAGCCATCTAGTTTTAATATGCCAAATATAAAGTTAGTTATGTCAGTCGGTCATTTTAAAAGTTTGACGGTGAATCGTAGCTCCTTGCGCAAGATATTAAAAAAAAAAGAAAAAACTGTCCATGGTGAGTTTTTAATGAAAATACTATGAGTACTGTTTAAATATGGATGTATTTGAGTTATTGTAATGAAATGTTTGACAAAATTTGTTGTTATTTGTTAAATTTAAATTGATTGAAATTTTATTTAGGTTATGACATGTGCTTTCGGTTTAATGGATGATATCCACAAACTTGACAAATTCTTAATCAGTGGCATGCCAAGGGGGGGGGGCGGTCTGCCCTGGGTACCAGAGCAAAGGGGGTATCATTTTCGTACATTTGTACAATAGTAAAAGTATTTTGATTTACGAATTATTTTTCTTTTCACGTGACATGGACGAGGGTACTGCAAGTGCATGCACTTACACCCTCCTCCCCCCTGCTTGGGTTTTGAAAAACAGATAATGAAAGCGGGAAATAGAAGTAAATTCATTTTTAAAAATGTCTTTATTTGAACTTAAGTTCCTTTTTTTTATCCCCTTCCACCGAATGAAATCCTGCCGGTGCCCTTGGACATGGATACATCAGTGTCTCAGAGAAAGCGGGAGGGGGGTCAGGAGGGCAATAGGGTGCTATCACATCAAGCAACGCCTACTATAAAATAAATAAAAACTTTATGGAAAAAACACACATAAAAGGCTACTTCAAGGCATAACGATCGTTTCGACTTGAAGTAACCTTTTATGTGTGTTTTTTTCACAGTCTTTATTTATTTTATCTTATAACACCAGTTTTTTGAGTGTTTATTTCCAACGCCTACTATAGCTTTGGGTCTCCACGGTGGTGGTACCCATCAGAACACCGAAAGTGAAGTAGCACCCACTCCAGTCGGTTCTTGGGAGGGTGATGACCTGTCTCGCCTGAACTGCTGTTAAGACGTGTACACTAATGGGAGCTGGTGCACGTAAAATCCGTTTGTGGCTCCAAAGTCTCCTATGTTCTCGATTATACCTCTGGGGGTGTCAATCCGGTTGTATGCCCCTCATCCGGAATTTGATTAAAAATTAGGGAGGTGTCTCCTCGGGTAGGGTGCATAGCCGTAAACCCGAAATGGGTCGGCTCCCTGCTGTGTGTAACAAACAAACAATCAAACAAACTATCGCTTTGGAGACTAAACTTGGAATCATCCGTAAAGAGAACAGCACGCCATTGATTAGCCGTCCAATGGGCATGTTGTGCGCCCACTTAAAATGATCCCTTCTGTGGCGTGATGTGAGTGGCACGCAAATGTCTGGTCACCTCGCGTACAGACTACCTTCGTGAAGCCTTCTACGCACGGTTGACGTTGACAGTAACCTTATGACGGCTGCAACAAAGGAGGATCTGAGTTAAATAGGAGTTGCGTTCGATTCCTTCGGGTGCATAATAACAAATATCGATCCAGGCACTGGTCGTAACAGTTGGCCAACCTTGACTGAACTTTCTGGATGCCTGAGGTGTAGTTAGAAATTGTTGCCTAATCAATAAACCACTGAATAACTGACATTTAGCCTTCTAGCTGCTTCCGTCTTATTTTGTCTTGCTTCCAGTTCTAATTTCCCAAAAGCTCTTCATTGCAGTTCTTCGGGCAAATGATGCCAGGAAGGCATTGCTACGAATTCGCCCACCTCCGATTTCTTGCCTTACAGTCACAGCAAAAATTGCAGGCTTGATCTCAAACATGAAGTGTTTTGTTCCTAGTAAATTATTTCTTCCCTAATTTGCATATTGCAGCCATACTCTTTTTCAGCAGCAACTTGACAACTTATTCCTATTTCATACAGATTGCTTATTTTTGAGCGAGTTATCGCTATTTTTGTGATTTTTCCTTGTATTTGGAAACTAGTATAATTAAAATGCATTACTTCCATTTTGAATCGAAATTAGGTTGTTTGAAAATAATTCGGAATAAAAAAATATTTGCAGCAACGAGAAACTATGATAATTTTACTCTATAGTAAACTAGCGAAGTGCCATTTATTTCCACGAGGAGATTTTTAAAATTTATTTAATTTTCTTCAAGTTTAATTTTATGCATCTTCCATACCAAGGCATGATACCAAACTGAGCTCAAGTTTAGTAACAACCTAGCATCCTTTCATTTAATTAAGTCCAGCCGTGAAAATGTGATAAACAAATGAAATTTTTTAAAATGATAACCTATAACTCAAAAAAAGTAACTATTTATGATCCTCAGGCATTTTATTAAATTCGACCCAGCATTTTATGCGTGATACATGAACAAAAATAGCTTCACAGACAGAGAGATAATTGCCGTTAAGGCTCCCTTAGAGCATGAAATGGATAGATACTAAAAATTTTTCATTTCCAAGAAGACGAAAGTCCTATTCCATGTAGATAGATTATTGTTTAAAGTCGTGTATTTTTTTTTTTTTTTTTTTTTTTACTAATTTGTACAATGACACCTTTTGTAAGTTGGACACTTGTGGTTTTCTTGAAAAGTGTTGAACTTATGGATTTACCCCACACACATGGATTGATTTTGTTTGTTATATCATAATAATAAGATGAATTATTATTATTATGACATAACAATTAAAATCAATAAATATTGTTTCTAAAACTAAACTCAGTGGCACAACAGCCCTAGTGGGCCAATGCCTGTGATAACCAACCATGCCTTCGCGACCATGGGGTCTGGGATGCAGTAGCACATCCCCCGGTCAGATGGTCAGCATGATGCGGGGCCCCCAGTGTTTTGTTTCCCACAGGGTTCGCACTAGACCGCGGGATTGCACGATTCCCGCGATGCCACATTAAATCCCACTCAAAAAAATGACAGTTGCGGGAAAAGCCCACATGCTGGGATGTTCAATTTTGATGTAGCAGCAAAATATTTAATGGGATAAAAAATCAAAGATATCATTAAATTGTATTGTTATCAAAATCATTTGTGTATTACATTGTTAATTTTGATATTTATAATCTGTTGAGCTCATTCTAGGTGGGGTCAGTGGGGTGCCACGCCCCAATGCCCTTTAAAAAAAAAAATAGTTAGCTCTCCGATGATGAAAAACGAGACACACTCTTTTGCCGCAAAGTTTTTTTAATCTTTAAACGTTTCTTTGACCCTTTTATTTGTTCAACTGTTGTTTGCTTGCTCACACATAATGCGCTAATGATACATGATAAATGAAAGGGATGAATTTGCGCAACTTTTATGGTAATAGAACTCCCACGCCTTTTTTCCTTCTCTGGGAAGACGGAAGACGGGAAGCACTCGGGAGGCCCAGTCGGGGTAGTAGAGTAGCCGATCATGATGAGAAGGGGGGATGGAAATCAACTATGTAAAAATTCATTCATCTATAATTTTTTTTATTAATGGACCGCTTTTTTTTAAATTTTGGGGATCACTTTGAAATGCAAATGCCCCCCCCCCCCCCTGCTTGGGTTTTGAAAAACAGATAATGAAAGCGGGAAATAGAAGTAAATTCATTTTTAAAAATGTCTTTATTTGAACTTAAGTTCCTTTTTTTTACCCCCTTCCACCGAATGAAATCCTGCCGGTGCCCTTGGACATGGATACATCAGTGTCTCAGGGAAAGCGGGAGGGGGGTCAGGAGGGCAATAGGGTGCTATCACATCAAGCAACGCCTACTATAAAATAAATAAAAACTTTATGGAAAAAACACACATAAAAGGCTACTTCAAGGCATAACGATCGTTTCGACTTGAAGTAACCTTTTATGTGTGTTTTTTTCAGAGTCTTTATTTATTTTATCTTATAACACCAGTTTTTTGAGTGTTTATTTCCAACGCCTACTATAGCTTTGGGTCTCCACGGTGGCGGTACCCATCAGAACACCGAAAGTGAAGTAGCACCCACTCCAGTCGGTTCTTGGGAGGGTGATGACCTGTCTCGCCTGAACTGCTGTTAAGACGTGTACACTAATGGGAGCTGGTGCACGTAAAATCCGTTTGTGGCTCCAAAGTCTCCTATGTTCTCGATTATACCTCTGGGGGTGTCAATCCGGTTGTATGCCCCTCATCCGGAATTTGATTAAAAATTAGGGAGGTGTCTCCTCGGGTAGGGTGCATAGCCGTAAACCCGAAATGGGTCGGCTCCCTGCTGTGTGTAACAAACAAACAATCAAACAAACTATCGCTTTGGAGACTAAACTTGGAATCATCCGTAAAGAGAACAGCACGCCATTGATTAGCCGTCCAATGGACATGTTGTGCGCCCACTTAAAATGATCCCTTCTGTGGCGTGATGTGAGTGGCACGCAAATGTCTAGTCACCTCGCGTACAGACTACCTTCGTGAAGCCTTCTACGCACGGTTGACGTTGACAGTAACCTTATGACGGCTGCAACAAAGGAGGATCTGAGTTAAATAGGAGTTGCGTTCGATTCCTTCGGGTGCATAATAACAAATATCGATCCAGGCACTGGTCGTAACAGTTGGCCAACCTTGACTGAACTTTCTGGATGCCTGAGGTGTAGTTAGAAATTGTTGCCTAATCAATAAACCACTGAATAACTGACATTTAGCCTTCTAGCTGCTTCCGTCTTATTTTGTCTTGCTTCCAGTTCTAATTTCCCAAAAGCTCTTCATTGCAGTTCTTCGGGCAAATGATGCCAGGAAGGCATTGCTACGAATTCGCCCACCTCCGATTTCTTGCCTTACAGTCACAGCAAAAATTGCAGGCTTGATCTCAAACACGAAGTGTTTTGTTCCTAGTAAATTATTTCTTCCCTAATTTGCATATTGCAGCCATACTCTTTTTCAGCAGCAACTTGACAACTTATTCCTATTTCATACAGATTGCTTATTTTTGAGCGAGTTATCGCTATTTTTGTGATTTTTCCTTGTATTTGGAAACTAGTGTAATTAAAATGCATTACTTCCATTTTGAATCGAAATTAGGTTGTTTGAAAATAATTCGGAATAAAAAAATATTTGCAGCAACGAGAAACTATGATCATTTTACTCTATAGTAAACTAGCGAAGTGCCATTTATTTCCACGAGGAGATTTTTAAAATTTATTTAATTTTCTTCAAGTTTAATTTTATGCATCTTCCATACCAAGGCATGATACCAAACTGAGCTCAAGTTTAGTAACAACCTAGCATCCTTTCATTTAATTAAGTCCAGCCGTGAAAATGTGATAAACAAATGAAATTTTTTAAAATGATAACCTATAACTCAAAAAAAGTAACTATTTATGATCCTCAGGCATTTTATTAAATTCGACCCAGCATTTTATGCGTGATACATGAACAAAAATAGCTTCACAGACAGAGAGATAATTGCCGTTAAGGCTCCCTTAGAGCATGAAATGGATAGATACTAAAAATTTTTCATTTCCAAGAAGACGAAAGTCCTATTCCATGTAGATAGATTATTGTTTAAAGTCGTGTATTTTTTTTTTTTTTTTTTTTTTTTTTTTTTTTTTTTTACTAATTTGTACAATGACACCTTTTGTAAGTTGGACACTTGTGGTTTTCTTGAAAAGTGTTGAACTTATGGATTTACCCCACACACATGGATTGATTTTGTTTGTTATATCATAATAATAAGATGAATTATTATTATTATGACATAACAATTAAAATCAATAAATATTGTTTCTAAAACTAAACTCAGTGGCACAACAGCCCTAGTGGGCCAATGCCTGTGATAACCAACCATGCCTTCGCGACCATGGGGTCTGGGATGCAGTAGCACATCCCCCGGTCAGATGGTCAGCCTGATGCGGGGCCCCCAGTGTTTTGTTTCCCACAGGGTTCGCACTAGACCGCGGGATTGCGCGATTCCCGCGATGCCACATTAAATCCCACTCAAAAAAATGACAGTTGCGGGAAAAGCCCACATGCTGGGATGTTCAATTTTGATGTAGCAGCAAAATATTTAATGGGATAAAAAATCAAAGATATCATTAAATTGTATTGTTATCAAAATCATTTGTGTATTACATTGTTAATTTTGATATTTATAATCTGTTGAGCTCATTCTAGGTGGGGTCAGTGGGGTGCCACGCCCTAATGCCCTTTAAAAAAAAAAATAGTTAGCTCTCCGATGATGAAAAACGAGACACACTCTTTTGCCGCAAAGTTTTTTTAATCTCTAAACGTTTCTTTGACCCTTTTATTTGTTCAACTGTTGTTTGCTTGCTCACACATAATGCGCTAATGATACATGATAAATGAAAGGGATGAATTTGCGCAACTTTTATGGTAATAGAACTCCCACGCCTTTTTTCCTTCTCTGGGAAGACGGAAGACGGGAAGCACTCGGGAGGCCCAGTCGGGGTAGTAGAGTAGCCGACCATGATGAGAAGGGGGGATGGAAATCAACTATGTAAAAATTCATTCATCTATAATTTTTTTTATTAATGGACCGCTTTTTTTTAAATTTTGGGGATCACTTTGAAATGCAAAAATTGATTCAGAGTCTAAATTTTAAAAAGACATCTTAATTCGTTCAAAAGTTAGAAATTTACTGTCAAAACATAATTTTTTTCCCACTTTCTTACTTTGTGGTTTTCTTTCTAAGCTAGACGGGGAGGGAAAGATGGAATCGATGTTCTTATCTCCTTTTGGGCTATTTCAATATTGCCAGTTAAATAAGTGACCAGGTGATTGCTAATATCAACAGAATAGTTATTATGGCTGCATGATAATCCTGCAAAAAATTTTAGCTATTGTTGTCCATTTAAAAAAGTAAGAAATAAGTGGAATTTGTAGTGGAATAGACATTGAATAACTGGAATAGGTATTTATACCATTATATAGGATTCTTTTGAACAGAAGTGTTATTAATATTTTCAAGTATTAACTATAATATTTAAACTGTTTGGACTATTCAATTAATTCTTACTGAGACAGGTGAATGATGAAAAATTAAATGAATTATTTTTATAGGTGTGATAACTTAAAAATTGAAAAAAAAATTTTTTAATGAAAATTTAAGTTTAGAACAACTTTACTTTATGAGGTGTTTCTTAATTGAGTTAAACTTTTAATGATGATTCTTGACAAGGTGATCCAATAAAGCTCTTATTAAAATCTTCGTCTTATGCAAAAGGTTTACTTAATTAAGCATTTTCTTGTCTGTTAGGTAAGTTTGGGGGATTATTTTTGCTATAAAAAGAAGCCTTAAAAATCTTTAAAGAAATATTCTTATTAATTATTTATAATTTATTTTAATAATTAATAAGAAGTATTAAATAGAATAAGAATATAATTAATAAGAAGTATAAAATAATTAATATAAGTTAATTAACAAAGTTACTTAAAAGTAATTTAACCATTTACATAACTTAGCTTTATCAACTTAATTAATTTTATCTAATTTTTAATAAAGACTAGTAATTGATTTATTAATAAAGATTACTAATGAATTATTATTAATTTATAAATCAATAAAGCATTGTTTTACTGAATTCTTCATAGTTTTTTTACCGAAGTAGAAGTGCTTATAATCAGGATATGTAATGCTCTTTTTAAGAAACACAATGCTCTTTCAAAATAATGATGCCCTTTTTTAAAACCTTTGCACCCAGTCATTTTTCCTACCTAGAATGAGCTCTAATCTTAGACATTGTATTTTTGTAATGACATTATTTTTGCTTGTAAAATGTGAAAAAAAAATTTGTTTTGGAAACAAACAAAATTCTCGTTCTCACTCAGATTTTTAAAAATCCCACTTAATTTTGGAGCCAGAGTGGGAGAATCTCACCCAATTTTTTTCCCTAGTGTAAACCCTGTTCCCAAGAAAGCTTGATCCTCATTTTATCGTCTCACTTAAGGGATGAAAGGCTGAATATTGATTCTATTAGTATGTAATTGATAAAAGTAAATTATAATTTTTATTACCTTTTAATACAAATTGTGCAAATGTATTCTTTAAAAAAAGGGGGGGGGAAGATCACAATAATAATTAATAAAAAGAACATACCTATTTATTTTGCGATTAAAAATAATTCGTAATTTTCATTTATTTTAATCTTTAATTTTTTACTTTATTGCTCGTAATTTTCGTTTCCAATTTATAAATGTCACTTACGTTAATGTATCTGCATTCTTAGTAGACGCATATACTTTTTTAGGCAGTCCAGGGCATTTATATCGTTATTCCTTTTAGGTATAGCATTTACGTCTGGTCCTAATAAGAGGTTCTAATTTTTAAGTTTTAATAGAAATTCAAATTCCGGGGAGTGGGGTAGATCCTAAATACTATAGAACTGCTGAACAGAGGCTGGATCCCCACATATTCGTATCATTAATATTGTCATCTACTTTAGTAACTTCAAGAAATCTGTGTGTGAGTGGACAATGTCTAGTCTATTTGAAGCTTCCTAGATGGCTAGTCTATTCATATAAAACCACCGTCGACTTCGGCTTGATTTACGTTTCCTTTTCCTTTGATTTTTTAAGTTATGGCTTTAAACTGTGGCATGGGAGGTTGAGAAAATTATTCCATCGTTAAAAGAAAAAACAATATCAAGAGTACAGTTGACATTGTACCTATAGTAAGCTGGTTTTTGCTTTTTGAGTAACTTGGAAAGGTTGTCGGTTTTCTTTGTAAAATTTGGTGCATTTTCAACTTAAGTCGGCTTTTGGATGCACAACATCCGAGACAAGGAGGTGTCCAAAGTATGGAGGTTGGATGCAATGTAAATATTATGGGCACGTTTCGTTCTCCTGAAAAGTGTCCAAATGATAGGGGTGTCCAATTCAGGAGGTTTCTGTACTTGTTATAGTAATTTAATTTTAGAAGGGAAAAAACATATTTTAACTGCTCGTGACTGGGGAGGGGTGACAAAATGAATGTCTGCCCCGGGTGCCAAAAGACCTTGGCACGCCGCTGTTCTTAATATCGTCCCCTCACATGAGCCTAATATTGCCCCCGGGACAGTATTTAGGTCACTTCATCTGAACCAAGAACACCAACGGCATCACCTAGGTTAAGCAATAAAAATAGGGAAAATTTCAACTTTGAGTGATTTTGAGGGCAGAAAGGTTTAGTGGTTCACCCAAATCAAACAAAATTTCAGTCATGGAGCATGAATCCATCTACCTCCAGAGAAAGTACAGAATAGGAAAAATCGGTAATATAGATCAAAAGGAGACGAAAAAACTGAGTGCTAGATTTGGAAGACGACACTATACATTAAAAAGGCAGCCTTCCAAGCCTGTTGAAGGTGAAATAAATGAGCCTGGGGATTTGAATGAAATACAATAGAGTTTTAATTCCAATGTAGAATTTGAAGACGACCATTACAAGTCTAGCAGCTCTAAGAAGAAAAAATTCCAATGGCGGATGAGAGTGAAGTTACAATCTACATCTTTACATTGTGATCGCTATGGGGTATCTGACCATGCAACTGCTGCTATAGCATCGAATGTGCTGGAGGATATCGTTGTAATAACTGAAACCGACACTTCTCAAGTCATTGACCGACACGAAATTAGAAGGGAAAGGAGCCGTACTAGAAAATATTTACCGGAAAGTCATCTATATTCAGATGAACTACATAGCATATATTTCGAAGGAAGAAAAGATAATATCTTAGTTATAGAAAGAATCGGATCGAAGCAGTATCATCGAACTGATAAAGAAGACCACTTTTCTATCATAAAAGAACCTGGCTCAGTTTATTTGAGTCATGTGTCTCCAAACTCGGGATCTGCTAAGGACATTGCAGCTTTAATAGTATCGTGTCTTACTCAATTCACTAGAATACTTAGATTTGGTAGGCCGTGATGGTACAAATAACAATACTGGATGGAAAGGTCAGACAGCTGGAAGTACATCTCGGACGATCACTCCAGTGAGCTTTTGTTTGTTGCATTTTATTGAGTTACCTTTTCGCCATCTTTTTCAACATTTGGATGGTGAAACAACTGGCCCAAGATCCTTTAGTGGGCCTATTGGGCAGAGTCTTATTGGTTGTGAAAAGCTCACAGTTACAAAATTTCAAATAATTGATTGTGAAATTCCAGAAGTGGATAGGCAACTGTTGATCATAGTCCAGTCAAATTAGGAAAAATGGGGGAAAAAATTTATATATTTTTTAAACTTGGGGAAAACACTAATTGGGTATGTATTTGTATGAAACAGAAAAGTTTCCCCCTCTTGGGGTGCCGCGTCCCCCCCCCTTTGGCCCCCCAAAAGGTCACTTTTTAAGATTTTTGCATCTATCTCAAAAATCGTTTGTCTTAGCAAAAAAATGTCAATTACAAAATGAAAGCTGATAAAATTTCCTACAAGATTGTAACTGGTTATTTTTTTGTATATGCAATAGCTTTCGAGATATGTTTTAAACAACATCGCGAATTTTTGGAAAACACTTCTTTTTATTCCGATTTTTAACAAATTTTGTCTTTCAACTCTTCAACCCTCAGTTTTATAGCAAATGTTTTCGTAACAAAGTTGTAGAGTATTCAATTACCTTTAAAGTGAGTTATTATTAGTAACTTTATCTTTAAATGGTCAAAAGTTATTGCAATTTGAAATTTTTAATAAATTTACATAGCTGCCAACCTTCCAAGAAAAAAATAAGGAACACAGCACTTGGTCATAAAATCAGAAATAAGGAACGCAGTGAGTGGTCATGAAATGTACCATTAAATATACAATTAAAAATCTTACATTAACAAAATTAAATTATCATGTGTATAGAGATGATGTGCATATATATAATCATTAATTTATAAAAATAAAATGTACTTAACTTTGCTTGTTTTCTACAATAGATTTAAATGATTAATGTGATAAATTCTTGAAAGAATAAGATAAATATCATTCAATTAAATTTATTGACTTATTTGATATATTTTGACAACTAAGCATAAATGCTTTGCCAAAAGCTGAAAATGTACACGATTTTCCCTTTTTTCTGTTATTTTTTAAAAATCCTTATACAGAAGCTGAAAAACGGAACATTTTGGCTTAAATACGTATTTACGGAACAAAGTTAAAAAAAATGGAACAAATCCATATAAAACGGAACACTTGGCAGCTATGAATTTAGCAAATTTGAATGAAAACTACATTGCGTGTCAAAGTATGACAAAATCTAGGAAAAAAATTTTAAAGTTTTGAAAATTTGGGAAAACATTGGTTGGGCATGTAGTTGTATGAAACAGAAAAGTTCCCCCCTCTCGGGGGGCACGTCCTCCCTTTAGCCCCTCCTAAAAAAAGGTCCTTTTTTGGGGTTTTCCCTTTTATCTCAAAAACGTCTTAGCAAAAAATTGTCAGTTACAAAATGAAAGCTGTGGAAGTTTTCTACAAGATTGTTGGGGGTTATTTTTTTCTAGATACAAAAGCTTTCGAGATATAAGTTTTAGAAAAAATCGCAAGGTTTTGGATTTTGGATTGCCCCATCTGCTGTTTTTTGGTCTAATTTGCCTGGACTATCAAGGACCAAATATAGCTTTTTGACATAAGTCAAGCAATCAAAAGTGGCAAGTTTCCAAATGACTTATCAAAGAGGAACCCCGGCCCAATTTCACATGCCAGATGGCTCACTTGTGCAAATAGAGTCCTTCGACTTACGTGAGCGTATAAAACCCATCGGATTCCTTAAAAGCTATAGTGACATTCATTTTAAAATGTTACATGCCAGTTTGGTTTG
This sequence comes from Cheiracanthium punctorium, assembly GCA_038373885.1. Classification (NCBI taxonomy): domain Eukaryota; kingdom Metazoa; phylum Arthropoda; class Arachnida; order Araneae; family Cheiracanthiidae; genus Cheiracanthium; species Cheiracanthium punctorium. The sequence goes on from JAWZYV010011599.1 coordinate 62,726, forward strand.
AAATAAAATGCAGTAAGTACATTACAGACGGGCCTATTCACCTGTACAGAACAATAGAAACATCTCAATGACGACCTGAAGAAAGTGGTATTCAGTATAATTGAACGGAACTCGTTCTTTGCTCATCCAGAAAACCTACTCTTGGCAATGATTAGAGAAGGCACATAAGAGAGCTAGGGCTAAAAAGAGTGTTAAAAGCCAGGCAGACTGTTTCAAAAGGTAAAGGCATCAGAAACTTTATCCTACCTACTTTAAGTCATTTTTCATTATTATTATTAAACAGTACAATCTGTCAATATATTTCCATATACCAATAAAAAATATATATGATAAATTTTTTTAAAAAATTCATAAAAAATTGGAAATTTTTATTTATTTTTAATTTTTAGACGGTTTGCGCATTTGGAAGATAAAGTCCGATTTGAATAATTTTTTTTTTGTTTTTCTTGTATTTACCAATTGCAACTTTTCCGCACTATAGCGACTCAAAAATATCAATTTGACTTTTTTCGCTCCACCCTAGTAAACATTGTACAGACCACGTTTCTTGTGTGCTGTAAACCCAGTGGCAGAAAGTTTTGTAGCTGTCTGCGACAAGCTTTCAGAGTTTCATAATCAGTCTGCAAAATTTTGCGTGTAATTTTAGTGGATAATTCATAAATAAAACAAGCAATTTTTAACCACTGCTGTTAAATAGTGTTGACTCTAGAGAAAAAAAAAGTCTGCTGGGGAAAAATTAAAAAAGGACAGCCTGTTTTCAAAAAGGGTACTTGAGTTCAACAAACTTTGATACAAACTTTGTATTGCATCCAACTGTTGGATGTACATCATTTAAAATCAAGTTACTGAAATGTATTTGTTCTTCCACTTACACACATGGGTGCCGGCAGCATAGGGCAAGGGGGGGCACTTGCCCCCCTGGATTATTGTATTCAGTGTTTTCCCTTGCTTTTTTGTTCTTTTCCTCATGCAGGGCTCGCAAATAGTCTCTTTTTTCCCTAAAAGTCTCTTTTTTACTTAGAGCTTTCTAAAAGTCCCTTTTCCATGTAAATGGTCCTTATTTTCTCTTTTTCACTATGGATTCTAGAAATTCCGAAGTAATGCCATGGTAACTCTCGAATGATCAGCACCTGTAAGAAACCTAATAGCAAACCAACTGAGAAACCCATCCACATAAATGTCAAATACAAGAATCTTTACTGGTCCTGCTTATTTACAATAGAAAATAGAATCTGGATCTTCCTTTTCACCCCCACTTTTTAATGATTCAGTCTAAGAAGATAGGGAAACGCAAATAAAAAAATATGAGTTTCTTTTCTGTTTATTTATTTATTTTTTAAGCACTACAGTGCTAGCAGGTGTTTTAGAGTCGGCATAATTTGCCTACACAGATTCTCGCGCTGAAGCATTTTTTTTCATGTGTTTGCCAGATAACGAGAATAAAGGGAGGGGGAGAATAAAATGTTGAAAGTTGCATAAAGTTTGCAATTTTTGATAACTGATCCAAATTTTGTATTGAAAAGTCTTCAAAACCGAACAAAGCTTGGCGATATCTTCCAAATTTGGCTAGGAACTGGCAAACATGACAGTTTATTACAAAGGAAAAGTACAGTTAGAATATTCCTGGCAAAGATTGTAAAATACTTTTAGAAGACAATTTTAATATAGATTTCAATTCCGAAGTGTTTGTGGAACAAGAAAGACAAACACAGAATACTTTATGGATTATGATGCTCATTCCAAGCAGTATTTAAAATGGCGAAGTACAGTTCAAATATGCTTGGCAAAGATTGTGAAACAGTTTTACTAGACAACTTTAAGATAAATTTTGATTCCAAAGATATGTTCTATGGAACAAGGAAGTAAAATAGGAACGACACATGAATTATGATACACTTTAATACAGAGCACTTTAGTACGTATTTAAAATATGAAAGTGTTTCAGGTTTTATTTATTTATTTTTTTAGCATCTACTTTAAATTACCGCACTTGTTTACACCTGTAAACATGTTTAATTCTGTGCCATGGGGAATATTATATACATAATGGGATCCTTAGAATTATACAGCAACATCACGATGGATCCAGTAAAGTGCACAAATAATTCCCGATACTGAAAAGTTAAAAATTCTAAATACTGAAAAAGAAAGAGTTACTAATTTTTAAGAAAAAATGTATAAAACAAAATAAATCATTCTTCAGTGTTATTTTTCTTCGTTCGTACAATTGTTATCTTTATTGTGCTTCGGGAACTCTATTCTCTATCACCCTTCCCCCCTTTTCAAGTCAAACGTTTTTTATATATCGGTATATTTTGTTCAAATTTAAGTTTGTGTGAGTAAACCTTTGCAGAATAGTTTAATTTTGCACAAAAATGCAGATAATGGTGATCCACCCTGACTTGAATTCGTTATAGCCATCATAAAATCGAGATATGCTGACTTTTAAAAAAATAAGAGAAACACCGTTTTTTATATTTTTAGTTTTCAGACTGTCATATAGGGAGTCCTAAAATTTATTTAAAAAAAAAAAAAAAAAAAAAAAAAAACCGATGTGCATCAGATTTAACCTCCTCTCTACTCTTTCCTTGGCTTTTCCCTGCAAATTTCATTTTATTTGCATGCTGAACTGTCCGGAATTTTCGTATATCTGGCATTGGGTGTTTCTCCCAGGCTTTTGCTGTGTATATATTTCTGTTCATATGAAGCATTGAATACTATGCATTGCTAATTAAGAGCAACACAGGTTGCTTAAAGGGATAATCTTTAACATTAAAAGGTGGATTTCAATGTTCTGGCATGTCTACATTTGTTTAAAACTTATTGATTTTCCCTCCCTCTTTCTATCTTCCTGCTTTCACTTATTTTTGTTATTTTAGGTCCTCATGCAGAGTGGCAACAGAGCCAGCAGGAAATATGAGGGAATTTCATAAATTTGGGATCTGGGAATTATATAAATTTGTTTTATTCCTCCCTTTTTCTGAATGTTTTAGGTACAAATTTAAAAATATCAGCTAAGCTGAAATCCCGTATCATGAGTGTAAAAAAAAATTTTTTTTAATCAAATATGTTGCAAATGTTGTGGGTTGTGTTTTACAAGGTCTCTTTTTAGTCTCTTTTTTTCTAGAATTTGGTCCCTTTTCCTCTAGAGATATTATTAAAAACAGTTGTGAGCACTGCTCATGGTAACCATACGTTGAAGTAGTCTTCGCCCCTCCCCACCCACCCCCCTGGGAAATATTCTGGTGATGCCCATGTACACACACACACTCTTCTAGTTTGATGTTTGCTCATTCATAAAACTTGACTGTAAGTTTTTAAAAAAGCACTATTATTTTATTCTTAAAATATATCAATAAAAATTATTATTATAAATAAGATATGTAAGTTTTAGCATAAATATAAATCAAAACATTTTGACTCACAGAATGTGCAAAAGGTAAGAAACAATGTTTTAAATAATTTAAATAATTTAAATTTTTTTGTGGCATGCTAACAAAGTCCCTTTAAGGAAATGGTTTATCATTTCAGCATTTTTTAAAAACTATGGTACAAATGATGAACTGGATGCATTTCAATGTTTAACTAATAGTACATTTGAAAAAAAAAAATTCTGTAAACTGCACATTTAAGTAAAATTTTTAAAAAGTTTAAAAATCTCTCTACTTAAAAAAAAAATTAAGATTTTTGTCCAATTAAAAAAAAGGGGATTTTCAAAAATATTGTTGCAGAATTATTCTGCTACTCCTGGGGTTCGTTCTAAAGTCCAGTTGGTGTAAAAAGTTCAAGTAAAAAGTCACTTGTCAGGATGGAACACAAACTTTATTGCTTCTAGAACTTTGTAGAACAATCAGCTGTACACAATTCACAAGCACAATCTAGCAGTAACGTGCTTTTAACAGTCTGCTTAGATCAGAAGCTCTCACAAATGCTGTATTTCTCACACAAAATAAGTCACTTTCACAGGCAAAAAGTCAGTGAAAATATTCGAGGGGTATCGAACACAATCCCTTAAGACACAGCAATGAAGAATTTGTACACAGCACTTTAAATACAGCTTCGTAGAGCAAGCCAAAACACAGCTTCTATAGCACTATCAATTCACAAAGTAAGCATACTCTCTCAGAGAGCTTTCACAATACGGGTGCTGACTCACACTCTGAACGTTCAACTCGCACTGAACTATCGGGGCAGCGCGCGGTTCTATATATATTCGAGGCAGAAGCGTGAATTTTGATTACGTCATAGAAGAGAAATGTTAGGTTATTATGCATTTTTAATGCAGGAAAAACAACTTCCAGGCCCCATTGGAAAAATCGCGCCAAATGACCAAAAAGTCGCCAAGCGTGGTGACTTTGGGCAAAATATCGCCAAATTTGGCGCCAAAAATAAGTCCCCAAATGTGAATAGATCGATGCCCTAGGACCAATATTTCTCTAGATTTCTAGAACCTCCATTGAAAAACAATGGAAAATCGAAACCTCCATATCTCCGGTTCTAATTGGCCGATTTTGATGCAACAAAAAGCAAAATTTATCTATTTGAAGCGTAGAATATGAATTTTTAACTATTTTAAGCCCCAGAGCAGCGGGTTGCCCCGAAAATTAACAATATATTACACAAGGCTGTGCATAGATTTTCAGATACATCTAATATTACGTCTAATATAGTTTTTGTGCTGATATACAGTACAGTGTAAAACAATAAAATGTAACATATCTTCATATAATTTCTGTAAAATACAAAAGAAAAACTGAAGGCTAATTCCATGCACAGATTTATCAGATTTGTAATAAAGAACATATACAAAAAAAAATTTAAATCTTTATCTCAAATTAAAAAAAAAAAAAAGCCTTAGCATGTTTAAAACATGTTACTGAAGAAAATATGAACATGGAGAAAAGGCCATCTAAAAAGTTTGTTTGCCAATGAAATTGCACTGAGTGTAGGAACTAAAGTTGCAGTATCTCATGATATTATTGACATATGATTAAAAATAGGGTGTCAAAATTTTTATAATTTAGCAAGCAGGAAGAAAATCGATTCTTTGACCTTTGGTGTAAACTGTTCCCTTAAAAGCAATAAATCATCTTTCTTAAACTTCTCTAAATTTCGTAATGTAAAAAAAAGTATATTAAAATGTATGAATTACAAATTTTATTTTAAGCAGCAAGTTTTGTAACTAGCTGATTAAAATAAATAACATTCTGTTACAGAAATTTGAACAATTTCATAAGAAAAAAAAAACTTCCGAAATTATTTATAAAAAAATTGTTTTTTTCTTAAAAGTTTTTGAAAGTAAAATAAGCTTAAATTGATAATAGTTTATTCTAAGAATAACCTAACTGTTAGACTATGACAATTTGTTTTCTGAAGACTTACTTTCCCAGAATTACTTTACCTTTGCTTTAATTTTTTTGTTCCTTTATTTAGTAAAATGTTGAAATTTTTCAAAATTTCAGAAGGTATATGATTTGTATATTTAGAATACCAAATCTCATCAATAGTCTAAATTACCTAATTCTGAAATTACTCCACTTTTTTTTTATAAGCAAAAGAGCGGCGTAATAAGAGGGGGGGGGGGGTGTTGGCAGTCTGCGAAGGCGGCTAGATAAAACAAAGATAAAGGACCGGAGAATATTGACAATTAAGGCCAGCGCAGACTCGAGTGCGATTGCCGTACGTTGCAGGATATGAGGCATGAGGGGAGTTTTTTAATGGTCAATTTGCACGTGCACACTTTATAAAAGGGGGGGAAGCAGTATTTATAGGCTTTTAATGAGCAATCGAGATTCGCCAACAAAGGATAACCCACAAAAGCACGCCAAACATACAATGAGGACATTTTTCTCAGCAATCCGTCTTGGAGATACGAAAAAATACATTGAGTACCCATTGTAGCGTACGGAAACGCACTGAAGTCTGCTCTGGCCTTTAGTAGAATGTGGCAGAAAACGGAAGGACTGCACCGGGCGCAAATAACCCCAGCTATACCGATGAAGCAAAATGTCACTAATATGCTTAATTTTGGCAAAATAAAATATATTTCAAGTGCTGTATTCGCAAAATAACTCAAATCGCCCAAATTTCAGATCAATTTCTGGAAGTCCCACTTAATTTCAGAATCGCACAACGTAGTTTTGCTAAGACACTTTTTATATCATTCATAGTTATTTATGGTTAGTAAAGATCTGTAATAATTATGAATAATGCGCAATAAGAAAGCCGGTTAAATAGAGTAAAGCGTTCAGAAAAAAAGAGAAAAAACTTGCAAGCGTGCAAAACAATTAAAACAGAGAAGAGGAATAACTATACAGTTATCGACGAACTCTAGAATATTGATTCAACTATATTTTCTTTCCTCATTTCCTAAGCGAAATACGCACGACGCCGATCGAGTTCTCACTTCAGTCAGCAAAAACAAAACATTGCAAAAGGGGCACTTTCAGGTTACTCAGCTCTTCAAAGTTAATGAAAAATGCAATAATAATACCGATCTGAAAAAATAGAACATTTGTAAAAGGCATTTTAACGAGTAACATTTGTGAGAAAGGTCCTATTTAGAAGGTAATTTTGTAGAAGGGCCGTTTTCAATCAGTCATTCATATTTTTATGATGGGGTTATTGTATTGAATCATATTTATCTGAAGGGGCCGTTTTAATAAATGCATTTTTGCGATAGGGCGCAAAACGAATCCAAAATGGTGCATGGGAAATAAAAAATGATGATCGTTGGCAAATAATAAAAATGTGAAACCAGGAGGGCGCAGAGGTGTTTAAAAGCTAGATTCGGCCGTTCCTTTTCGCGTTACTGACGTCATCGCAGAGCGGAGACAGCGTAACGAGCCGCGACAAAATGTTCCCGAAAGTTGTGGACAGTTAAAAATAATTTTTTTTTTATGGCAGAAATTAAAAACTTTTTTTTTTTTAATATGCCGTCAAAAACTGTCCGTAAGCAGATTTCTGTGTCCGCGACACTGTCGCCGTGTCGCGTGTTTCTGCTATGGGGGCTGTAAATAATTTTTGTCGATAAACATAGTACAGACCACGTTTCTTCTGTGCTGTAAATAGATTTTGTCGGTCACGTGAAAATACCTCTACTTTGTTATTTCTCCCTCTAAATGTAATGCCCTCAGTGTCTTACGCAGGACCTGACAGGAGGTTTCTCCTTAATTTAGAGGAATATAGGACGTTTTTTAATGTTTTTAAAACTTTACCACCTTGAAATTTTAACTCGACTGTTCCCCTTCCCTCTATGGAACAATCAATGTCGTTTATGGCAACTGACATCGACCGATCTTTAATTGGTTTGAAGTTTTTAAAAAGTCTTTTATCCCGACAAAAAAGAGCACTAGCCCCTGTATCAAAAATCCAAGAAGAATCATTTAAATCCTCGCTTGTGTGGGCTTCTATCATATGATTCTTCGGTTGTCGTTTGTTACTTTTACAATTACTGGGGGGAGGGATCCTACATGTCACAAAATGTCCTATTTTACCACACCTATAGCACTTTCTAGTGTCTTTCTTTAAATTATTTTTAGGTGGGACACGTTTCACTTGTACTTGACTAGACTGCGACGGTAGCTTGATCACCTACACTTTGTTTAGTCTGGCCTCCTCAGCTAAAAGTTCGGCTGAAACTAAATCGAACTTAAATGTTTCATCAGGCCAGCGGTAAATAGTTTGAACAATTCCCTGATACTTAGACGGTAAATACCTTAGCAATTGAAATGATTGATACCAGTCAGCTGGGGGAGCGTTAGTGTCTTTTAATTGCTTTACCTTCATCCTCAACCTGGCTGCAAATAAGCCTATTTCCTCCCCTTCATTTAATCTACATGAAAAGAAGTCATCTGTGAGTCTCATAGCACGAGCTCTGGACTCAGGTTTAAAGTGTTTATTTAATTTTTTCCAAACTTCCTTGGGGTCATAAATGCCAAAAATAAGAGGTTTGTATTCATTAGAAATATTTTAAAATATTGTGCTATAAGCATGCCCGTATCTAATCTTGTAATCTTTTAATTCCTTAGCGTCAGTGTCAGGGGGCCTTTTTTCTACACCACTGACTATTTCCCAACAATTCCTATCCATCAACAACACCCTTACATCTTCCTGCCAAGACTCATAATTAACGGCAGATAACTTCTCTATTTGGGTAATTAAATTTGATGGAGCTTCCATTTTGAGAAGTTGAGATACAACACATTTTACAAGAAAAGATTAAAAACACTTCGGGCCCGCCCTCTTATAATTTTACGGCATTTAAAATCTGTTTGTATTTGCTAAAAACACTTTAAAAACAGAACACATTATAAATACACTCAACACACTCAAAACACATTTAAACTTGGGCCCATAACCGGAAATATTAAGATATTCAACAGCAAACAAAAAGTTACATTAAAAGTCATTGACTGAAATTGAATAGTCACTTGATTTTGTCTGAAAAATAAACAGTCTGAGCAGAGTTAAAGTTCATTTCATTTAAATGCACAGTAGAAGTTTTTGGTTTGAATATGTCGTAGAGAAGAAAAACAAAGTAGGTACCTTTTCTGTAGTTTATTGGAACAAAAGACGATAGATGACATTACACAGGGCACATGAGATGATGATGACACAACACATTATAAACAGCATCCATTGAGTAGCACAAAAAAAACAAGCCTTTAGAATAAGTCGCCACCTTCGATCTTTTAGATTTAAAAACACATCACACTGAATCATCTGGACAAATCAGCACGGATCGCATGGATCTCCGATCCGGTTCTATTGAATCACATCAGTCGAACTACACGGTTCGTGGCTAAATCTCTTATTACACACACATCACAGCAGCAGTGGCTGAGGGAGGAGCTCACACAGACACACTGAAAAATAACTTGATGCCTTTTTATATCTGCCAGTTAGTGCGGGACTACGATACATATTTGCATAGAAAAATAAAGAGTCCTCATTTTATGTAAAGTTTATATTTCTCGCCATCTATTGGCGAGAAATATAAACTTTATTATGGCGGTAAAGAAATATGACTGTTTACACCGCCATTTTTAAATGTTAGCGAACTTACGTTTTCACTTAGAAAACTTTTAAAACAAGTTTACAAAAGGTTTATTCTCCACTTTAGCAAATTTAGAAATAAAATGTATAAGTAAAGAAAAATAGTGTTTTTTCAGGGTTCCGATTAGAAAGAAAAATTGGGGGAGATTTCTCACCCATCCAAAAATTTTGAGTGAGATTTCTGAAAGTTAAGTGAGACCATAAATATTGTTTAACATCATTTTATTTATTTATAGTACAATTTCAATAACACCGATTTTTCCGTACATTAAAAAATTTTACAGCCTGATCATATGGAAAACTTTCTAAATTGATATTTCCATCAGCTATTCTAATTAGATTGCTTAAATTTGCACTTGAAAGTGCACTGAAATTTGCACTTTACTGTAATAATAAATTATAAAAGGGTATTTGTTCAGTATTAAACGATATACATAAACGATACACATCAGGAGCGTATTTAAGAAGGGGGCAGAGGTGGGCCGCACCCCCACCGAAAATATAAAGCAATTATTATAAAACATGTATTTTAAAACATTTATATTAACTCAACTATCATTAAAATACCGGATCGCTCCCCCCCCTCCCCCCCCCAAATGGAAACTATACATGCTACTGATATGTATAGCTGAGGGTGCTTTTGCAGCACTTTTTATAGTTGATATTACAGAGTTTCTATAATCCGGAAATTTCTGTAATCCGGAATCGGTAAAGTCCCAGCGATTCCGGATTTGAGAAGTTCTACTTAATCATAAGCGGCACCACGTCCAAATTATGATTCAAATGATAGAGTTCAGTTCGTAGGCCATAATATAAATTCTTAGTTTGGGTAAATTTCAGATTAGATTAAAGTTTTACAGTCCAATTTATTGTTTTAGTGTAAAGTAATCATGATTTACATTATAAAATAAATTAAATATCGGAACGGCAAGCAGAAAACTAATTTGAAACAGTTAAAAGAACATGAAATGTTTAATAAAAAAATTAGTTCTGCTTAATTCAGTTATTATTATTATTTTTTTAAAGTAATCTTTAGATATCTTTTTTTTTTCCATGAGCGGGGGGGGGGGGGGGGGGGTGTATGTTGATAGAGAAAAATTTTGTCATTTTTTTATTGCTATATGATTGATACTAAATAATACACAGGTAAGTGGTTTTTCTTTTTTAAATTTAAATGTAATTTTAAGGTACATTTATCTGCCATGTTATGTTTTTGTTATAGATTGCTCCCGATATAACGTAGGTTGTATACAAAACTTTTAAATATGAAAACTGCCAATAGATGACGCTACCGGTCGATTCCAGGAAACCGCAAAATTCAGTTATCCGGAAACGGTTGGGTAAAACTGATTCCGGATAATTGGTACTGTACTGTATAATATAAGCTAAGTAAATTTCTAAATTTGAAAAAAAAGCAGAATTTTTTTTAAATGGCTATGTACGCTATTACAAAACTGAATATTCATAACTATGAGAGTTGGTCCACGGACATAAAGTTCATGCTTACGGAACGAAATGTGTGGGATGTGGCAACAGGAACTGAAAAGGCCCCCACACCACCTGCAGTAAAAACCGGAGATGGCACTGAAGATGCTGCATATTTGAAGAGTTTAAAAGAATGTAATAAAAATAAGAACATAGCCCGTCTCTACTATATTTGAATATTGACGACGTATGTAGTCGCATCCTTGATGGAATTGACAACCCTGTAGTAGCATGGGACACTTTGTTGAAATATTTTCGCCCAGACATAATGGCAAACCATATGTCCATTTTCTCGGAACTTTGTAATATCACGAGTCTACCTGACAAAAACGTATTGATGTTTTCCACCAGATTGCTGAGTTTTCAACAAGTTGAAGTCAGTAGATCCAAATTTCAGCTAGGAGTATGCTAGTTTTCAACTACTGCGGTATCTTCCTAATCAATTCAACTGCATCATGCAGTCTCCTGGGATGGCTAAATGAACAGTTTACGTAAGTCAATCACTGAAATTTTAAATGCTGAAGAAGTTCGTCTTCAACTAAGAAAGAAAGATGTCTTAGCGCAAGCAAGCGCCGCTACGTTTAAAAAGAAACACCCTGTCTGCTTCGACTGTCAGCAGCCTGGTCACTACCACAGCTTCTGTCCTCAGAGAAACTGGCCACCAAGGAGTTCCAGTCAAACCCGTGAGAGCCACAACCAGTCCAGACGGTCAAGTCCTGAACCTGCTAACTCCAGACGTCCGAGTCTCAATCCTGGTGTTTACAAGAGCCACCAAAGACGGAGCATCCCTAGTTTCCAGAGCAAGTCAAGATTTTCTAGACCCCAGAATCGTCAAAGTAAAAGGCGAACAGATCCCTCCTGTACTCATAATAACGGACAAACAGTATTAAGTCAATTTTTTTTTTTTATTACCAGCCGTATGCTGAGTCAAATGAAGGAAGAGAATGCTTGGGTCTTCGATAGTGCGGCATCTCATTACTTTTGTCGTGATAGAGACTTGTTTATTAATTTTCTCACCATTGACTGATGAAAAACTGTCTGTTGCCATTGATGGCATTGACTTTCCGATAGAGGGAAAGGGGTCTCTTAGACTATCGTTTGGACCTCCCAAGTATACATTAAATGAAGTTATGTATTCGCCGATGCTACGTAGAAATCTAATTTCAGGTCCAAGACTGGACATCCATGGTTTTGAATTCCATGATGGTGTGGTGAAAGTGTCTGAAAAAGGCGGTAAAACACTAGTTTCTAAAGCTATTTTAAAAGAGGACATTTATCAAGTTTCCCCTCGTACAGTTAAAAACAGTAAAAATGTTTCATTTACAACTAACAAAGGAGACAGTAAAGCCCTAGAGATGTGTCACAGGCAGTTTGGTCACATTAGCACATCCACTGTGGTACATACAAATAGAAAAGAGGGTGTAAGTGGTTTACCAGTTTTGTGTGATAAAAAGGTATTTTGTGACCCGTGTAAACTCAGTAAGTACAGAAGAGTGTCTTTTAAGTCGGAGGAAATCAGGTCGAAAGCTCCATTAGTGTTGCTGTATGTACGCTGATGTATGGGGTCCTCAGGTCATAAGGGAGCGAATGGGAGAAAGATATTTTTTGACAATCATTGATTATTTTTCGCGTAAGTTATACTTATTCCCTATGACGGAAAAATCTGAGGTGTGTGACATCATTAAATCTTTTATTACAAAAATCGAAAATTCCCTTAATCATAGGGTAAAGCGTTTCGGACCGATAATGGATCTGAATTGGTGAATAGGCAGTTGCAAAATTATTTTGACCAAAAGGGAATCCAGCATGAGCAAACCAATATACAGTAGAGCCCCGAAAATCCGGACGCCTAAAAACCGGACATTTTTTGGATTTCAGTTTTTTCCCTTCCCTCAAAAAAAAAAAAAAAAAATAGATAAATAAATAAATAAACTACAGGATGCTCAAGCATTAGACTAGTTTGTTATCATAACAATAGCGTCAATATATATATATATATACACGCACACACACACACACACATATATATATAGAGAGAGAGAGTATAGTATATATATACACTGCTGGCCACCCAAATTGCAACACCAAGAAAAACAAGAGATATCACAACAAAATTTATTGTGTAGATAACATGTTGACCAAGTAACAAATGATTAAATTTACAGCATTCTATGAAGCGTGGTTCCTGCCAAAATCAGTACCCAGAGTAGCCGCCGTTGTTGGAGATCACAGCTGCCACACGCCTCGGCATTGATTCAAAGAGACTTTGAATGTGTTCTTGGGGTACAGCAGACCAAGCAGCTTCCACACGTTGCCAAAGTTGATCTGGTGTGACAGCTGGGGATGAACTCTGGGTCAGTCGTTGAGCAACCATGGACCACATGTTTTCTATCGGCGAAAGATCCGGAGAGCGCGCCGGCCAGGGAAGCAATTCAATCTGGTGATTGACGAAGAACCCTTGGACAATGCGTGCCACGTGTGGCCGTGCATTATCCTGCTGAAATATGGCTGTTGGCAAGCCCTGAAGGTAAGAAAGGACAACTGGCTCCAACACCTCGGAGATGTAGCGCTGGCTGGTTAAAGTACCGGCAATGCGTACTAGAGGAGTGCGAGAGAGATATCCGATACCGCCCCATACCATAATACCCGGTGCAGGACCAGTGTGACGGTGCATAATGCAGCTGTTCAGCATCCTCTCTCCACGGTGTCTCCAGACTCGAATCCGACCGTCGTGGTGTTGCATACAGAAGCGTGACTCGTCAGTAAAGAGAATTTCATTCCATTCTGTCGTCCACATCCTTCTTTCATCGCACCATTGGCGGCGGAGACGTCTGTGGTTCCGCGTCAGAGGTAGACAAAGCAACGGACGTCTTGCGGACAGACCATTCTGCTGTAAACGACGTCGAATGGTACGCGCAGACACTGGATGATGCGTTACAGACTGAATCTGCTGTGATATGGTTCGTGATGTGACTGAGCGGTCCGTCACTGCCATGCGTACAATCTGCCTGTCATCACGTGACGTGGTGCACTGAGGTCGATGCGGTCGATCACGTCTGTCCGTCGTACCCTCCTGCACCCAACGATCACATATCCGCATCACAGTTGTTTGGTTTCGTCCAATACGACGACCGATTTCCCTGAAAGATAACCCACAATCTCGGTATGCCACTATCCTTCCTCTGTCAAACTCGGATACTTGATCAAAAGATGATCGTTGTTTCCTACGAGGCATAATTTATCGTTTTTTTGAAAAAAAAGCAAGAAAAACACAATTGCTGTACTTGAAACCGTCGAAATCTCCAAGCCTTAAATAGCGCTTTGAGGTGGCGCCACAGGCGCGCTTGATGTGCGTCTGCGCTGAAATTCTAATCATTTGCATATCTCACCTCAGCTAATGCATGTTGTAAATTTCATATTATTTGCATGCTTCCTTCAGGGTGTTGCATTTACGATGGCCAGCAGTGTATATATACAGTAGAAGATCTTTATAATGCAAACCTCGAAACGCAAAGTTTTGCATTATATAGAATTTTGCGTTATATGGATCATTCACTTATATCATTAAACTTCCCTAGTAAACATATTAAAATATAGCTAGAACACATAAATATAATGCTTAAAACTTTTTTTAAATACAAATACTACTTTAAAAAACAAAAAAAAAATTGAATTTATTTATTTACAGAAAAAATAAATAAATTGAAATTACCAAAAGCATTAAAGTTTGTTTGTTAAACAATATATTAATTTTGATTTGTTTTAGAATTTGCAATCTCTCAACAAATAACTTTTCTTGCAGCCTTTGAACAGGTAATAATTTTACTTTGATTACGCAGTCTTGTGTTTCTAGGAATTTAAAATATTGATCTCTTATGGCAATTTCTTCAGATTCTGAAAGTTTTTCAACTTTCTCTCTAGCATTTGATTCTGTTTCAGAATTGTTTTCCTCTTGTTTTGAAACAGGGGAAATTATTTCAGAACTGGTCAAATGATTAACAATTTGTGACTTATCATCCATTACCAAATATTCAAAATGTTTTCTTCATGCAGGTTTGCAAACTGAGTACTTTCCATTTTGTGCACAATGCATTAGTTCAGCAGTTTTCATTTTAACTACAGATGGCTTAAATCCAGTTCCAAAATTCAGTTTTAAAATAGTGTTACATTGAGAAAACTCCCCTACTTCTCATAGACTTTTTAAAAGTATTTTACTGTCAATATTGAGACATAAGCATATCGTTGGGCAGGGGGCAGGGGCGTGTGCCAACCCCCCCCCCCAAACTTTGTTTAGAAAACCATTCATTTTAAAACCGTTCTTCTTGCCAAACTTAAAGAAACATGGCTTTTTTTACATTAGAATGCTATGTGCATTCTCCCACCCGCAAGCACACACACATAAAAAAAAAAAAAAAAAAAAAAAAAAAACTTTTGGTAACGGGCATACGATTTAATATAAAACAAATCAATTTACAAAGAGAAATATAACTAAATAAATAAACGTCTGTTTGGGAAGTCAATGGTAGAGGAGGGAGAAAGAGAGTGGTTCGGTAGTGGAGGGAAAAAGGGAGAGGTTCGTGGTTTTATTAAAGTAAACATTCCTTCCTCTTTGACCCGGCCTGCCAGCTGTTATGCTGATAATGCATAATGCATGCATGGGAGAATAATTGTTTATTTTAAGCTTGGCATGTTGTGGGATTTATCTAATGTCTCAAAATTAATTCCCTAGGAAAGCAATTTAAAAAAAATAAAGCAGATTGTAGAAATTTCTTAATTGTGATTTTCTCTGTTTACATCCGCAGTGTTAATGCGGTTTATGGAGAATTGCGGTTTATAGAATTGCGGTATATCGATCTTCTACTGTATATCCAAAACCTCAGGGTAAAATCTGACTCGTGACCTAACTTTCCTTCTTTGCATTCCAAAGATTTAACTGTTATTTCTAAACAGAAATGCAAAAAGGGGGGTGGAGACACTTCCTGTTAGTGTAAAGCATTTAAGCTTTAATAATCGGTAGAGATATTATTTTTAATTTAATGTTATTCTTTCTAAGGAAGCAAAGAAATTAATTAAACTCTTTATAACATCGTTCAAGTCTGCAGTAAAAACATACATTAGCGTAAATACCATTGGAAGCCTTGTTTAAAAAAACGCATAAATAAAAATATCAGTAAGCACATGCAACGAAGACAAGAATGTAACAACTTGTTTGGAAAGTGAAAGCTCCAGTCACCGACAAACCAGCTCCAGTCACTCCGGTGAAGGGGGGAACGTCTGCGCACCCACAATCAGTGTTTTAGTGCATGGGATGGCGATAAAAATTGCTATTATATCTTTCTATCCTTTGATACTGGAAGATTTTTTTATATTTTAAGTTGTGACTACGTTCACGTTATTGGCAAGCAATATATACGCGGCAATTAGTAGGGCGCCTTTTTTTTTTTTTTTTTTTTTTTTTTTAAAGTGAATTCAATAGAACAATTTCTACAGTACAACCTACGTATCGCGACGATTTCGAAAAACGTTATAAAAATACATAGTTCACGGCGAGACCCCGTAATCCATGACGTAGCCGCTACTTTTTTTTTTTTTTTTTTTTTTTTTTTTAATGACCAATATTCCGGAAAATCCGAGAATCCGGAATCGCCGTAGTCCCGTCCATTCCGGATTTTCAGCTTTGTACTGTATTTACGCCAGAGCAAAATGGGGTTTGTGAGAGGTATAATCAAATAATGGCGCTAGAACAGTCCTTGAGGAATCTGGTCTACCTGAATGTTTTTGGCCCAAGGCCATGTTATATTTTATCTATACGTGGAATTGTGTTAACCATAAGAAATTGGATAAGACCCCCTCTGAATTATTTTCTGGATCGAGGCCTTCTGCCGAACATTTAAAGCCATTCGGCATTGTAGCTTACGTGGGAGTACCCAGGCAGCATCAGAAAAAGCTTGGCACAAGAGCCCAAAAATGTTTCCTTGTAGGATATGCATTCCACACCAAGGGATAATGTATTTGGATGCCAGAGTCCAATAAAATTATAGAGACCATTAATGTCTCTTTTAATGAGGATATGGTATACAAGGACACTTTAAGTGGAGCAGTGCTGGGTCCCAAAAATGATAGTGTGTCAACTGTTGCAAGTAAGGATAGCACCGATAATAGTCACAATGACGAGGGTGAACCTGGATACCCCATTGTTCCTCGTAAAACGGACTGTGACGAAGGTGATTTTGAAAATTACCAGAATGAAATTGCTAGTCCTGTTCTGGAACTGAGAGTAGTAAACTGGGAGAGGAAGCTCGTTATAAGGAGTGACAGGTCGCAAGTTGACGTCTACTATTATGAAGAGGGAAAGAAAGAGAGGTTAAGATCCCTCAATGATGTATCTAAATACTGCTCGAAAAATAATCTTCTTTTTAACCCTGACCTTTTTTATTTTAAAGACACAAACCAGACCAAGGCCTTATTTTAGGCAGTCCAAACGTAATTTTGCCCAACAATAGTGATGTTGAGACCACTTGCAATCTTAGTACGTCCAGCTGACTAGATCGAGTCCCGATCCCTAGGACATACAAACAGGCGATCAAATCAGGACATAAGGACGAGTGGCTAAATGCTATGAAGGAGGAATTAGAAATTATGAGAGTTCGGGGTGTCTGGCATTTAGAGGAGTTGCTGGATGGTGCTACACCTGTTAGCTGCAGGTGGGTCTATACAGTAAAAAGAGATGATGCAGTAAAAATTGTTAGATTCAAAGCGCGCATAGTTGCCCAGGGTTTCAAACAAGAGAAGGGTGTCTCTTACGATGAAACCTTCAGCCCTGTGGTCAACTTTAGCCTAATCAGATTTTTCTTTGTTTTCCTCTTATCCTATAAAGGTTGGTAACATTTGCAGTGTGATGTTAAGGTGCATATCTTTACGCTCCTCTGGAAGAGAAGATATGCATGTCCTAGCCTCCGGGTTTTGAAATTCCCGAGCAAATTTTGTCGCTTAGATCGTGCAATATACAGCCTATGGCAGAGTGGCTGTCAGTGGTTTTTCGAAATTCACACTCTTTTGTTGGAAATGGGTTTTTATAAATTAGAATGGGGCAACTGTGCCTACATATTAGAAGAATTTTTAATTTTGATACTATATGTTGATGAATTTGTAATTTTTGGTAGAGATCAAAAGGTTTTAGATATAACGCTAAATGACTTAAAAAGGCATTTTGACATTAAAGTACTAGGTAGGACTCTAACTTGTTTGAGTGTGGAGGTAAGGGTAAAGTCTGGATACATCAACACTCGTACATTGAGGAAGTTCATAATTGTCTCAGACATTTTAAAATTCCCATTTCATCACGCCCGATTGCTAAAGGTTCGGTCTTCTCGAAATTCCCTTGCCCCTCTGCAGCAGATGAAGAAAAAGGAAATGTCAAAACTTCCGTATATGAGTATCTGTCATTTTTAGCTAATAGTACTCGCCCGGACATATCGTACGCAATCACCATATTAAATCAGTTTCAGTGTAATCCAGGAATGTGTCATTGGGACGGATTACTACGACTCTTGGGATATGTTGTCCATACTGCTGATTTTTGTTTAGAATTGTCTTAACCACAAATCATAGCCTATTTTGACGCTGACTTCGCTGCCAATAGAGATGACAGAACATCTGTTGGAGCTCAACTTATTTTATTAGGGAACTCCCCCATTGGGTGGCGTACTTTTTAGGAGAAATGTGTCAGCTTGTCAACTATGGAGGCCGAGTTTATTTCCTTGACAGAGGCTGTAAAGGAAATTGTATAGTTTACTGGAATATTAAATGAATGTTATGATAGGGGAATTGTGACAGGTGAATGCAAAACTCCCATTTTATATGCAGGCAATCAAGCTGCCATCGACTTCGTGAAATCGCCTATTGAAAATTATAGATCGAAACATATTGCTGTTAAACTGTTTTTCACGAGAGACTTATTTAACATGCAAAAGTTTTCTCTTAGATTTGTTCGAAGTAAGTTGAACCTCGAAGACGCTTTCACCAAACCGCTCACCAAGTTTGAGCTGCAGAAGTTCATTGCACAAATTTTTAAAATGTCATGACATGATTTGTTATCTATATATGTATATCTGGTCTTTTTGTATTACTAGTGGAGTTTTGAGAGAACAAAACTGAATTTTTTTTTATTACTGAAAGTTTATTTTTAAATTTTTGGATGCATCCATATGTTTAAGTGTATGTTTCTTTCATGATATAGTATATATATAGTCAAAAGAGGTACTTTATATTTATAAGTGTATTGAATGTATGTTGTGTAAGTCGGGGCCCCACAAGAGAGTGTGCATGTACATTGAGTGAATGTATGATTTGAAAATTTCTAATATGTACTTATATCAGGGATGCTACACCTGCGACATTTGCGACAAACTGAGACAAAACCGCCGGCCTGTGCCATTTTGCGACATTCGGTACGATTTTGGCCGTATCTGCGCAATTCTGCGCCAAAACAGCAAACATGAGTAATTTTGAATCTGACTCACGGCAGCGCGCGACCACGTGTTGAGAGTTGTGCCAAACATTCCGGTCCTCAAAATAAACCTCCGGCCGGTATTGGAGAAAGAAAAGCTCCCGGTGTAAAGGCAGGGTGCGTAGCGACTTGAAAAGTGCTTAAAAGGTGCTTGATTTTAAAAATTGTTTTCAAGCACTCTTGAAAGTGCTTATTTTTTTCATAAATTCCCTTAAGGTGCTTGAATTTGTAAGGAAGTGCTTATTTTTTTCTGAGCTTCCGGCAGAAACCTTTCTAAACACTACGCCGCTAACGAAAAAAACTTTTTCCCTCCCATTCCCATCCCATGCTTATTCATCTTGAAACCGGAAGAGCGTGCCTAAAAGCGGGTGCAGGTGGTTCACTGTTGACCATGACATGACAATAGTAATGCTGACTCACATTTGCTGGCATAAGAGCCAGTCCGGGCTTGATTGTTCTTAAACTACTGAATATCAACCAAAACTAGTCTGTTGCACCCGATGCGAGTTTAATCATTCTACCCCCCCCCCCCCCCCCCCACAAAAAAAAAAAAAAATTCATCTATAAGTTATGTTTTTTCGCCGTGTGGCTTTGCGCCTTCTGAAGGAGCACTTTATCGAATAAACACTGCCTTTATGCTATTATTACGGTAGAAAGTCAACTACGAGTAACTGGCGAACTCGAGAAACGCTGAGAAACGCTTTAAAATAAATCCCTATGTTATAAATATCAAAAGTAATAAATTAATAGAAACATGGAGTTGTCGCACAACATTCAAAGCTTAAAACAAACAATTTGCTGAAGCACGCTCACTACGTAATCAACAGCTGGCCGTCCATGGAAAAAAAAAAAAAAAAAAATTGTTTGACTGGAGCCTCCTCATCGGCTCGCTTCCGAACTTTTTGCGAATGCAAGAAGTTTTTTACATGTTATTTATTTATTTCCAGAAATTCGCCTTTGTGAATATAAAAATTCATATGTTTTATATGAAATCGGACACTGATTAATTCGAAAATGCAAATCGTAAGCTTCGTAAAATAGCGGTAAATACTTTAAAACATTATATGGGAAGGGGGATAAAAGGAGATATTTTTACCATTTATCTCCCCCCTCCCCCTTTCTCCCGAAATATATCTCAGTGCGATGCTTCTTTTTTTGGGGGGGGGAGGGGGGAAGAGATCGTGGATGCGGCGTTTCTTCCATAAATTACGGTAGTAATTTTGAAATTTACCTATTCATACTTGTCAATTTATGTGCTTTCAGTTTGAAGGTTGCACTTTTTCACCGATTTTTACGATTTACGCGAAACTGTCGTTTTTTTACGCTTTTCCCACGTATTTTTATGATTTTACGTGAAACTCCCGTTTTTTTACATTTCCACCGATTTTTATGATTTTACGCAAGACTTTTTAAATTTGGCATCTTAATAATAATTTCATAGAAACCAAACATGTATAAAATGCAGTTGCAATTGTTATGATTTCAGGCTTGCTCCACTTAAAAATGAGGTGGCAACCCAAAAAATTCAGGCCATTGCAAAAGAGCTTGGAGAAGCTGAAAGGGGAAACAGATTTAAAAATTTTCTTCTAGAGATAAACTGAAATAAAATTAGTTGAAAGAAACAAACTTGAAAAAAAAAACGAATTTTAGTTGAGACATACAGAGACAAAAAGGAATTTTAATTGAGACAAACTGAGACAAAAAGGGATTTTGATTGAGACGATGCTGAGACAAACTGGGGTTTCAGCTGTAGCATCCCTGACTTATATGGAAAAGTGTTTCTTCACTTTTGTTTAAATGAATATTTTCTTGCACATAACTATGAAATTTGTTGCATACATTGTCTTTCAGATGAAAATTTATATATTTTTCAGTGAGAAACTAAAAAAAAATTGTGATAATTTTTCTGAATTATATATTTTCTATTGCATGCATGAATAGAGGACTTTTACGAGCTTTAAATAGTTAATATGCAGTTGTTAAGTTTTCAAGTGTTGTTGAATTTTTTTGGAAATGTGTGATGTACTGTGTGTGTTTCATCTGTAAAATGAATCTTTATTTAGTAACTAGATACTGGATGCCGGAAATTTTTTTTTTAAATCGGTATTTCTTCATCATTGTGTCGATAGTGATAAGAAAGGGGGGGGGGGGGCTTTGTTGGCCCAGTACTACCTTTCAACTTCCAACTTTTATTTAAGTCTCCAGTTTAGTTTTAGCACTGGTTTATTCTTCTCACTATCTTTAAACTGCACAGTATGAAACAATCCTAAAAGGTTTTACTTACATCCTTGCTTAGCTTGTTTTCTTGTTTATCGGCATTTCGCCACAGCGGCAGCCATCTTTGTTGATCATATTAAAGACGAGCCTTCACCTGCCTTCTGTACGCACACAGTGACGTCACTCGATGTCCCGTGCCGCCAATCCGAATTATCATTTGCTGATCACACATCATTTGACGAATCGAATGCATGAATCGTAATCGGATTGCATGTGCCTTCGTGGACGTTTCCTGTTTCCTACCCGGGCATAGTTTAAAAGGCTGCCGGGTCAATCCGGCTGCAGTTTCGAGTTTAGATTTGTATTAGGATTTCAGTATGTGATTCCTCTCAAACTCCTGCCCGGTTTAGGGTATAATGGAAATTGTGCGATGGTGTTTCATCTGTAGTTTATTATGAAAGCCTGGTGATCTTCTTTCTTAGTGCAATAGCAGGACTTTGCAAGAATTTAATCTTATGGTGTATTAGAGTGCTCCTCTCCGGTATCCGGTGGTAATTAGTGATGTTAGATTTCATTTAAAAACATTCCTTCTTAAAGCATTTCTGCTATGGCCATATTAAGTTTACTGCTTTTAATTTGAAAATCTGTTTTAATTAAAATATCCTTTTACTTGCCAGCCATATTAAATTACCTAGTCAAATTTTAAATGTAACTGTACGTTTTATTGAATGACTGTTTATTGAGATAGTCTGCTATTTAATATTTTGAGAAATCTTAAGTAAAGTTAATTTTTTATCAGGCTTTTAAAAACTTACAGCAATCGCTAAAACTGCACATGTTAATTCTGCAAATATTTAAAGTATAATGATAGTTAATGAATTTGTTCTTTGGCGATTTGCCAATGCGTGGGTTAACCACCCACTTACTATTAGACCCTTACAGGGTCTAACAATATTACACAACAATAATTATTAACACTTCTTGCCTCTTTAGAAAATCCGTTGTTGTCGCTCTGTGCACGATAGGAAATACTATCGCCTTCCTCCTCTGCTTTTTTTTTTTTTTTTTTTAATTATGTTGCGCACTTGCAATTTTCTTTTTACCTCTGATGCGTCTTAGCTAAACTGGCGTTCCTATTACAGATAATTTCCAAATATTATGCATATACAGTCCTGCAACTAGAGATCTCACCAACCTAAAAATCGCTGCACTTTGGCGAGCTACGCAGTCATAAGTCTCTAGCCCAGTGGCAGAAAGTTTTGCAGCTGTCTGCGACAAACTTTCGAAGTTTCATAATCAGTCTGCAAAATTTTGCGTGTAATTTTAGAGGATATTCATACATAAAACCAACAATTTTTAACCACTGCTGTTAAATAGTGTTGACTCTAGAGAAAAAAAAAAGGCCGCAGGGAAAAGATTAAAAAGACAGCCTGTTTTCAAAAAGGGTACTTGAGTTCCATGATAGAGTATAGTTAGATAGCATATTACAGAAAACTGGTTTGAAATAATCTGAAAAGGACTACGGCTTATCCACAAAACTTGTAGGGTTGTAATGTGTGTTTTGACTTACAGTGCATAGTTTGTTCCTTTTTTCCCCCCCTTTTTCAGAGTCATATACAAATTTTGTATTGCATCCAACTGTTGGATGTACAGCACCATTTAAAATCAAGTTACTGAAATGTATTTGTTCTTCCTCTTACACACACTCTTCTAATTTGATGCTTGCTCATTCTTGAAATGTGAATATAAGTTTTTTAAAAAGCACTATTCTTTTATTCTTAAAATATATCAAGAAAAATTATTATTATAAATAAGATATGTAAGAAATAATGTTAAAAATATTTTCAATAATTTTAATTTTGTTGTGCCATGCTACTAAGTCCCTTTAAGGAAATAGTTTACCACATTTCAGCATTTTTTAAAACTATAGTACAAATGATGAACTGGATGCCTTTCAATGATCAACTAATAGTACATTTTGAAAAAATAAATCTCTTTAAACTGCACATTTAAGTAAAATTATTTAAAAAGTTTTAAAAAATGATTTAAAAAAAATGTACTACTTAAAAAAATAAACAATTTTGTCCATTTAAAAAAATAATAATAAAAGATTTTAAAAACATATTTCACAAGGCTGTGCATGGATTTTCAGATACATCTAATATTGCATCTAATATAGTTTTTCTACTAATAAAAAGTGTAAAACAATAAAATGTAACATATCTTCATTTGATTTCTGTAAAATACAAAAGAAAAAGAAACTGAAGGCTAATTCCATGCACAGATTTATCAGATAAGAACAGTAATAAAGAACATGTACAAAAAAAAATTAAATCTTTATCTCAAATACCCCCCCCCCCCCCCCAAAAAAAAAAAAAAAAAAAAGCCTTATCTTTAATTACATGTTTAAAACATGTAATTAAAGATAATATGAACATGGAGAAAAAGCCATCTAAAGAGTTTGTTTGCCAATGAAATTGCGCTGAGTGTATGATAAAAAGTTGCAGTATCTCGTGATATTGGCATATGATTAAAAATAAGGTGTCAAAATTTTTATAATTTAGCAAGCAGAAAGAAAATTGATTCTTTGACCTTTGGTGTAAACTGTTCCCTTAAAAGCAATAAATCTTCTTTCTTAAACTTCAATTTCGTAATGTAAAAAAAAAAAAAAAAAAAAAAAAAAGTATATTAAAATCGTATGAATTACAAATTTTATTTTAAGCAGCAAGTTTTGTAACTGGCTGATTAAAATAAATAACATTCTGTTACAGAAAGTATTTAAACAATTTCATAAGGAAAAAACTTCCGGAATTATTTATAAAAAAATTGTTTTTTTTTTTTTAGTTTTTGAGAGCAAAATAAGCTTAAATTGATAATAGTTTATTCTAAGAATAACCTAACTGTTAGACTATGACAATTATTTGTTTTCTGAAGGCTTACTTTTCCAGAATTACTTTACCTTTGCTTTAATTTTTTTTTCTTCATTTAGTAAAATGTTCAAATTTTTCAAAATTTCAAATGTATATGATTTGTAAATTTAGAATACCAAATCTTATCAATAGTCTGAATTACTAATTCTGAAATTACTCCACTTTTTTTATAAGCAAAAGAGTGGCATAATAAGAGGAGAGGGGGGGGTTGGCGGTCCGCCAAGGCGGCAAGATAAAAACAAAGATAAGCGACCAGAGAATACTGACACTTAAGGCGAGCGCAGACTCGCGTGCGATTGCCGTACGCTGCACGATATGACGGGAGTTTTTTAAAGGTCAATTGCACGCTTTGTAAAAGGGGGGAAACAGTGCAGGGTCGAAAAATTTATAGGCTTTTAATGACCAGTCGGGATTCGCCAACAAAGGATAACCGTGAAACCACAAAAAACCGCCAAACATACAATGGGGACACTTTTCTCCGCAATCCGTCTTGAAGATACGGAAAAATACATTGAGTGCCCATTCTAGCGTACGGAAAGCACTGAAGTCTGCTCTGACCTTTAGAAGAATGTGGCAGGAAATGAAAGGACTACACCGGGTGCAAATAACCCCAGCTACACCTATGCTTAATTTTGACAAAACATAATACATTTCAAGTGCTGTATTCGCAAAATGTCTCAAATCGCTCAATTTTCAGATCAATTTCTGGAAGTCCCACTTAATTTCAGAATCGCAAAACGTAGTTTTGTTAAGACACTTTTTATATCATTTGTAGTTATTTATGGTTAGTAAATATCTGTAATAATTATGAATAATGCGTAATAAGAAAGCCGGTTACATAGAGTAAATCGTTCAGGGGACAAAAAAAAAAAAAAAAGCCAAAAAGCTTGCAAGTGTGCAAAACAATTAAAACAGAGAACAGGAATAACTAAACAACTGGCGATGAACTCTCGAATAATAATTGCTAATAATACGTAACTACGTATTTATCAAACGTAACTACCGATATTTGAGGAAATTAAATTCTTAGATGACTTAAAACAATTTTGTATTTTTCAACTATATTTTCTTCCCTCAATTCCTAAGCAAAATACGCACGTAGTTCTGTCGATCGAGTTCTCACTTGAGTCAGCAAAAAACAAAGCATTGCAGTAGGGAGGGGCACTTTCAGGGTAATCAGCTCGTGCAAATGAAAACAGAAGATGAAAAAAGCAATATTAATATTTTGATCTGAAAAAAAAAATAGAACATTTGTAAAAGACATTTTAATGAGTAATATCTGTGAGAAATGTCCGATTTAGAAGGTAATTTTGTACAAGGGCCGTTTTCAATCAGTCATTCATATTTCTATGATGGGGTTATTGTATTTAATCGTATTTATCTGAAGGGGCCGTTTTAATAAATGCATTTTTGCGATAGGGTGCAAAACGAATCCAAAATGGTGCATGGGAAATAAAAAATGATGATCGTTGGCAAATAATAAAAATAGGAAACCAGGAGGAGTGTCTAAAAGCTAAATTCGGCCGTTCCTTTTCGTGCGTTTTTCACGTTAGTGACGTCATCGCAGAGCGGAGACAGCGCAACGAGCCGCGGCTATATTTTTTCAAAAGTTGCGGACAGTTAAAAAAAATATTTTTCTTTTCTTTTTTTTAAATATGCCGACAAAAACTGTCCGCAAGCAGATTTCTGTGTCCGCGACATTTTCGCCGTGTCGCGGTGTTTCTGCTACGGGGGTCTCTAGGACTTATGCACAAGTTTTAACGAGTGAACAAGTTAGCGATAAACCCACCATCTATATATTATTTTGAAACATGTTTTTCTTTCGACAACCGAATCGAGAGAACGGCTGTGTGTATAAACTCGGTTGAGGTGTCTGAAGAAAGGTCTTGGCCCCTAGATGTGCCATCAAAAGAGAAAATCAGAAAAAGCCGAACGGTTTAGGCGTGGCGGAACAACAAAGATGCAAATTTTCGCCATAGAAATAACATTGTGGTTTATTAACCCCATTGTTGGCAGGCAATATTTTTATGCGTAAGCCCCGCAAGGTTTGATTTATTTGGAAAAATATTTGTTAAAAATTGCATCCGTTTGTAAATGTTGTGTGGCAACAGTGTGTAGTGATAATAAATGTGTTGTTCTAAAAAACGATATTACGTAAACGATTGATATGCGTAAGCTCCGTAGCGGAACTTCAAATGTGCAATTTTTCGCCATAGAAATAACATTGTGGTTTATTAAATACATTTTGCTGTCATAAAAGGCCTTCTTTATTTTATCTCTTTTTAGCACTAGGGTGCTATTTCGTTCACGCCCAGACTTTGTCTACTCGATTCTGTCGATAGGATTTGTAGACAGGTTTTGTAGAGATGAACTGTCACGGTGGAAATCTTTTTAAATGTGTTTACCACATAACGCGGAAAGGGGGGTGGGGAGAATAAGTCTGACAAGGTTTGCGATTTTTGAAATTGATCGCCACGTTTGCGGCAAAAAAACTTAAAAACCGAACCATGCCTGGCGATGGTTGTAAAATAGCTTTAGTAGGCAAATTTAATATAGATATTAATTCCAAAGATGTTTTTTATGCAACGAGAAAGACAAATATAGCACACTCATGGATTATGATGCTCATTCCGAACAGTATTTAAAATGGTGAAGTATAGTTGGAATATGCTTGGTGAAGATTGTAAAACAGTTTTAGCAGCTATAGATTTCGATTCTAAAGAAGTGTTTTGTGGAACAAGGAAGAAAAATACAGCACGGCCATGAATAATGATACACTTTTCAATTTAATGAAACAAGGAAGAAAAATAGGGACGGCGCATGGATTATGATACGCTTTTAATATACAGCACTTTAGTGAGTATTTAAAATATGAAAGTGTTTCACATTCTTTTCAAACTTTTCTCCATATAAATACATTGTGGTTTGTTAACGACATTAACGGCAGTTATAAACTCCTTCTTTAGTTAGCGATTTATCTTTCATTTCTTTAATTTTTCAGTTTTCTGTCTGATGCTGGATCTTTACCATCGAGGGTAGCTTTAGAAAAGGCAAATAAAGCAGGGAGCGCGCGATCGCTATTTGGCGGATTATATTTTTTTGTTTCTTGCAGAATTCTGAAATTTTTCACTATTTTCGCTTCATACTGTAGGGATTAATTATTATGAAACTGAAATTAATTTATTTTAACTTAAATTATTTAATTCTTATCTTCAATAGCATAAGTAAAACGTAACCAAAACTTAAATAAAAACCTTTCCCAGTTTCAAAACAATAATCCGTTCTCCCGTCGTCGCAAAAAGATTTAATAGCTGTTCGAATTGGAGCAGCAGCATCATTTGTAAACGGACACATGAGCTCCGGTTTAAAATCAAACCAAGTTTCATCGGCGAAGTTGAGCAGCGTTTGTGCTGCTGGCCGTAATCTCTTTTCTGCGATATTCTTTTCTGTGCTGATTCAGCTCGCGAGTCATTCTTTCGCCACGTGCGAATCATATGCAAATGTTTCAAGTTTTCGCCATATGCTAATATCCTCGCTCCCGTGTGCGGCGGTCTCTGATTGGACGCCACGTCAGCTAGCGGCATTCTACTGTTGTATAAGAACTCTCAATCTTAGTTGGTTGAAGAGCAGCGGAGAGGGAGCCGGGTGCGTAGGACGCAGTTCAGCCAGCGGCTGTAAGCCGTGTTTAAAGTAATGTAACGTAATTTAATTTATACTGCGATTTGCAGACATCTTTAGATTAAGTTAAATCCTTTTTGCCGTAGTATTGGCCTGTTACGCTAGTTGCGTCAGCTTTGCAGAAATGTAAATGTTAGTTTTGAATTTAGCTATATCTTTTAAAATTCTTTGAAATGTTTTCTTGCTCATGTGACCGTAGAATTTTTTTGCATCCTGTGTCCCGTAAAATGTCATAATTGTTGTCATGACTTGTAAATAGAACTTGTTACTTAATAAAAATATTTTAGCCTACTTATGGCTTAGTTTTTTTTAATTTAACTCTGGTAAGCAGAAGTAGGACCTCACGATGTTTTGTTCCCTAGGAACAACACATACTTTTAGTGTTTACCTTTCTGCGCCCGTATTTTCTCATGGAATGTTGTATGTCACTCTTTCAATGGTTAGATCAAAGAATGCTGTGGCAGTCAAGATCATTTAAGAGAATTCACCTGGACGTTTCGTGGTCGATGACTTTACCAAAATATCGTCTTCAAAGAACTGCTCAATTAGAATTTGTAACTGTATTTGCTCATTCGTCATTTAATATCTACTCTTCTTTTTTTTTACTTAATAAAGATAGTTAAAAACAAATTTCAAAGATTTCAATTATTTCATTGTCATTGTACAGTTGCTAAGAACTGGCGTGAAACCTTTTGTTTACTTTCTGTCACAAGTCATGTTCCATCCGTGTCGCTCTTTGATTTTTCCTGTTAGTTTTGTTCAAGACCTTGGTGACATTCTTGATCGTTCCTATTTATTTTTGAATATTACAGTCAATAAGTAACCGTCGAATTCGACGGGTTCCAGCTAGTTTAAGTGATTTGAAGACACTTAATTATTAAAACAGTATTAATTGGCAACCTAAAAGTGTAATAATAATAAATAAATAAAAAGTAATGCTATATTAACATGCTGTTCTAAACCGCCATTTAAAATTTGATGGTTGCCACATAAATGCAAAAAGTCGTCATGGTAACTGCTTTATGAATAGTTATCCCACCTTTACGAGAGTGTGGTGGTGTGTGTGTGTGTGGGGGGGAGGGGGGGGGTTGAAGTAGGAATCAACCCATTTTCCTTAAAAGACTAGGGCCAATGCCCCTAAACACGCTACGCCTCCTTTTCTTAAAGGGCATTCAGCTTTAATAAGGCCGTAATAAAGCATGATCTTCACAGTAAAAAACAAAAGACAATCAGATAGAATGTTACAGAGTTACACACTGCTTGGTTCTTGCATGCTTATTAGAACATAAAAATTTGAACTTCATTATATTTATAAATACCTAAACCCTATGGAACACCTTGCGTATTTGCCACCCATGGTAGTTTGACATAATTTGGTGGCTTACATATGCATACAGTAAATCATCATTTCTCTTTAAGCTTGCAAATAAAACAGTACGTCACATTTTTTCTTTGCTGAAACTACGGAAATGCTAAGATATCTTTCCACCATTCGTGACTTTTATTTTGCGATTTCTCATGCACGTAATTGATTATCATTTCCACTGTAAAGTTGCTATTAAAACAGTTCTACACAAATTCTTATGCACAATAATTTGCAGAATGGTGTACTTAGCACCCATCGCAAAACAGTCATTTTGTTGTGGTGGCATATATCCAAGCTGTCCAAAACTGCTGTAACCAGAGTTGGGCAAAAACTTTCAACTAACAACTAAAACTAATTTAGTTAGTTGACAGGTAAATGACAACTAAACTAATAGTTGTTAGTTGTAAGGTTCAACTAACTCTGCTCAACTAAATTAGTTTTAGTTGAACAGAAAACTAAAACTAATTTAGTTGAGCCAACCTAGTTGAACCTTCAACTAACAACTATTAGTTTTAGTTGTAAAGTCAACTAACTCGGCTCAACTAAATTAGTTTTAGTTGAACATAAAACTAAAACTGATTTAGTTGAGCCGAGTTAGTTGGACCTTCAACTAAAACTATTAGTTTTAGTTGTAGTTTTCGAATAACAACTAACAACTAACTGTAATCTATCTGTACTTAGGGGCAGAGTTGGGCATCATTATGTAAAATATTAGCTGTCATTCTGAGCTTTGTTAAAACTGTGGTATTCAGTGGACCGTTATCTAAACGTTATTGTGAATCATGACTATGTTTGTGAATTGTGCTGTGCGGATTGTTCAACGATCTCGTAGAAGCAATAAAATTTTAAGTTTTGTCCTGACATCTGGAATAGTTTCTCAAGCTTTCTATACACCCATCAGCTCTCGTCCCATTCAGAAACGGAAGAACTCCCAAATTCACAGTAATATATATTTCATGTTTAGAAAATTTTGATATTACTTATATAAAAACAATTAGACTTTTGTCTGTCCTTTACTTGGAATCCAAAAATTTTGCGATTTCTATCCGTTTCAGGAACCTGTGAATCCAGTACTACCATAAAAAAAAAAAAGTTTGCCTGTCATTCTGTTGTTCTGTCCGAGACAATTTTTTTGTTCACGTATCACGTAAAAATGACTGAAGTGAATGAAATGAAATTTAGTGAACTTAAAATATAGGCATCGAATTAGAAAAAAGTTATTCAATTTTGAGATTTTTCGAAAATCATTTCAAAATGCATAAATATTTGTCCATTACGTATAAATCACTGTAGCGAATGAAAAAAAAATTGGTATCGTCACAGGTCGTCAGTTAAACAATAGGCATCGGCCAGTGGCGTAGCGAAAAATTGTTCACGGATGGGGAGGGGGTTACGACTACTGCAACTTATACATATTCGTGTGTGTGATTAGAGTGAAGAAAATACATTTTGTATGACAAAATTCCTCATTGGGTGGGGGTGCGGGGGTGGGGGTTGTAACCCCCTAACCCCTTCCCCGTGGCTACGCCACTGATGTCGACGTACTTCAAAGTTTTTTTTATAGATTTTGAAACTGAAAATTGTACGATTCCTGAAAAATGACAATGGAATAGAATGAATTTAGGAATAATGTTAGATGGCAAGAAAACTGGTCACCTTTTCATTATAAAGTGACCAGTTTTCTTGTTCCCGAGGGTGAAGGTTGTCACCTTCGACAGCTTCCCCTTTATTTAGATTCTGAAATGAACAAAACTGTACAGAAATATGAAAAATCATAATTCGGTATAACTTAATATGTTATGATCAATAATTTTAATACGTGAAAACAACAGTAAGTTCGATATAATACGTTTTTGGTCTCACCATGGCACAAAGGCCTTACCATGGCACAGTGATTACGCCACTGAAAATGGTAGATGGCCGAAGTGTGAAGGTCCCGGGTTCGGGTCCCATCGCTTGTCTGTCAATGTAACAGTCTGGAGTTTTGGTAGGTTTTCTCCAGATGTAACGTGAATTCGTGTTAGAACCCCTTAGAACGTCCTCGTAGCAAGGCACTCCCCCCCTTGGCATATCGCCCTTGTGTAGCGGCCAAAGTGTGAAGGTCACGGGTTCGGGTCCCATCGCTTGTCTGTCGATCTAATGGTCCGGAGTTTTGGTAGGTTTTCTCCAGATGTAACGTGAATACGCGTTAGAACCCCTTAGAAAGTCCTCCAAGATTCCCCATCCTTGGCAGATCGCCCTTGCGTAGCGTTGCCATAATCACACAAACAAATAATACGTTTTTGAGAAGGTGTAAATAAATTTTTTGTTTCAAATAGCCGAATACTTTTAAAATATGCTTTAAAGTAACGGTTCTCAACCTTTCAACGTCGCCCCTCCCAAGAAAGACTAATTTACGGTGGCGCCCTCTCCCCCTCCTTCAGAATTTTAAGCATACATTCAGTTTTTCATTCTTCAACAATGAACATGTAGTGTAGTCGCTTTTTCTACAAAATAATGTTATCAATAAAGTTTGAGTAAACATTTTAAACGGAAATAGATATGTTCTGGAGTAAAAATAAGAATAAGTGAGATGATTTTTTTTAAACATGCATTATCACTTGCCCTTTACTGTTTTTCTAGCGCTCCCCCTGCAAACGCTCTCCGCCTCCCTATGGGTGGGGGGGGGCGCCCCACCGGTTGGGAAACGCTACTTGCCTGTAGAGCGTAATGTGTTTGGGTGCTCCAGTAAAATATCTATTTAAGCTATATGCAAATTTCAATAGATTCCTGGATGCGGTATATATATAATATAGAATAGCTAACTTACGTAATATGGAATCCCAAGATAATCCATCGAGCAAGTGAAAAGTAAACTTAAGTAGTAAGGAAATCCAGGTAGCACTTGATACCAATTAATAAACTGAAGCCGAGAACAAATTTAGAAAATGGTGGCCATAAATATTGTGTAATCAGAGCCTTCAAAGCCAAAGAATGGTTATGAATTTGTTTCAAATAGCCGAATAGTAATCAATATATTTTTACGTCAGTAATTATACGGATAGACGGAGAGAGAGACAAACCAAAATCCTTGCTGGAAAGTGCTTAAAAAATCATACTTCATTTTTGAACTAAATGACTTCTAAATCCTTGAAAAAAAGTGCCTTAACACAATGAAACTGTTAACTAGAATGCAGAAATGTAATAACAGCCATTGGTAAAGGAACACGAATACACAGCTTTGTTCTCTCACAAGTAAAAAGCGGATGAGTTTCCTTTATCTGTCGGCATTATTAGTTATTAGTTTTTATTCGACAATTACAACTAAAACTATTAGTTGTATTTGTGAGGTTCAACTAACTCTGCTCAACTAAATTAGTTTTAGTTGAACCTTCAACTAAAACTAATTTAGGCGACACAAGTTAGTTGAACCTTCAACTGAAACTACTAGTTGTAGTTGTAAGGTCCAACTAACTCAGCTCATCTAAATTAGTTTTAGTTGAGCAGTAAACTAGAACTAATTTAGTTGATCCGATTTAGTTGAACCTTCAACTAACAGCTATTTTAGTTGAACATTGTGAATTTAAATTTAAAAGCAAAGTGACGGATAGTTAAAATCATTTAAAAACAGGTAAAAACACATTAAAATCCGTATGTAGCACTATCGGTGGCGGCCACCACCTTTTTCAGCATAGGTCTTGGTTCCAAATGGCCAGCTCTCTTCCTCAGCAGGGCGTTCCACCCAGGATCGATCTGCGCCTGCGTCATATCATTCACCGCGCCATCTGTGGTTATAATTTGTAGGGCTTCCATATTTAGGGCATAATGACTGTTTTTGTAATTGGCGAGTTTTTGGCTATTGTTAAAGTTGATTTCTATGGGGTGTTCCTGGGCTATTTTTGCGAGGGCAGTAGTGGTTTTATTGAATTTAATGTCTGTTTGATGTTCCTTTTTTCGGTCTTTGATTTTTCGTTTTGTCATGCCAATATAGTAGCCCTGTTTATTGGTACTATTGTCTGTAAAGCTTAGTTTATAAATACCGGCGGTTTCATCAGGATTGATATTATCTTTATCACTGCGAATGCGTTTGAAAATATTTTGATTGGGTTTTATGGGTATTTTGATATTTTTCTTTGCGGCTTCATTTGTGATTTTTAGGGAGGCTCCCCTGCAGTAGGGAATGGCATTGGTAAATTTGAGTTTCGGATTTTGATAGTTATTTATTTGTTCCAGTTTTTTGATTCTCTTTTTATAAAGGTTTTTTACTATTGAATTTGGGTACCCTGCGTTTTTACACTGGGTTTTGATAAACTGGAGTTCTTCATTGAGGAGTGTTTCGTTTGAGCATACGGTAATTGCGCGATTAATATAGGATCGTATGGCGGCTATTTTAAATTTGTATGGAGTTTTTGAATTAAAATGAACTATTTCGTTATTATTGGTGGTTTTTCTAAAAACTGTAGTATTAATATTATTCATCAAATCTCTATTGATTTTGACATCTAGGTAGTTAATAGTGGCATTTTCCTCTATTTCTATGGTGAATTGTATGTTATTGTCTATTGAGTTGATTTCTTTGAGGATATTTTCAGTTTCATTTTTGTTCACTATTGCAAAGATATCATCTACGTATCGAAGCCAAGTTTTTATGTGGTTGGATAATTTATCAAATATGGCCCTCTCCACTAGTCGCATTTTCCAGTCTGCTATGACACCTGATATCGGCGATTCCATAGGTGCGCCTTTCTTTTGTTTGTAGAAATTATGATTAAATTGAAAATATGAGTTGTGAAGGACAAGATTAAGTACGCTTTTTAATGTAGTGGAAGCAGAGGTATTATTAATGTTGGAGGTGATTTGTTCATTGATTATTGCATTCATTTCTTGGATATCTATGGAGGGGTAAAGGTTGGTAACGTCAAAACTGACGAAGCATTCCTGTGAGTTTATTGTAATATTTTTAATGCGTTGAATAAATTCTTTAGTTGAGGTTAAGATATTTTTACTTTGGGGCATGAGATCTTGTAAGATGGGTTTTAGATATTTTTCCAGGTCATAAGTTGGTCCTTCACATTTACTGACTATTGGTCTTAAAGAGGGAGGGGTTTTATGGTCCTTGTATTTAGCAAAGATTCTTGGGGCTATGGGGGCAAAGTTAGTTAAATTGGGTTGTCTGTTATCTGCCCAGGATCCATTTTTGATTAATTCTTTGACTTTATTGAAAATTTTTCCTGTTGGGTCTTTTGGTAATTTTTCTATTTGTAGTTTATTAATGGTTTCTTCCATTTGGGTGAGATAGTCATTTTTTTTCATTATTACTGTTTTGCCGGAACACAACTAAATAAATCATTTAGTTGTGTTCAATTAAAACTTCCCTAGTTTTTAGTTGAATGTTTAGTTCAATTAACATTTTAGTTAATAATGCCCATCTCTGGCTGTAACCCTGCCAAATATTTTAGCTCGGTAAAGGGAAGCAAATTCCAGAGCTGAGCCCAATATTTTAAAAAGTATAATTTTTATGCGAAAATTAGAAATCACGTCAAGCCATTGAAAGCTGCAGCTAGCTAATGCATCCATTCCTTGGAACGTTAAACTTAATTTAAATGTGTAAACTCTGTGAAACACTTTGCTAATTTCCACCCACAGTAGTTTTTCATAATTTGACGACTTCACATGAGTATAGTCAATCCTCATTTTTCATTAAGTTTCTCAAAAACAGTACTTCATATGTTTTGTTTTTCACGGAACAGCTAGGATATATTTCCATTAATGGCGACTTTTCATTATTTGCAGATTTACACATGCTCGATAATCGAAAGTCATTGCTCATGTAAGGTTGCCATAAAAACAGTTATCCATATTTCATATACATATTCCTTTGCAAATTGGCGTATTTAGTACAGTGAAATATTTCATCTCGCCGCCGCACTAACAAATGTTTAATACAAAAACTGCTATAATGGCAGCCAAATATTTCTACTGGTAGCAAATACCCAAGCTGAACCTAACCGGCAATACTATAATCTGCTATTGAATAATTTTTCATTGGAACACACCCAGTATTTAGATTGAAGATTTCTTGGAGAGATAGCCTTTTGCCAGATTGTACCTGGTGCCAAAATGGCACTTTTTAAATCAGCTACAATTAATTTTGTACTGGTAGAGCGAATAATTGGTAATTTTAAACTACTGTTACCTAACAGAACTTACTATTTGAAAATTGTGAGCTTTGTGTAACACACTTTGACTTATTTATTTCACTTACTTTTTAATTTGGTATAAAATTGGTGTAATTGTACTTAACCCAGCAAACACACACAGGTTCTCTGAATGTCTATTAACGTTCAGAAGACATTTTCTGAACGTTAATAGACGTTCAGAGAAAGAAAGAAACCCAGCAAACACTGTGTGTGTTTGCTGGGAATTTTTTTCAATTTAGTGCTATTCTGCATTATTATTTGCTTTGTTACAAAGGCCTGAAGGATTTTATGCTGGCGAAAATTGCCAAACCATTCAACCATTATGCTCATTTTTCAGTTTTTTTACTAAGTATCTTCTAAAATGATTCGAACTTAGAAATTAAAGTCAGCTTATTGAATTCCCCGAAATTTTTTGAATTCGTAGACACCTTCGTCAAAAGTCAAATCCCCGCAGTTTTGGTTTGGAGGAGATAGCATGACAAGCTTCTGACAGCAACAACGCCGACAGCGGGAGTAACTTTTTTTTTTAGACTAAAGAGATATAAGATTTAAGTCAAACAAATCTGCTCAAATGTAGTTTGTTAGGTCTCTGTATTTGTCGCTAAAATAAATAAGGCGTGCTAACATTAAAGAAAATATATAATTATACAGTGCAGCATCCATAATCCGGCACGAGTCTCGTTTTTTTTTTTTTTCTCCCCAAAGGGATCCGGAATCTCAAAATCCGGAACTTTTAACACTGATTTTAATTGATGTATGGCTATCTTAATTTTTTTTTCTTCTTCAATACATAGTTTTTCACCGAATATTTTTCTTTTTGTTTCGTATTTCAGCCCTAACATGTCTTTGCTGATTACTGCCGCAATACTATAAATGGTAGTCTCTGCCGAGTACTACCATTACTGCCGCAAATATTTGAATCAATGCATTTTCTAATACACATAAAAACAAAAGTAAATACGGCTTGGTTCGCTTATTAAATTTAAATTAATTTCAGTCAAAGGTGCAGTGTAGTTGAATGAAGAATTCAAAGATAATGTGAGTGCTTTCATAGAACATTAATATGTATGAGTTTTTAAAACGAGACAGCATGTTTACGCATCATCGTAAACACGTGGCTTCGGTTCCTTCCGCTTCCAGACACAATGCCTTCCCAGCAAGCGCACACACGTTTAAATTGCGTATTCCCGATGTCGAAATGTCGAAAATAGGTCGATGAAAAATTACAGCAAAAAATACTGTTTAAAAGAGATCAAACATACATTGTGTTGTCGACGTTATAAAAAGCCGTTCGATTTTGGTCAGGGAGGCGGCTATCTTCGACTGTTAATGTTGGTCGCCCTCAGGAGGTCTATGATCCGTCAATACATCGCCGATTTTCCGCTCATGGCTTGGGCGGTCTGAGAGGACCCCCCCCCCCCAAGCCAGCCAGCCAAGAAGAAACACGATGGAGCATCGAGAAATTTTTTCAGCTTAGTTAATAGTCAGTTGAACGTCGAATAAACAGTGCAGGGGAGACAGAATTTACGGGGTCCTTTCTCACGACCTTTGACATGTCCACCCCAACCGTTTTCTCAGAAAACAGATGCTTTTTTTTTTTCTTTTTTGTGTGTATATTCGTTCATGGTTCGCGTGGCTCGTACTTCGCAGTTTTTTATGCAAGGGCAGAACTTGCTCCAGCATGTAGTCAATGGCTGAGCTCAGCTGCGCTACACAGAAAAGTAAAATTTCCATAGTTTTAACTATAAAAGTGGATATTTTTCAAGTATCTCTTGGAATATTTTTAAAGTTCAATGCTAACACGATTTATCGTTAGCTTGGCATATTAATAAGTTTGTCTGGCTCTCTTTAAATTGTGTTGGCCGGTGATGTTATTAAAGTTTATCGGGGTAACTACAAATTTTAATTCCAGCCATCAAAATTTTAGAGGTGAGTTAAATAATTATTTAACTAATAATTATGTGCTTTGTTTCTTTTATTCATTTTCTTTTTAATTGTTAATTATAAGTCTTCTTATTTGTATTATAGAGTGAAATATAAAGGTACAATTGGCATAAAATCAACTGTTACCTTAAGCATATGAAATATTTTTTTTCATTATAAGCACGAATTTACTTATTGTAAACTTACTATAACAAAAGTCAACTTATTATTGCATTATGGCATAACTTACAATGAAACAGATTAAAGCACTTTATGCAAAGTTTTTTTTTTTTCTTTTTAAATTGTATACTAATATGTGTGCATTTAGTATGTAATTTAAACCTATTTGGAGTAGTAAAATTGAACAAATCAAAGAATGACGAGAGATAAATATAAAACTGTTTGTGTAATGAAATAGACAGAATTTTTCTCGTGGGAGAGTGAGAGGGGGGGGGGGGATTTGTAGATAGAAAACTTGTTCATATTTTATTACAGGAAAACTATAATAAACTATGGAGATAAAAAAGCAGGCTTATTCGTCTAATAGAAGTGGTTCCTTGACGATTTCGTCGAATCCTGACAGTTTATAAACGTAGTAATTATGCCAGAATTCCAGACATTTAGAGAATATGTCAGTCACACACCATTTACATACGTCGTGAAAGCATGGAAATTCAAACTTCTTGTCGGGTGCACATGCCGTTTAAAAGGAAACACTTTATATTTCTAAATATAATACATTATACTACTAGTTGTCAGCTAATGAAAAGCAATTTTGAATTAAATGATTAGAAATAACAAGTTTTAAATTAACTTCTAATCGTTTAGATAAAGTTATAAAATTTATATTCATAAAAGTTTGAACATATACAAAAATATATTAAAGTTAAAATATAATCTTGATTTTTAATTTAACAGATAAGTAACTCGCACGAACAACTTATGTCACTAATTTACATTTTGAAGGGTTTCCATTTTTTCACCCGGTACATTTTATTAATCGTTTTGGCTGTATTAGGTATTTTTAATAAAAGGGTGCAAAAAAATTATTTAATCTACTCTTATAAACTATCTAAATATTTTCATATATTGGTTAAAAAGTAACCTTTTTTCTATAAAACTAGCTGCATGCCCGTTCTCCGCACGGTAGGGAAAAAAACTTTTTCTTACATGTATAGTTCGAATTGATTCCAGTGATGTGGAATCTAAAAATAAGCAGAATGATTTGACTCTTGGCGTAAAGTTACTCATTAATTATTCGTATAGTATAAGTACTGACCTGAGACCATTGTTAATATTATGAGGCAAAAAACTATGTCGGTGTCATTCGCGATCAGAAAAGAAAAGCGTGACGGTTTGCAGTGAAAATTCCTAATTTTCAAAATGTCTCATTTCTGCATCATACTCTTTTTTAGATTTAAGTTATGCTATTAATAACTTAGATACTACTTGCTGTGGAGAACCGTTTTATTTTATAATTAAATAGTTGTGTATCCGCTCTTCGCAAGGCAAGAAGAGAACATTTTCCTGAAATGCGATCATAACTACTTGTGACAAAACAGAATCTCCAAGAAAAAAGTTGTGTTACAGTATTTTCTGTTGAAACTACCGCGGGATATATTAACGTGACGTAGAATTACTTAATGTTTTGTTAGCTGTGATGTAATATGGCTGTTGAAAAATGAATAGAAGACAGTTTCATGAAATATTTATTAATGCGGCATTGTGCTTTGATCAATACTGCCTTATCATATCTAATTACTATTACTTATACTATCTTTTTCTGATACCCATACAATATATTTTCGTTTTGCAACCGTTAATGCTTAATTTAAAGAAACGGTCTAGATATTTGCCACGAATGTAGTCTATTACACTTTGGTGATTCTTTGCAATTTATGCATTAGCATAAACGATAATCATTTTCCTTTATGGTTGCCACTAAATCAGTTCTCCATGAATTTTTATGCATAATTCTTGTCAGATTGTCGAATTTAGCACCAGAGCCCTATTATCGCACAGGCAAATCGGGACTTTGCCCAGGTGTACCCGGCTCGAAATGGCCCCCAAATTCAAATGTTGTTCTTTTTTTATAAAAAAGAATTATGAATGAGAAAAATAAAACAAATTTTATAGACGGGGGCCCCAAATTCAACAATGCCCGGGGCCCCCTGTTGGTCATAATCAGGCCCTGTTTAACACCGCAATATATTTCCTGCTATTCGAAAACGTGAACCGTTTAAAATCTCAATTGAAAATAATGCTAGATAATTCACTTGTGAAAAAACAGCATTCAATTATTTTTCTAGCAACGTAAAGTAAAATATAGAATTATTTCACATGCGCGGCGTATGTTTTGCTTGTGAGTCCGTTATTCTGCGATTGAGTTTCGAAAGGGTTTTAAACTCGTGACGTCAAAGTGGCGCACATTTCACATGTGAAAAATCGGTTATTTTTAAATAACTTTATTATTTTTTTTTTTTCAACTGGCAATTTTAATCATTGTTACTGTCTCCAAGACAACCAAACCGCAAGATATCATACGGAAAATTTTAAGCTGCTGTGATTGAAATGAAAATCCTTTTTTACTTAAAAATTCGTAAAAAATCTCCTAATTTATATTTTCCTCTGGTTTTTCTTTTAAAAGAGGGCGAAATGTATGCTCCGTCATTTGGCAAAATATAAAAAAGTTATGAAGGATAGAATTCAAGATGCAGCAATTTTAAAAAAATTTTACGAAAGTCAGCGTCAAATTTAATTTTATTTGAAAAATTCCCAAAAATCTGAAAATTATGTTACACAGTTCGAACAAACAATTTTTAAAAGAAAATTTTCTCCTGTATCCGATGATGTAAATTTCGTTTTCTTGCGAGTGTAATGACCGGCGTTATTACGTATTAAGCGAGAAAAATCGCTAAAAATCGGACAAAACATAAAATAAAACATTTTCTATTTCGAATTTCGAAAAAATCGCTCCGAGGCATGTTAGGATCTGTCCTAGTTAAGCCGTATGCAAAATTCGGTAGGTCGACGACCCACCGTCTCGGCGCAATGCGATCGAGAGACGCGCGCAAGAAGATCGGTAGTCACAAACTTACCTACCTACATAGCTACATACAATGTTTACTCTCAGATTTTATTATATATAAGATAAGTAAATTATATTTACTGTTAGTAAAATTGCATTTTAAACTGTATTCCTTACTTAACTAAATTTACTAATCTTTTATTTAATTTTTAAGTTACTTTTTCACCATCTTTAACCAATATATGAAGATATTTAGATTGTTTATAACATTGAATTAAACAGCGTACCCACCCCCCTTTTATTGAATATACCTACAGTAAAAACAATTCATAAAATGTACCGGGGGGGAAAAAGTAAACACTTTAAAATGTAAAATAGAGACATAAGCTATTTATGCAAGTTACTGATCAATTAAATTCAAAAAATCAAGATTATATTTTTCTCTAATGTATTTTCTCTCTGTTCAAATTTTTATGAATGTATATTTTACAACTTCATCTAAACGACTAGAAGTTAATTTAAAAATTTGTAATTTCTGCACATTTAATTAAAAATTACTTTTTATTAGCTAACAAACTAATATTAAAATGTATTATATAGAAATATAAAATGTTTCCTTTTTAAACGGCAAAAGTTCACAAGATCAGAACAGTTTGAATTTCCATTCCTTCACGACGTATGTAAATGGTATTTTTCTATTCTCTGAATGTCTGGAATTGCGGCATAATTACTACGTTTATAAATGGGCAGAATTCGACAAATTCTGCGAAGTCTTTAAAGAATGTCTTCTATTAGACAAATATAAGCCGGTTTTCTCTGTCCTGTTGGAGCAATTCGACAACGTATAACGTAAAATCAACCACTATGAGCTGAATTTTATAAACGGATTCCAAGAATCTGTCTCCCTTTGCCGTTATAGCGACGAGTGTTCGACCAATATCGGGGATTTTCTCTTCCTGGCGGTCACCCTTTTCCATTCTTACGCCGTAGTTAAGCGAGATTGTTATCTCTCACGGTCTCCCCTCGCGGGTAATACGCCGTCGAGAAGTTCAGCGCTCGACGGGCAAACAGGTGGACATATCCAAGGATTTTTAACATCGATGATTACGTCGACGGCGTCGTTAATTCGATGTATCGTGGCTGGCTGGGTTGTTTCTAGACATCCTGTCACCGTGCGAAATCGTCAACTATCGCGGGAAGGAGTTCACCAGCAAGAGGGAAAGGAGGGGGGAATTGGTATGTTTCGACGTAATTAAGAAGCTATGAAGAGACTGAAGAGAGTAAAATTGGGAAGAATTCAGCTTGCAAAATAAAACTCTAGGGTACAAACTACAGAGAGATTTAATAAATTCGATTTTATATCCGAGAGTCAACTGATGAATGT
This sequence comes from Cheiracanthium punctorium, assembly GCA_038373885.1. Lineage (NCBI taxonomy): Eukaryota > Metazoa > Arthropoda > Arachnida > Araneae > Cheiracanthiidae > Cheiracanthium > Cheiracanthium punctorium. Next base: position 104,482 of record JAWZYV010011599.1, read on the forward strand.
GCATATGTTAATTAATGAATTAAATACCGAAAAAAAAAATGAAGCAAGTCAAATTAACCGATGTATTTAATGTAAATACAAAAGCTAATTAGATTTTAATAATAATTTAATACACTTATTTTAAATTAGTATTTAAATAAATTCCAGCTACTATTTGTGTTATATTTTATGAAAATGTTCCAAAATCAACGATCTATTCTGCTTTATAGTTTTTAGTTTGAATTAAACCCTAAATTACATTTGTTCCAGTGTAGTTTAGTTTTTTTTTTTTTTTTTTTTGCGGTTTATACAGCGATCGTATGTATATTTTAAGACTACTTTTCATTGATAAATAATACACTGGTCAATAGCACGTGATCGACGATGGTTTTAATGGAAATTTTCAACACATCTGTAATCCGGAAAAATCGGTAACCCGGCACCGCGTCATTCCCGCCGATGCCAGATTATCGGTGCTGCACTGTAGATCAGGAATACTGACTTCGCTTTCGACTTTACAGATTCAAGGCCAGATTCACCATTGAATTGGATCATTGCAACCTGTTGAAGATACACAGCCCAAATTCCTGCAAGTACTTCATGAACAATATGCAGCCATATTCTCCAAACTTTAAACCCTGGAGTTAACCCAGCAAAGCGAGCCATTTCAAGAATTAGTGAGAAAACGGTATTCACGAAGGAAAAAACTGGGGTTACCCTAACATTTAACCTTGACTCCAGTTGCAAATTGTAACCCTGCAATTTCGGAGGGTTGACTTGGGTTTGTAAACATGGCGGATTTGAGGATTGTTTTTATATATTTGAAAAATCTCGAAAATTTGCAAATACTTGAATGTTTTGTCCTTTAAGAAGCAGAAACTTCTGTGGAAACCACCCAGCAAGCTATAAGAGTAGCCAAAAGTGAAAAGAAATCTGTACAATAACTTCAAAAACTGTAGAATGACTATATTTTTTTTTTCTGTAGAGACTGCAGGCACCATCTATCGGATTTATATTGGTTTGCTTGTTTGACGTTACTTTTTCCATTCCCTCTTTTTTCTGATTTAATGCTTATTTTTTTAGTTAATTATTTTTTATGTTGAAAATAAATAAGTAAATTCTGATCTTTCCTATTTATTTTCTTTTCTCTATTTATTCCGCAGATGACGGGAAAGTGCTAGAGCACTGTTGATCTATCTTTTTTTTTTTTTTTTTTTTTTGTAAGAGACGGGAGAAAAATATTTACATTGAAAGGATTAATGATTTAGGTGTAAAGGATTGAAAAAAATCTTGTTAAGGGGTTAAACATTATTTTTGCCTAATTGTAATGTACTGTACTTGGGCATAGCGAATTAACAATTTTTTGCACAAATGTGTAAATATTTAAAAAAAAAATAAATAAAAACAATATTCTTCAGTATCATAGAATTTTTTTAAAGACATACATATTCTATGTATAAGAGTACATATTCAATGATTTTTGATATGAATACATTATATAACACTCAAATACATATAACATATCTACACACACATGCATACTGATTTCATCATAAATTTATATAATACGTATATGTACATACATAATATTTTATTATAGATATACATAAATATTATTATATCATATAATAATTATTGATAATCAAATAAAAATGTTGCATATAAAGTTTTTAAGAACTGTTTTGAAATATTCCAAACATTTAAAATTTTAAACCTTAAAAAGAAGAACACCAAAACTGCATAAATTAATATTTGTGTGTTAAAAAGGTATGAAAATTCCTGAATTTGAAAAGAGTATAACAGACATGAAATTTTATTTATAAAAAATATTGGATGTAATTTTGTATTAAATGTTTAATGTGTATTTTTTAACAATAAAGTTAAATTAATTTTCACATTTTAATGCGCAGTTTGCATAAAAACAAGTTAAATATCATGAAGGAAGTGCGTGTGGCGGGAGCTGGGTTTTGTTAGGAAAATTAACTGTAAACCTTACCTTAAAGGTTCCATGACATGTGGTTGTGGACTCTCTTTATTATAAAAGGATGCTGGATAATTTAATTTTTGTCTGTCTTAAGGCACTACTGGCTTTTTTTTTATTTTTCCTAATTAAACTTTGTACTTAACGTTGTTATAAGTTCTTTTAATATTAAAGCTTCAAACATACACCTATTTGCTAGCAAAACGTTTTGCATTGTACACGTGTACTATGTGTTTTCATGTTTGGCCTCTAGAGGCGCTGTATTCCCGGCTATTTGCTGCGGAGCTATTTTCTTTTTCTTTTCATTTCACAGGTTCACAGAAGTCTGTGATGCAGTTGCACGATCGGCAGTATTTAAGTTCACTGCTTGCTGCGATCTCGTCAGACAGAGAGAGACAGAGAGCCAGCAACTTCCTCTACTGTCCCAGTAGCAGCCGATGATCTTTTAGACGTGGACCCTGCCCATCGCCATCATTAATGGAACTTAGTTTCTATCTTTTAAAGAGTACATGCGACGTTGCCGACATCATATAACAGAACCTGTATCATACGTGGGATAGATTGGCAATATACATATAATGTTATTACTCCTTTTTGCTTTAAATTTGTCTTTCCACTACCATCTGAAAAAAATAATCTTCATACAACATCGCTTAATAATAAAAGAAGTATCAAGGTAAAAGTTTTTTGTCATCTTTTGTATCTGTCAAGCCCTCAATTCATTTTTACAAGAAATACTAGTTTTCACTGCTCTAGAAATTCTGCTAAGATCTTTTTAGCAATCCAAACAGGTTTGATCTCGCTAACATTGAACCTAGTTCACCTCTTCATGAAATCATTATTCTGACCAATCACAGACGAGCTTTCAGAGCTGGGTGAGACAACTCCTGAGTCAGGTAACCCTGGGTGGAAATAAGTTGGTGAATCCCGTTTCCGAGTTGTTTCTGAGACAAACCGGCCATGTAGTCCTGGACCTAGCTACAGTTTTGTGGGAAAGTTTGAGTATGGAGAATTTTTTTTCAGAAATATTTAATGGGTGCCTTAGAAAGTAATTTCGGCTTGGGTGGACATCTGCCACCTGGTACATTTTCTGGCTATGACGTCATCCAAGATGGCGGCAGTTCGATCACAAAATTGCTCATATCTAAGTTAATACTTGACCAATTAACATAAAAATTATATCAATATACTGTAATTACTATTTGTAAGATGAAAATAGCAATGGTTTTTAGCTGTTGCCATAAATTAATAAACAACAAGTTAATTTGTTATACTATTTTCGATTACAACATAGACATATATTACCGTGAATAAAAAAAAATGATTATAATGAAATTACAAAAGGATTATTACATATTGAATCTAACCCCTTAATTCCAATCTTGCAGAAAGAGCAACAGGTTTCTTCATTTGCCCTACAAATACAAGAGGATTTGGAACATTTTAAGCAATTACATGCCCCAATAAAATCAGTTTGATATTTCTGTAAATTCTTTTCTGGCACTAAATCATCTTCTATTACTATGAAATGCTGGTAGCATGATTTTGTGGATGGTACTTGAAATCCTTAATGTTTTGTTTTCATATCGTGTTTTGCCCAGTGTAGAATACAAATCATCGCCGATCTTAAACACATTTAATATATTTTCCTTTGCATATTGTGAAACCAGTGCTTTTGGTAGCAGATTGTGTAATGGATTAGGAAGTATAACAAACGGGTTACCTTTTTGTAAAATATATTAAACATTGAGGTCACCTTTACATCTAGGCTCTGGGTTTGCTTCTTAGAAAACTCATGCTGGATGTCCAAACCGTCGACAATGGCAATGGAGCCTGCAATTTCCCGAAATAGATTTGATATCATCAGACGCTCATGATGTTTTATCTCCCATTCTGGTACAAACTGCTTTTGCTTATTACGCCCTATGATACCAGATGAACATTTTTGGGATCTATTAATGGTTTGTTCTATTGCAACGTCCGCTGCAACAGCTGAAAATTTATGTTCATACCGTTTCACAACATTCTTTACCTTCATGAACATTTCATGCATCTCCGGGGCTGTCTTGGGTAGTCTTCTTATGTCTTCCAAATATAAAGAAGCCCATCGTTGATAGTTTACACATTCAAAGGCAGAAAATACTGATAGAAGTTTTTGTACTGTGTCTAGATGCAATTCCTAGAGACCCTGTCTATCGGAATGAATCAAATTTTTTTAGAAGCTGGAGCAATTTCAGGAAATTATCCCAGTACAAACACTATTCTGATGTTTGACATCCTTGTTCAACAAATTTCAAAAAGTCTGTGAAGAGTTTCTCCACTTTGACATCTACATCTATATAATTTGTTTTGTTTTTTTCCATGTCGAAAACATATTCTGCTGGTGGCAATTCTTATGAATCTAACTTTTCAAAGTTAGATTCATAAGACTCAATGGAATGTTCTTCCAAAAAGGACTTCACTTGCAATCTAATCATAGTTTCTCCCAACATAAACATCCCTTTGATTCCCCTCATACAGTTTTTACCATGTAAAACAGTGTCTACCACATTTACTTCAAACACTGAGAATTCAATAAGCACAATGGTTATTCCACTCCCCCAAGATATTTACCTATACAACTAGCCACAATTTTAGCCTTGTGGAATGCCCACAACATCGATACAATATTTGTAAATTTATTTGGATTGATTTGCAGGACTTCACGTCCAATAGCGTATACACTTTCATCGCAGGTTACTGGTAAGTACTGTTGGTTTAACTGGTCAAAGACATTATTGGAAATTTAACAGAATTGAGTAAACATTCGCATGCTGATTTACTGGGTTCGCAATTACTAGCAAAAATCCAACTTGCTTTTGCTATAAATCTTCTTTTGAAGAAAGTGCTTGGAAAGAACTCCGCAATGGTACAAGATGTTTAAGGTTTTCTTCTGGAGTGGAAAGGTCGTAATCAATAATAAGATCAGAACTGTGGGAAATAGGTTCTGCAATTCTTGAAAACTGCCATAAGATGTCTAAATTTTCGTATTACTTTTTTTTATCTTTATCCATTGTAAATAAATCTGAGTTAGCTTCGTAATCGCTTGGGAGATTAGGACGTTTTTCAAGTTTGTAATACGATTGTAACTTTTGGCATGGAAGAAGTTCTTGAATTGGTTTCAAACCTCGTGTGATACCAGTCTTCGATAAACATAGTTTAAATGGTATATACAGTGGTTTGTCTTGGAATATATCACACATGTTATGAGAACCTCCTATACCAGATAAGGTACATTCTTCATGATCAAAATTACCGAAGGCGCCAATTGCCCATGAATCAATCTTGAAATGACTGGGAATCGATACTTCATTAGGAGTTTGCTTAAGAGCATATTGTGCAAGATTAGGATGGTGACGAATTGCTTCACTGTAGCTCACACCAATACCTAGATGATTTAGCTTGTTATCAATGCTTCGTTTTTACACGTCTCATGCATTGTTTCCCCTAGTATCATATGTAATGGTGTATTTTTCGCTCCGCGATCTATGTTGTAGTATATGATTTCCAATAACACTTGAGCCTTAAGATAGCCTCATCACAGTGGTTATGCCACTGAAAAATGGTAGATGACCGAAGTGTGAAGGTCTCGGGTTCGGGTCCCATCATGTGGCTGTCAATCTAACGGTGTGGAGTTTTGGTAGGTTTTCTCCAGATGTAACGTGAATACGTGTTAGAACCCCTTAGAATGTCCTCCTACCAAGGCACCCCCCTTGGCAGATCGCCCTAGTGTAGCGTTGCCATAATCACACACAACCAACAACCAACCGAGCCTTAAGATACCACTTCTGTGAATGCATCTTTTTTTTCCCCTTCGTCTGGATTAAAGTCTTCATCCTTTTCTCTTTCAATGATATCAGCTTCCTTGATGGAATTCGGATCTATACCAAATAACGTGCTGAAAAAGTTTATGAAAACTTTTGGTATTTTACTCTTAGTCCAAGAGTTTGTAAGGTCCTGAGTATCACCAAATTTACCACTGAGCCTGAAGTCTAGCTTCTGAAATGAATCTTTCAATAGAATAGCACAATAGAGGATTGCAACTTTGGACATCTGCTACTTTTTCTGTTGGAAGAGACGCAAATAAAAACATGACTGGTTTATTTGCATCTTTTGGTTTTGCAAACATTATTTCATTTCCAAAATAATCACATAACATTAGTTTTAGCTCCTTGTTACTGACTTTGTTGTCTTCATTTTGTATATTAAATTTGTCTATAATGTAACTAAGGGTGCATCCATAACCTTTATATAGTCCAGATTTGATATCATCAACTATAAGGGAAAAGGCTGTAATTCTTTTTGAAATCTGAGAGGTACTCTCTTCGCTTGCTTCAAGTTTTCGTTTATACCTCAGTAAGTACCCAGAAGTACAATTTTCGTAACATAATAGATCAGCTCCAAAAAAACTTGGCATATCCTCCAAGTCACAAGCACGAGGGAAAACATCATCTTGTAAATATAACGTAGCTCGTAGCTTTTAAAAACTCTTGATCTCTAGGATCCTCACTTATTCTATACTAGCTGAAGTACCCGTCCTTGACGGGTTAGTGAATGCAAATTTCCAAAAAGCAAGAACTTTCGTCAGCATTGTAGGAGTACACAGAATGGATGTAGTATGTTGCCAAAGTAAAGAAAGCTAAGTTATAATTTTTATGTATTGTTAAAATATTACAGGTTAGAGAGTCACTAAGTAATATCATTTCATTCGCTTTGGTCGTAATTATGGGATGCGCGAACGAATATTGACGCATATTGAAATCATTTTCGCAAAATCTCAAAATCTAATCAACATTTTTGAAAAATTTTGAAGGCTAGAATTTAAGTTGAGTGACAACCTATCCTGTCACCCAATTTCGTTCCATTCCCTGCAGTCTTTATTTCGTGATGCTGGAACAAAATTTCAGCATTTTAAAACGATTTTCGCAAAATCTCAAAATGTAATCAATATATTTTAAAATTTCAACGCCTATAAATTAAGATTAGCAACTACCTATCCTATCACTAAATTTCGTATCATTCGTATTAGTCGTTATTACGTGATGTTTAAAGAAATATAAGCGTATTTTGAGAGAATTTTCACAAAATCTCAAAATCTAATAAAAATGTTTAAAAAATTGGACACCTATAGTTTATGTTGAGAAACCATCTATCATGTGACCAAATTTCATATCATTCGCTTTAATCATTATTACTTAATGCGGGAACGAAGATTCACTCAGTTTTAAACGATTTTTGCAAAATCTCGAAATCGGATCAATTTTTTTTAATTAGATGCTTATAGTTTAAGGTGAGTGACCACCTATCATTTCACCAAATATCATTTTTTCACCTTTGCAGTTATTACGTGATGTGCGAACACAAATTTACGCAGTTTGAAATGATTTTCGCAAAATCTCAAAATCTAGTCAAGATTTTTTTTTAATTCGATGCCTGTGTTCTAAGTTGAGTGACCACCTATCATGACACCCAATTTCATATCATTCGCTTCAGTCGTTTTTACGTGATGCTCGAACACAAATTTACGCAGTTTGAAAGGATTTTCGCAAAATCTCAAAATCCAATCAAGATTTTTTTAAAATTCGACGCCTATGTTTTAAGTTGAGTGACCACCTATCATGTCACTCAATTTCATATCATTCGCTTCAGTCGTTTTTACGTGATGCTTGAACACAAATTTACGCAGTTTAAAGGATTTTCGCAAAATCTCAAAATCCAATCAAGATTTTTTAAAAATTGGACGCCTATGTTTTAAGTTGAGTGACCACCTATCATGACACCCAATTTCATATCATTCGCTTTTGTCGTTTTTGCGTCATGCTTAAACACAAATTTACGCAGTTTTTAATGATTTTCACAAAATCTGAAAATCTAATCAAGATTTTTTAAAAATTCGACGCCTATGTTTTAAGTTGAGTGACCACCTATCATGACACCAAATTTCATATCATTCGCTTCAGTCATTTTTACGTGATGCTTAAACAAAAAAAGCGTCATGGACAGAATGACAGAATGACAGACAGACAAACTTTTTTTTGAGGGTGGCATCGGATTCCCGGGTGCTTGAAACGGATAGAAATCGCAAAATTTTTGAATTCCAAGAAATGTACAGACAAGTCTAATTTTATTTATATAGATTTCTCGTAAATGCGATTATGCAATTTTTGGTTACAGATAATACGTAAACAGTAGAAATACCTCCAGCTTGAGTATGGTAGCGTGCACGCTTTCTTCCAGACTTCCTAAGACTTTCCTGTACAGTCGGTTGAGAAGTGCTGGCGTTGCCTTCATTTTACAATATCTCCTTCTCACTTTGAAGTTTTAAAAGGGATTTCTTATGGCAGTATTGTTTGTAGCATGCATTATTCATATGATAGACAAACATTACTTCTTCACTTAATAAGTTCAGACGCTTCGTAACAATGTTGTTTCGCACTTGTGCAGTGGCCCATATATTTTCTCGACCATTTTGTGTACATATCACACTATTATTACTTTTATTACAAATAATGCATGTTTTTTCGTCTGGATTAAAGTCTATTACACGGTCTTGCAATGCTGTGGACAATTTTATGACTTCCATACTTACATTTAAATTCTACAATAAAAAAAAAGAAAAATACAAACTAAATTCGCACCTTTTCTGCAAGCATTAAAACCAAACCCTAAAAGCGGCTTATACTGGTTTTGCAATCTTATCTTTAGAGGACTACTAGAGCCATTTGTTAGAAAAATTTACAAACTACATGAACAAGAAATACAGACAAATCAGTTTGTACGAGTTGAAAACTAAGCTACCCGAACAACGTTTGAACAAAACTGTCAACTGGTTAATGCCTTAAAACTATACACCATCTGTATTACACATTATTACATACGTTATGTAATAAAGTAAGTGTAAATTAATATAAAAAAAAGTGCAATTTCATACAAATCGGACAAGTATTAACTTAGATATGAGCAGTTCTGAGATGCAAGCAGCCGCCATCTTTGATGACGTCATAGCCGGAAAATGTACCAGGTGTAGAGGTCTGTTCCAACGCGCCACGCCGCCGCCGCCGAGGTCTAGGCCGGCGCGCCGACAAAGAAAGCCGATTGTATTCCGCAGCGTATAATCGGATTCAAAACTTAAAAAAAAATTGTACCTAAACTTTCAACTGCTTATTTTTTTCTGGATTCTTCTTAACCTTTTACTAGCCAATGTTTCCAGTTGAGAGCATCAAATTAAAAAATTTTAGAAAAATTAAATTTATCAATATTGGCTTGAAAAAAATAGCAGATAAAGATGACTTGATTGTTTAAAATGCAAGTTGCATATCTATTATTAGTGGGAAACTGAAAAAAAATCATAAAAATAGCCATTTTCATAAATTTTTACAGAGCTATCTTGATCCCCGCCCCTTCAAACTTTATTTATATTTTTATTTAAATTTAAAAATAAATCTTTCATTAAATATTAATATTTCACTTATTATTTAAGCCATTGGTCTACAATCCCCGGGCCACGGACCAGTCCCGGTCTTCGGATCAAATAGTACCGGGCCACCAAGGGACATTAAATTCTTTGCATTTTATTTACTTTGGTGTATTTCTCTCGGGTTTTTGCGACTTTGTCGTGTTGTTGATTTATACCATTGTAACTGTCTTGCAGAGTAAAAGAGCAGTGGATTTCAAAAAATACTTTATACTATTTCAGTTAAGTTAAAATTTATTTAAAAAGGAATTCTTGACATAATTGCTCACATATTTGAGCATAAAACAACAATCCAGGAGCAACCGCTCCGTACAAACAGCATGAAGAACTTGGAAGAAAAATGTCCGTACGAAACACATTGCGCATCGCCTTTTATACCACAACATAATACATTAACATAAATTTACATACTGCCGACAATGTCGGGGAAGGAAAAAATGAATGCTTAAATAGTTTGCGAACGCACTACGATCCCAAAGAACCGAGTGCAGGAGGTGACGTCATACTTTGACGGCTCAATAACACACACGGCAATTTAGCCGGATAGAGATGCACGCAGCAACACGGCAATGCCGATTGCAAAACAAAAACATGTTAGCGAAAGCACGCGAACGGGAGACAGAGCGGGACTCAAGTTCTTTTTCCTAACAATTGGCCCGCCTCTCACTATGTCTTAACGTTTCCCAGCTTGGGAAAAACTTAATTGAAAAGCATTCATCTTTTTTTTTTCACAAAACTTAATTTTTCAAAAATTAGCATTCAAAACAATATGCATAAGACACTACAAAAGAGTCCATTTCATATTTAAAAGAATTATTTTTTTTTCTTTACAAACAAAAACTTTCAAAAGTTTATAACCGATACAGGTTATTGAGAATTCTAATGTTGTAAGCATTAGTTCAAAAAATGTGCCAAATATCAAATGATAATCTGGACTTAGAAATTACAGTTTAAATATCTTCGCATGTAATTCTTTTAGATTTTGTTTCGTTAAAGGTTTGGTAAAACTATCAGCTAAATTTTGCTTAGTGTTTACGTATTTAAGTTCGAAAAGATTATCATTTAGCAAATTTCTAACAAAATGGTATTTTATATCTATGTGTTTCGTTCTATGGTTTTCAATTGGAGATTTAGCGAAATTGATTGCAGCTATGTTATCGCACCAAAGCGTTCGGCTATTTATTTTAATTGGAGTTGTAAGTTTATCATTACATTCTTCTAAAATTCTTATTATCCACATTAATTCTTTACTAGCTTCGGTTAAAGAAATAAATTCACTTTCCATTGATGATAGTGATACTCCCTTTTGTTTAAATGATCTCCAATGTACGGGTGATTTATCTATTAAAACTATTATGCCACCAATAGATACCCTATCATCTCGACATGACGCAAAATCGGCGTCACAAAAAACTTTTATTTCTAAGTTACTTATATTTGAAAGGTTTAATTTTAAATTGCGAGTAGCATTAACGTAACCTAAAAGTTTTAAAAGATAGTCCCAATGGGTTTTCCCTGGGTTATTTTGAAATTGTGATAATATGTTTACAGCAAAAGTTATGTCGGGTCTTGTTCGACCAGCTAAATAAGATAAACATCCAAGTATGTTTCTGTATGGTAGTTTACTCATTTCAGTTATTTCCTCTTCAGTTTCGGGACATTGCTGTTTCGAGAGAATTACACCCTTTGCTAAGGATAAAGATGTTGTGGGAGCTTTAAAATTTTGAAATCTTTCCCAAATTTTTCTTATATATTCGTTTTGATGTATAACGAGATTACCCTCCTCTCTTTCGAATTGTACACCTAATAACTTTCTAGTCTCTCCTATTATTTTTACATCAAATTTCCCTTTTATCTTTTCAATTACTTCTGTTATATCGCTATGGGTTTGACTAAGCAACACAATATCGTCAACATACAATAATAGAATTACTTTACTTTTATATATATAAACACAATTAGTCCATGACAAAGCTTTGAAATTGAGAGTCTCTAGTACCGTATGTATTTCCAAAAACCATTCTCGTGCACTTTGATGCAGTCCATACAGAGCACGTTTTAATAGACATACATGATTAGGTTTTTCTTTATCAACGAAACCTGTGGGCTGATACATATAAATTATTTCGGTGAGAGGAGCATATAAATAAGCATTCTTAATATCTAATTGACAATTTTCCCATTTATAAAAACCTACAAAAATGCAAAAGAAAATTCGAATTATTGTAAAATTTACCACTGGACTAAAAATTTCTTCGTAGGATTCGCCCTTTTGCTGGCGAAAGCCATGTGCTACCAAACGAGCTTTGAAACTTACAATTTTATTCTTGGAGTCCCTTTTAGTAGTGAAAACCCATCGATTTCCCAAAATTTTTGAATTTTCAGGTTTAGGTATTAATTGCCAGACTTCCCTCTCCCTCATTACTTTGATTTCTTCATTCATTGCTTTTAACCAATCCCTGTGTTCGGGAGTTTTTAATGCTTGATTGTAATTTGAGGGTATTTCGATGTCTAGTCATGCAGATGTATGTTGAGTAGTATGGGCTTTCGGGCTAAAATTAAAATCTGACTTATTAAATTCTATTCTATGCGCGTTACAATAATTTTCGATATCCTTAAGAGATTTAAACCTGCCCTTTTTAGAATCTTTAATTTTATAATAGATATCTGTACGTGATCCATCCTTGCGTGGAACTGCCTCGCGAATCCATTCCACCTTACGGGAAGTACCATCATCATCACTACTGACTTCCGATTCCTCCCCACTAGTTTGATTTACCATCTGTTCCGCATCGTCCTCATTAGAGGTTTCATATTCAGAATCTGACTCATCTCTGTCGCATCGAAAAATTACTTTTTGTTTTTATAGTTTCGTTTTCTTGTTTAGGGTCCAGTACGCCACCACTTGCGTTCTCATTCGAAAACCGCACATTAATAGTTTCAATCAACTTACGATCCTGAGGGATCCAAATTCGGTACCCACGAGTGTTCATCGCGTACCCTACAAGAATACCTTTCTTCGCTCTACTTTGAACTTTACTTCTCAGCTGTTTTGGTTGTATTACATATACCGCAGAGCCAAAAGGTCTCAAATGTTTAATTGATGGTTTTCTACCACCGTACAGTTCGAATGGAGTTTCTGATTGCCCTTCACGGCAAATTCCCTTCTTAGTATATGTAAAATAAAGAAGGGCTTCTGCCCAAAATCCGTCACTTAAGCTTGCATCCATCAATAAAGCTTTAACAGCATCCAATGCCGTCAAATTATACCTTTCCGATATGCCGTTCTGTTGAGGTGTATAAGGATTTGTCCTCTCATGCTTTATTCCCATTTTCTCAAGAAAATTTTCAAAATCAGAACCGCAATCTGTTCTAACATTTAAAATTTTGAGATTAAGAAAACGTTCAGCTCGAACTTGATATCTTTTAAAAGCGTTGAAATTTTCGTTTTTATTTTTTAATGGAAAAACTGTTACTTTCCTTGAAAAGTCGTCAGTAATAGTTAAAAAATATCTGTGCCCTTCACGTGATGGCTGGGGGAGGGGGCCGCAAAGGTCCATATGTAACAACTCTAATGGTCTTCTCGATCTAATTTTTAATAAAGGTTTATGAGATACTCTTTTGCTTTTGGACAATTTATAGGGTTCACATGATAGCTCAGTGTGCTTCAATTCAGGTAAACCCAGAACACAATTTTTCTTGCTAGTTTCCACTATTTGTTTGAAGTTAATATGGGCAAATTTTCTATGCCAAAAATTTGGATCACTACTTTTTATAACTAAAGCTTCAGGTTTATTTTTAAAGTATGTATATTTTGGATAAATAAAATAGAGTCCGTTTTTTAAATAAGATGCAAATTGAAATTTCCCTTTATTATCTCTTACTACTATTTTTCCTTTTCCCCCTTCAAAAGTAAAACCCGCCAAATCTAACTCACAACCAGATATTATATTTCTCCTAAGTTGGGGAGAATACAGCACATTTTTTAACACAACATCTCGAAGAGACTTATTTACAGAAAATCTGACTTCTCCTTTTCCTTCAACAGGAAATGAAATTCCATCCACTGCAACGGTCATAGTAGTATTATTTATTGGTTCAAACTTAGTAAAAAGTTCTCGATTACAAGAAAAATGGGTACTTGCCCCTGTGTCAAAAATCCAGTCCATTTTACTGGAAGTTAAGTTTTCTACATTATTACTAATTTCTACAAGACTATTTGTCTTGAAATTTTTATTTTTGAAATTTTTTCGTTGTTGGGGTAATTTTACTCTACATTTTGCCATTAAATGACCGGTTTTTCCACATCTGAAACATTTACGCTTTTCCTTTTGATTAAAATTATTTTTAGAATTATCATTTATATTTATATTTTTACTAGAAACAGCATTATAAGTTTCGACACAATCATCCTGCTGACTTTGTTTTAGTCTCGCCTCTTCGGCAATGAGCTCTGTTAATATTTTAGAAGGTTTAAAATTTTCATCTTCCCAGCGGTAAATTGCTTGAACAATAGACAAAAATTCGGGAGGAAGCTTTCTAATTAATTGGAAAGCATGATGCCATTCATCTGGTTTCTTCCCGGCATCCTCCAGTTGATTTACTATATTCTGGAGACGAGCTCCAAAAAGACCTATTTCTTCCCCAGGCTCAATACGACATTGGAAAAATAAATCGGTTAAACCAATAATTCGTGCCCTTGAATCGGGACGAAAATGACTTTTTAAAATCTCCCATGCTTCTTTAGGATCATCCACATCACAAATTAAATTCTTATATTCATCACTCAAGTTCAAATAAATAATACTAAAAGCCTTATTTTTACGGGTTTTAAATGACCTTACCTCCGCAGGGTCAGGAGCCTTTTCGTCAACTGTTGCAGGCGCCGTTTCTTTGCCACAGACGATTTCCCAAGCATCTTTATGCATTAATAAAACTTTCACGTTACGAGACCAGGTGTCGTAGTTGTCTGCTTTCAAAGCATCTATTTTTATTTGAATTTCCATAATTAAAATGTCCCAAAGTTCAAAATAGTCCCCAATTAAACACTTAATACACACCGAAGAGTCACTATTCAGCAAAAAACTTGAAACACTGGAACCACAGCTGGGAAGAAGGCCACCATCTTTAAGATTAGTACAGCACCAGAAAGGACGGGAAACACTAAACTTGAAAAGCAAAGGTCAACGGGCTTGAAAACACCACTCCACGAAAAGCTAGTCACAGGCAAAGACGATTAAACACCACCAGGGAGGGATACTCAGACATCGGCTCGAAGCAATAACCGACGAGTCGCAGATTCATGAAATGCACTACAACCACTGAAGTGAAGAAGGCCCGCCATCTTAAGCGTCAGCTCCGCAAAAACCACCTTGAAAAATCACAGCAATTGGTACAGACCAGGTATCGAGGACTTGTTGCGACATCAGCATGTCCTTTTAAAAGAGTTTTTAAACTTCATTCATACTGGAACTAAACAAACAGGTAGGGCATGTCTGGGGCCCATAACCAGTGTCTTGCAGAGTAAAAGAGCAGTGGATTTCAAAAAATACTTTATACTATTTCAGTTAAGTTAAAATTTATTTAAAAAGGAATTCTTGACATAATTGCTCACATATTTGAGCATAAAACAACAATCCAGGAGCAACCGCTCCGTACAAACAGCATGAAGAACTTGGAAGAAAAATGTCCGTACGAAACACATTGCGCATCGCCTTTTATACCACAACATAATACATTAACATAAATTTACATACTGCCGACAATGTCGGGGAAGGAAAAAATGAATGCTTAAATAGTTTGCGAACGCACTACGATCCCAAAGAACCGAGTGCAGGAGGTGACGTCATACTTTGACGGCTCAATAACACACACGGCAATTTAGCCGGATAGAGATGCACGCAGCAACACGGCAATGCCGATTGCAAAACAAAAACATGTTAACGAAAGCACGCGAACGGGAGACAGAGCGAGACTCAAGTTCTTTTTCCTAACAGTAACAAGAGGAAATGTAGTAATTCTTTTAACATTTCTCTTTTCTTTTTGTTGTTTATTAAAGATTTCAAGATCATGAATTAAATTTACAAGTCATAAAATAGAGAATAAATGTTCTTTCCTTAAAACTATTCCAGACAACAACTCTGCCGGTTGAAATGCTATATCACTTTATATTCATTCTTTTGTGTAACTGTATTTTATTTTGAGGGCATGTTTAAATTAAAGTTATTAAATCAAACCAATGTAAATTAGAAACATTCAACGCCCTCGCTCTCCCACCCTCAGTGGGCCGTGGTAAAATTATCAAACGTGGACCGGTTGGCAATAAAAAGGTTGAAGAGCACAGATTTAAGCTACCCATCACTATATCGTAGCTGCCAACATTTTCCACCAATATTTAAAAACAAAATTATTTTAAATTAAAAATATGTACTTGTTTTACGGTCAAATTGCCAAAGAAAAATTAGTTGTGGGTAGGGGTCGAAATTTGCAGTTGCACGCTTTCCCGGGACAATCAGATTTTAGAATGGGTGAGTAAAACAACTTTTTAATGGAAGTACAGCCTGTCATTTTTGGGAGAATACAATGGGAGTGGTGAAGCAATTGGTGGAGCAATTTACGTAACCTGTAATCCAAGATATAATTGATTTAAATTAATGCTTTTATAACAAGAACTCTTAAGAAATACTGGTGTTGGAATGTAAAATTGACAAAAACTTTGTATAACACACACATATAATAACACATTTCAAATGAAAAAACAAATTTACTAAATTTAGAACTCATGATAAAGGTGCATGAAAAACTTAAAATGATGATTTCTTTTTAAATAAAATATATTGGAAATGTTAATGTTCATATTTTTATGGTAAGAGTATAAAATAATCTGATGTATTCATAATCAGCTGTTAATTTAGAATGAGTTTTAGCTAAATTTAGTAGCTTTATTTTCTTATTTAAAATTTATAAAGACTTAAAAAAAAGTTCTGCAACTGAATCTTTTAACCTTTTTAAGTGGAGAAATTATTTTATGTATACATATTTCATTTTTTAGAAAAAGGTGGAGAGGGCTTGAATTGAAAACAAACTATTTTTAAAATACAGTCATTAGTTGTTTTAGATTTTTTAAAGCGATCAAGAGGAGGAAAACATGTGAAACATCCATAAATGGTATTTATCAACAATGTGTTTTCAGTTTTTATCAATTTTACATTCTAACACAAGTATTTGTTAATAGTTCTTGTTATAAAAAATATTAATTTAAATCGTTCATGTCTGGATATAGGTAGGCAACGTAAGTAGCGCCACCTATCGTTCACCTCTCTCATTGCATTGCACTGTTCTAAAGATGACAGGCAGTGTTTCTAGAAGGCGGTGGTAAAACAGGAAATTCAGCTATCCCTCGGGCAACCGAGAAAAACAACTATTCTCAATTTTATTCCTTAGCTTGAAAATGCAGTTTCCTATTTCTATTTTAATTCTGAATTTCTTCCTATTTCTATTTTCATTTCCGAACAGTAATGGCCGAACAATAATGAACAATAATTTCGAACAATAATGAACAGACAGAATAAACGTTTGCCAACTTACTTTCATTGTAACGGCCGCATGTTCTTAAAAAATTTTGTGTAGCGAAAATTTTATGAGCAAGAAATTTCATTTGCGGACAAGCAAAAAAATTTCAGTAATTGCCCAATGGACAACCAAAAAAATCACAAGATTTTACCAGAGACTGCCGACGGGCGTGCTGGCCCCCAGGCGAAGTGCAAGAGCGGGGCCTCTTCTCTATCATGTCTTATGAGATAGCAATAAAATAACCGAGGAGCGGGGCCTCTATAAGCGTGGGGCCTTAGGCGATCGCCTACATTCGCACCCCCCCTTGGGCCGGCTCTGATTCTACCCTTGGTGGTGGGAAATGTTCCAATAAAAACGGAACGGTTGGCAGCTATGCTAATTCCGTTTTTGAAACCAATGTGAAAGTTTGTCAGAAGTCATTACTCTGAAATGCTCACAATTGTGAACACAGGGAAAATTGTATACAATTTTCGCCCCGTTTAAATGACTAATATTCTTTAATTAACGCATTAGAAGGCAAAATATGCAGAAAACGAATTTAAACTATGGCTGGATCTGAATTCGGTCTGTAAAAGGCTAACACTAGTCACTTGTAAAGATACCATTTAAATGTTTTGAGTCAATGGCGTAATTTGATTACTTTAAACACTGCTTAAACATTGCTTTATACTTTATAGGAGAACATTATAGGTTTGGAATGGTTCATGAGAAGGCTGTGGAGAAAAACAAACCGCTTAAAAGCAAATATGTCTATTGTACAATGACAGCTAAATGTATCGTGAATGTGCTATAAGAGCAATATAAACCTATCCGATTTTGATAAAATCTATTGTTTCAGTTTTGCAGCAGAAATGTTTTAAAAGTGCACCGAAACAGCAGGCTCATACTCTGAAGCTCCACCACTGGCCGAGCGCATGGTGCTTTGAACTGGGAGACGGAAGGTGCCTGGTTCAAATGAAGGTCGCGTCCGTCAACCTAACCTTCGGACTTTTCCGTCGTTTCCTCCGAAATGCTTGTTAGGACACCTTAGAAAGACCCCCACGGAGAGAACTCCACACCTCAGCCTAGAGCCCACATGTAGCTAGCTAGTTGGCCGTAATCCCACAACAGAAAATCATACTCAAGACTAAATTTACAGTCTTAAAAAATCTTTTAATGTCAATTTATACATAGGTGTGTGTGTGTTTGTACGCATACGTCCATTCTCATTATGCTTTTTTTCAAACTTTTTTCACGCCGCGGCGCGCCGCCGGATTTCTGAGGTCGGTACGCCGCCGCCGCGAATTTGAGTGCGGCACAGACCTCTAACCAGGTGATGGATGTCCACCCAAGTCCAAAATGCTTACTAAGACACCTACTAAACATTCCGGAAAAAAAATTCTCCATACTCAAATATTCCCACAGAACTGCAGTCAGGTCCTGGACTAATGCAGGTTTCCCAGCTCTTAGAGTTATGACGGGTTACTCACAGTTTGGTGAATACGGCCCATGGAGGTACAACTTAATCGGCATCAAGAGATCAAAACAGTAATGAAAAGAGTAATTCTTCATGATCTGCAGCAACTACTTCATGAGCATTATGGATTGGTCAGGCTGTTCAAGACTCAGTGGCGGCTCCTCCATTTGAGCACATGAGCACGTGAACCCCCAAAGGAAAAAACTGAAGAATAAACACATTAACAAATTAAATTTAAAGCAAATATTAAGTACACTTCTAGATTTATGTGACTTTAAAACGTGAGTTTTACTCTCTCCCCCTCTCCTCCCACTATT
Organism: Cheiracanthium punctorium; assembly: GCA_038373885.1. NCBI lineage: Eukaryota > Metazoa > Arthropoda > Arachnida > Araneae > Cheiracanthiidae > Cheiracanthium > Cheiracanthium punctorium. The sequence continues at coordinate 123,300 of JAWZYV010011599.1, forward strand.
ATTAAATATGCTTATTATAGCTAACACACTGTAGTGTAGGTTACTACAACTCAGTCCTATTCAGTCGCACGTGCGAACGGAAATTTTCCCCTCTTAACCGCTCTCTGGGATAAGAAGCCCAGACAGCTGGGAGGAAGTCGGCACTCATGAAATCTGTCCGTTCGCACAAATTCATTGTGCATCCATGGCCACTTTTTTGTGGTATCGCTTCCGGATTTTGCCTTGGTTTGTTACGTTCGGTTAGTTAATTTTTATTTCATTTTCTTAACATTTTTTTTTTTTATTTCTACAATTTTTCACTACATTATTTTTTTTACAACCTAGTGTAAATAATTAAGATACGTGTTTCGGAGCTAAAGCAATGGCATTTTCCAATATTATCCTTTGAAAAAATATTGAAATAAAATGAGTCAAGACAGCACCTTTGTTAAAACTTATCTTGGTGACCCAAGATGATTTGTTTTCTTTCAGTTGCGTGTATTGTTTTCCTTTAACTGCTGGAAATGCAAATATATTTTAATGTGTAAGGTGCGTCGTATCTACATATTTAATTTTTGAAATTTGTTTTGTGAACCTCTTTTTAAATCACCCACGAGCCGCCACTGTCAAGACTGCATTTTAGTGCATGCCAAATGATGACTACAAAGTCATGATCAGAGTGGATAAATGACCAGCTGAAACACACGAACGCAGATTTAATGCTCCAACAATAGATGAAGATGCAATCCTGATTATACGTGAAAACTTGGAAACATGCGATATTGTGCTTACATGTCGTGATACTGGGCAGCTGCAACAAATGTATGAAACACACCATTCCTATGACAGGTTGCAATACCCGCTGATGTTTTGGCAAGGAGACGATGGACATCACTTCAATATGAACATGATAAATCCATTGACTGGTGAGTATTATTAATATCATAATTTCAGCATGACATAAATTTTGCACGGTTCAGTTTTGGTTTCCAAAAAATAAAAAAGAACCACTCCTAATTTCCCAGGAAGTTGTAAGAGTCGACTAAGGGATTTGGGGCTGTTTGTTTCGAGAATGTTGGTTAAAGGGCTGGCAACCAATCTTAAATCATTTACCTTTTCCTTTTTAAATATGCTAAAAGTGAACTTCGGGGATTTAGTGATCACACAGTTCTGTTTACCCCTTAATAGAATATGGACATAAGTTTTACTTCTAAGCTACTAATTTTACTGTTTTTATTTCAGGTGAGGAAACTATCAAGAAGGTTAGCTCGATGAATTATTACGCATATCGTTTGATGATTCATCAAAATGTTGACAACTATTTGCTGTGATTTCATCGATTGCTTCAGCAATATTGCGTTGACATGTATGTCAAAATCGAAATGGAATGCCTAAATTTTATTTGATTGAATCCAGCCGAACTGCATTCGGAGGAGTATATCCATTTGTGCGATGCAATCAGCACCGAAGGAGATGTAGCTAATGTTGGTCATTTGACTATTCTACCAGCAACGTACACAGGTAGTCCATGCCATATGCATGAATATGCCCAAGATGCAATGACATATGTTCGTCATTACGGTCGGCCAGATCTATTCATTACCGTTACGTGTAATCCGAAATGCAGGGGCGTAGCCAAGGGGGGGGGTTATAACCCCCCCATGGGGAATTTTTTACCATACAAAATATATATTCTTCACTACATTATCACACACACGTATACATATATATGAGTTTTAGTAGTCGTAACCCCCCCCCCCCCTCATCAAAAATTTCTGGCTACGCCCCTGCCGAAATGGATAGAAATTGTTCAAATGCTGCTTCCCGAACAAACATGAAGTGATTAGCACGGCATTGCCACATGTGTCTTCAAGCAAAAAATACATTCGCTTATGAGCTACATTGTTAAGCAATGTGTCTTTGGGTATACTCGATGCTGGATGTATTCAATTGAATGGCAAAAACCTGGCTTGCCGCATGTACACATTCTCATTTAGTTAGTCGAAAGAATTCAACCAGACCAAGTAGGTGATATCATATGTACTCAGATTCCTGATCCCGAAACTGATCCAGACAATCATGATGTGATAATTACGAATATGATTCATGGACCATGTGGCACCATCAACCCCCAATCACTGTGCATGGTCGACGGCAAGTGTTCCAAACGTTATCCACGAAAATTGACGGTGGAGACCATCACTAGCAACGATGGTTATCCATTGTATCGGCATCGATCACCCGATGATAATGGTCGAACTATCACAACGAAAGTGAAAGGAAACAATTTCACGGTCAACAGCAGTTGCATTGCTCCATATTTGCCACTTCTTTCCAAAACATTACAGACACATTGCAACGTTGAGTATTGCAATTCAGTGAAGTCAATCAAATACATCTGCAAATATGTCACGAAAGGCAACGATATAGTGGTTTTTGGCATTCAACCTCCAATACCAATGATGAAATTACACGTTATCAAGTTGGTTGATATGTGAACTGCAATGAGGCGATTTGGCATATATTCTCATTCCCTATTCACGAACGGCATCCCAGTATTGTACATTTGGCAGTACATATGGAGAATGGTCAACGAGTATATTTAACAGTGTCAAATGTTGCTCAGTGTGCTGAAACACCTCCATCGACAACATTGACCAGTTTCTTTGCAATTTGTCAAAGCAATCCGTTTGAACAAATGTTGCTTTACTGAGATGCCACATCATTACACTTGGAACACTTCATCGAAGAAATTTCAACGTCAGAAGCAAGGCGATGTGGTTCCTGGTCATCCAGATGTGCATTCAACTGATGCTCTTGATCGTATTAACACAGTTCATCCGAAGAATGATGAATTCTTCTATTTGCGGTTATTGCTGGTGAATGAATGTTCGTGGGCCAACAGCATTTGAATCACTACGAACTGTTAATGGTATAGTGTTCCCAACATTTTGTTCTGCATGTCAAGAGCTCAATTTGCTTGAAAACGACACTCATTGGGACACGACAATGGCTGAAGGAATTATTTCTGCATCTCCAAGTCAGATATGCACATTATTTGCCATGATCTTTTCGACTTGCTTCCCATCGAATCCACGTGACCCGTGGAACAAATACAAGGATAACATGTCAGAAGAAACTTTACATCAAATTCGTGACTGTTCAGGAAACCCTATCTTGAGGCAAATGAGGAGATGCATAACCAGGCTTTGCTCTTGATCAAAGACATGTGTTACCTCATGTGAAGCAGTTTGTAAGTCAGGTTAGGAATGCCAGCACCAGATCGTGGAATGAATGAGGCATTTAATCGAGAATTGGAGCATGAACTTGAATATAATCAACATGAATTAGACCAAACAAAGGTATCCCTGTTGAAACCCAACAGAAGAAAGTCTATGATACATTAATGAAGGCAATTGATGATGGAAATGGTGGCTTATTTTTTCTGGATGCTGCCGGTGGAACTGCGAAGACATTCCTCATGTCATTGATTTTGCCCACTGTTCATGCGAGATCTGACATTGCAGTAGCAGCTGCTTCTTCTGAAATAGCTGCCACATTGTTAGAAGGAGGCCGTATGGCTCATTCAGCTTTAAAATTGCCGTTAAACCTTCAAAGTATTGAACAACTGGCATGTAACATTCAAAACACTCCACAATGGCCAAAGTTTTAGTAGCGTCTAAAATCATCATCTGGGACGAATGCACAATGGCTTACAAACGTGCATTGGAAGCACTGGACCAAACATTTAAAGATCTGCGAAATGACTCTAGATGCTTTGGAGGTTACAGTGATTTTACTGTCTGGTGATTTTCGCCAAACACTACCAGTCCTTCCAAGATCGACTGCTGCCGATGAAATAAACGCTTGCCTCAAATCATCAAATCGATGGGAAGAAACTTCAGCTGGCAGCAAACATGAGAGTTACGTTGCTGAACAATCCATCTGCTCAAGATTTCTCCAAGCATTTGCTGACTATCAGTAATGGCCCTGTTCCTGTCGACGAATCGAGCAGATTGATTTCATTTCCTCCGAATTTTTGCAATTTTGTCTCATTGAAAGACGAGCTCATCAACAAAGTATTCCCGAATTCCTGAACATCATAGTTAACCACAAAAATAACGAATGGTTGAGTGAATGAGCAATTTTAGCGGCGAAGAATATAGATGTGAATGATTTAAACTTTGTAATTCAGAATCAAATCTTTGGTACTCTGCATTCATTCAAATCTGTTGACTGTGTAACAAACGAAGACGAAGCCACCAATTATCCAACTAAATTTTTAAACTCCTTCGATGTTCCTGGCTTACCACCGCACAATTTACAACTAAAAGTTGGCTCGGTAGTCATCATGCTTGGAAATCTAAACCAACCAAAACTATGCCATGAAACACGTTTGTTGATAAGAAAACTGATGATTAATGTGATTCATGTGACGATACTCAAAGGAAAATTCAAAAGTTATGAAGTTCTCATTCCGATGATCCCAACCAATATGCCCTAGTTTAAATGAATTCAATTTCCCATTTGTCTTGCATTCACCATGCCAATTAACTAATCTCAAGGCCAATGCTTGAGTGTTTGTAGTCTGAATTTAGAAAATGCATGCTTTTGTCATGGGCAATTGTATGTGGCATGCTCATGTGTCGGCAAACCATCCGCATTATTTGTTCTTGCGTCTGAAAACAAAACGAAAAATTTGTATATCACAAAGTGCTTCACTGAAGAGAATCAACCCAAGTGTAACCCATGCAGCAAAATACATAGCTTCATCAAAGCAAATGTCTTGCCGACATGCCATTGAAATACTTCATTTTTGAGCTTTTATTGAATTTTTATTTTCTGTATTATCCTAATGAGCCATTGAACTCAATCAATTTTTTGTATTCATTTTATTACAATCATAAATCAATTTTAGCTAAAAGGTATCACTACATTCATTGACTGTTATGTGGTACGAAGTTTGTCGGTTCAGCTAGTATGTACATATATGTAAAGATAGTTAAAATATTCTTTTTATGTGTGAACTACTGGCAGTAGCAAAGAAATTTTAACTATGACACATTTGTTAATGTATTTATAACTGTAGATTAGTCACAAAGGAATGCATACTTTTTAAATTTATTTAAAAACTAGCTGAAGTACCCGTCCTTGACGGATTAGTGAATGCAAATTTCCAAAAAGCAAGAACTTTCGTCAGCATTGTAGGAATACACAGAATTGATGTAGTATGTTGCCAAAGTAAAGAAAGCGAAGTTATAATTTTTAAGTGTTGTTAAAATATTACAGGTTAAAGAGTAACTAAGTAATATCATTTCATTCGCTTTGGTCATAATTATGGGATGCGCGAACGAATATTGACGCATATTGAAATAATTTTCGCAAAATCTCAAAATCTAATCAACATTTTTGAAAAATTTTGAAGGCTAGAATTTAAGTTGAGTGACAACCTATCCTGTCACCCAATTTCGTTCCATTCCCTGCAGTCTTTATTTCGTGATGCTGGAACAAAATTTCAGCATTTTAAAACGATTTTCGCAAAATCTCAAAATGTAATCAATATATTTTAAAATTTCAACGCCTATAAATTAAGATTAGCAACTACCTATCCTATCACTAAATTTCGTATCATTCGTATTAGTCGTTATTACGTGATGTTTAAAGAAATATAAGCGTATTTTGAGAGAATTTTCACAAAATCTCAAAATCTAATAAAAATGTTTAAAAAATTGGACACCTATAGTTTATGTTGAGAAACCATCTATCATGTGACCAAATTTCATATCATTCGCTTTAATCATTATTACTTAATGCGGGAACGAAGATTCACTCAGTTTTAAACGATTTTCGCAAAATCTCGAAATCGGATCAATTTTTTTTAATTAGATGCTTATAGTTTAAAGTGAGTGACCACCTATCATTTCACCAAATATCATTTTTTCACCTTTGCAGTTATTACGTGATGTGCGAACACAAATTTACGCAGTTTGAAATGATTTTCGCAAAATCTCAAAATCTAGTCAAGATTTTTTTTTAACTCGACACCTATGTTCTAAGTTGAGTGACCACCTATCATGACACCCAATTTCATATCATTCGCTTTAGTCGTTTTTACGTGATGCTTGAACACAAATTTACGCAGTTTGAAAGGATTTTCGCAAAATCTCAAAATCCAATCAGGATTTTTTAAAAATTGGACGCCTATGTTTTAAGTTGAGTGACCACCTATCACGACACCCAATTTCATATCATTCGCTTCAGTCGTTTTTACGTGATGCTTGAACACAAATTTATGCAGTTTGAAAGGATTTTCGCAAAATCTCAAAATCCAATCAAGATTTTTTAAAAATTGGACGCCTATGTTTTAAGTTGAGTGACCACCTATCATGACACCCAATTTCATATCATTCGCTTCTGTCGTTTTTGCGTGATGCTTGAACACAAATTTACGCAGTTTGAAACGATTTTCGCAAAATCTGAAAATCTAATCAAGATTTTTTAAAAATTCGACGCCTATGTTTTAAGTTGAGTGACCACCTATCATGACACCAAATTTCATATCATTCGCTTCAGTCGTTTTTACGTGATGCTTAAACAAAAAAAGCATCACGGACAGAATGACAGACAGACAAACTTTTTTTTGAGGGTCGCATCGGATTTCCGGGTGCTTGAAACGGATAGAAATCGCAAAATTTTTGAATTCCAAGAAATGTACAGACAAAAGTCTAATTTTATTTATATAGATAAAATATCTATTTTTATAAGAAACCTATCATAGATGAGTTAATTTTTTCCAAACAAAGGTTTAATAGGCCTTTTTTCTGTTTTAATCATTTATTATTCATTTACATTGTCATTTTTTACTTTTATTTTAAGTTAAAAAATAGATCTGTTTAATTGTTAGCTTCTAAATTATATCAGCATTCTTTCACAGTACAGGCATGTGATTTTTCTGCGAATTAGCGGAAATCCGCTAATTTTAAATAGCTGATTAGCAGACTTCCGCGAAATTTAACATTTTCAAAACTTCCGTGATTTTTAATCTTTTCAGATCTTCAGCGAATTTCATTCTGATTTTCTTCAATCTGGTTTTAATTAAAGTACTTTCGTATGATAAAAACAGTGTCATTCTGCGCTCTGTTTATAAATAAATGGAAACCGGTTGGCTCACCAAACTGAAGTTAGTAAGTAGGCCAATGGAAAACACGCAACTAGAAACATCAATGAGATTAATCCGATTGGCTGCCGAGCTCGTCACTTTTTAAAACACCACATATTGTATCGTTAATTAGTGATTTTAAAGCACCAGATTCTTTTGGTAATGTGTATTTGTTAATAACAGACTTATAATACAGTATAAGACCGATTTTCCGGAATTGTCAGGACCGAAGGTTTTTGGGATTTTGGGTCCTTCTTCCTTTTAATTTTTCCGATTTACAAAATACAGTACAAAGTCTCAAATCCGGAATCGTTGGGACCGCGGTGATTCCGGGGATTTTTTTTCCGATTTTCAGTGAGGAAACCAGACTTTTCACCCTTTGCGCCCACTTTAAAGCTTTTTTTCGATCTCCTTTTACACAAGAAACAAACAATCTCATAAATCTGACAATATTTATTTCGCAACATTATTTTTTACAAAATATCTCAGTAATTTTTGTTTGCCGTATGATTTAGCTTTTTCTTTTAACGCCTTTTCTTTAATTAAAGTTATTGTCATTATTTCTTGCGCCGTAGCAAAACCCTGCTGCTGACATCGTTCAATGGACTAATCAGTCTATCAATCCGAATTTTTTCACCACGTACCTCACTTTCACTGATTTTATATGTAAAAGCTCATTATAAAAGGATCAACTCCTACGGTGGAGGAAAAAAAAAAAAAAAGCTGCATATGCTCTCAAATTACGACAGATACATAACAGAAACACAAATATTTTACAGCTGCGGAAGCTAGTATATAAGAGAGGATGGGGAGGGAAAAAAAAAAAAAAAAAAACCTGGTCAGCTGGCTCTGTTTATTTAAATCTTAAAGATTCCAAAGCGGCAGCACGAAAAAAAAAAAAAAAGCCCAAATAAGAGCAGAAAGGCTGATAACGGATTATTGGATTATTTAATTCTAGTGAGTCATGACCTACTTTCCGGCTCGACATTCCAATGATTCAACTATGTTATCGCATAAGCAGAAACGCAAGAGGTAGGAAGCACAGAACTACACTCGATTTTCTTTTTTTTTTAATCATTCTCTTGTATTATTTTTTATTTTTATTATTCTTCCAACAGATTCAAACACATAAATTAAAAACTTTGTTTAAAAAATACCTAAATAAAAATAGATCTGTATGTACGTGCGTACCCCCCCCCCCCCCCCCTCCGTTTTGCCGGTCAACTTCGGATTGCTTTAAATTTTTAAGACTTTTTTTTTTTTCCTATTTCATTATGATGATCGGGGAAAAAAAAGAGACTGGCAGCCATTCCGGCTTTTGGGTACTTCTGGATTTCGGAATTCCGGATAATCGGTCCTATGCTGTACTTATATACCTAATATGTAATTTTTATCATTAATTCCATATTGAGAGACCCCTGACTTCATTAATATGAAAACATGATTATTTGATATCACTGTGCTAACATACATTATACCTTTTAAAATTTTCAAAAATTTTGTTCCCCCCCCCCAAAAAAAAAAAAAATTCAGTTAATTTTTTTCTTGGCCAATCACATCCCTGACAGTACAAAAATTTATATGACACCATAAGGGGGGGGGGCAAATTCATAAAAAAAATCATTCCAAACATTAGTGTCCTATTTTTAGGACAATTTCACTTTTTTACTATTGATTTCAACATTCTGACATCACACACACACACACACAAAACAAGTACTGTTTTTTTTTTTTTTTTTTAAGTCAATTCCTACTTAGGTCAACAAAGAAAAATTTTACTTTAGTTACTTTTTATTAAATTTAATTAATTAATTAATTAATGCAGGGCCATTTATGAAGCAAGGGTCGATACCTTAAATCCAGTTTGTTTGTTTAGTTTATTGTTTTCATTCATTTTTAATCCCACGTAACAGGATCTAAAATTAATTGAATTTAATTAATGAATTAATATTTGAAAAAACTTCACATGTGTGCCCATGTGTTAACATCAGGTGTCATCCAGTCCAAATTTTAAAAAATATATTTTAACTTGAGAGGGTGAATAAAAAGTACTTATTAACTATTGAAAATTTGAGCAAGATATATAAATATAGGGAGAGTGTGAACTAATAGTAGGAATTGAAAAAGATTAGTCAAAGTACTTTATGTGTGGAGTGATAATCATACACAATACTGTAGTAGTAACTAAAATAACTATTTTAAAATAGTAAAATACCATGTTACAACATGGCTGTCTGCACAAGCAGTTGTGTTATAATTTTCATTAATAAATATTTCGCAAACACATTTTAAATATACATATTTTAAGTAGACTTAACTTTAAAAATCGGTTGAAACTTGCAGAAAATCATAAATGAATTTAAATAACTAAATTCAATTAAAAAATAATATGTAAAATAAGGGTTAATTTTTAATCATTAGGTATTGGAGACTTCAATAAAGGAATGCTCAGTAAAAGATTGTCATTTAGAGAAAGGATAAAGATGCATTTTATTCCCCTCTGAAAATTTCTCCCTGCCTCTGTAAATAAATTTTGAGGACAAAATAATTGGAGTTTTTTGTTAATTATCAGATTTCTGGAGCAAATTAAAAATATTTCCATGGGGAGAAAATGTAAAATTGCATTATATCTGCGATTACCATCAGAGAAATCGCATATACTAAATGCAGGTATTTTTCAAATGATACTCTGCACAGTGCTTATAATTAAACTTCCCCTATAAACAGTAGTCTGAAGCTTAAAAGGATGAGTAGATTGCCTCCAAATTCGCACATGGACACTACATGAGATGTGCTTAAGTTCTTTTTTTAGTTCAGAAAATGTCCGCTAAGCAGCACTTTGCAGCATGAAGTCAACTCAAAATATTAGCCTAACTAGTTATAAATGGGCTCAGAAACTACTGAACAAATGTTGAAACTGTATGTTTATTTTGAATAATCTGATTCCAGTGTTAAATTTGCTGTGTTTCAGTTAAAAAGTCAAATGATATGAAAAGTCAAATGAAATGACCCTCTGTTCTACGCATCGCCTTAGCCATTAATTTTCCATTCTGTTCCATGCATATTATAGATAGAACTTTAGTAGAATATAGCTGGATATCTGACAGAGAAGTCGGATATCCAGTAGTTATGGTATGGATATCCGACGGTATTTTGATTATTGAAAAATCAGCCAGATAGGCTGTATACTAGATACTTGCCAGATATCCATTACATCCCTACTTTTAATAGCGATTATTATATTAACAAGAACACAGCAAGAAATCAGTGTTAATGGTAAAAATAATTAAAACTTTGTAAAACAACTCATAAAAGGTAATTATCAACAAAAGAATTTTGGATGGTACAAAAGGTCTATCCTTCTTCAGTTTCATTACTATCTACTATTCACATGAACAGAAAAGTTAGAACTCTCGTTACAAGGTTAGAAATCACCAAGTTCTAACCTTTCTGCACGTGTGGATGGAGGACCTGTTTTGCACCTGAAGAAGGGTAGACTTTCTCTGCCACCTGAAACTATTGTTTTGTCAATGAGTCCTTTTCATGTGAGTGTAGTTTGAATTATTTTTATATTATTATATTACTTTCCAGCATGAAATACTGTGAAATTTATTACCATGCATGGCTTGTTTTAGTTTTTGAGGTTTTCCAAGATGGTGGTTAAAAATATACATTTTTGCACACACAGATTTTTCCAGACTTTTAATACGTCAAAAAGGTTCCAACAATGAACTAAAAAATTCAGTTCTTGAATTAGTTCCACCTATTGCCTATATTTTAAGTATGTTTCCTCTTCTATTTACTGTTGTACTGGGGCTGTCAATGAAGGAATAAAATTGTACTAATGCAAGCAATGCCATTGATATGTTCATGTTAAGAGCTGTAAGTGTAATATGGACCACAATATTCCATATTACACTCATGGCTGTGTAATATGGAACGCTTCTCAAAAAATGAAAATTGTGAATATTTGCTTAAGTTTTCATAACACACCATCAAATAAAATTTCATAGAATACCCATCACATATCATGTCTTTCAGTTTGAAAATTAGCTTTTATTAATGTAAATCCATACATTCAGAGCATTTCATTGTTAGGCATCCATATTACATGGCTCTACCCTTTTGAATACCAGTATTTTATTTTAATAGTTTGCTTTAACCATCCCTAAAGGGGAAAAAATTTATCAGCTATGGTGGCTGGTGAGGCTTTAAGGCTTATTTTTACTAGTCATTTAGAATAATCTGCAAGCCACATTCATAATAAAGAATGAAGCTATGATTTAAATTTATTTTAGCTATTTAATTTTTCATTAAAAGGAAACGGGAAAAATATTTGTAATGCAATAGATAAATCCTAAGAAATATGAGAATTTTAAATACTTTCAGTTTAATTTTATTCACTACATGATGAGGCAATCAGGTAATTGCAACTCACTATCGACTTCCTATTGGGACTCAATACTCAAAAGTTTTTGAATATTTTTGTGTCTGTTGAGTGCACTTGTCATTGTGGTGAGTGGACTTTTATTAGCAAGTAAGGATTTTTTAATCATCGTTTGGCTAGTGGCAACTGTCATTCACAAGGGCTATTCACTATAATTAAAATTGCTCATCAAGCTTTGAAAAGTACTTTATTACAGTATTCAATTTCTGAAAAATGTTATTTTTGATTGTTTGGTTGTTTTCTTATTTTCTCATTATCTTTCCCTTTTATTCATTTTTGTGTAGCTACTGTTAAACAAGAAGTATCCTCAGTTCGATCTAAAACTCGTCGTCCATGGGAATTATGGAGTGTTGAAGATAAAGATGCTTTTTTTGAAGCTCTTTGTGAAGTATATATATATCTTTTTATGCTTATTAATATTAAAATTATATAAATTAGTTTCAAAATATATTTTAGTCTACAAACCATTGTGACAAATATGTTATAATATCTCCATAGTTAATGAATGGGGCTTGCTTTGACTCAATCCTCTTTAGTTTATTGATATTGTAATAAAGTCAAACCTCGTTAATAAGTCACCTGAATAAGACATCACTCTGCATATTATATCATCTTTCAGAAGTCCTGATCATTTTAATATGCTTTTTCACATACAGTACTTTGCTTATTACGTCGCTATTTTTTCAAGTACTCCACTTTAGACGTCAATTTTAAGATAGCAATATAGAAACTTGGACCCATTTCTTTGTCAATCTTATCTACTTAAAGCACTTAATTTTTGTTGAGCATGACTATCAGCATTTTTTCTTACAAAGATAGTTGCCTTATTAGCCAATTTTAGAAATTTATCCAGGATTATTTGTCCCTAGTGGTCACATTAGACAGGGGTTCCACTGTGTGTGTGTGTATATATATATATATATATATATATATATATATATATAGGGTGTTCAGGGTTCGTATGCTCCTTGAAAACTCCTTTATTTTTTCAGCCTACTCTTTTGTGCTAATTCTGAATAAGTTATTTGAAAAATGACTGTCTAATTGTTTACAACACAGTTAGACTTAACCTGGCAAACCTAGTGAACGATAAGCAAGGTTGCCTTAAAAAAATGAAACTTTTGTTTGGGAATGTTGTTGAAGTGGGCCTTGTGGAGATTTCAGACTTCATATATTTTGTTAACTGTACTGTATGTGAAATTTTGTTTGAATTTTCGAATTTTAATATTAAAATGTCTTGTTTAGATTGCTTATTTATAAAGTATGCCAAAGAAAAACATAGTAAACTTTGGCCTTTTCTCAAAAATATGCTTTTGTCAAGCCATGAGCAAACTGCTGTAGAGTGTGGCTTCATCATAAATAAAAAAAAATTGAAATCAAGAATATGAAGTAACACTCGTATGTTGCCTAGAGGCTCATATGCGACTATATCAATGATTTAGGGGGCAAAATTACTGATGTAACAATCGATAAGGAGTTATGTACATCAGTATCAAGTGCAAGGCAAAAATATTTCCTGTATCTTGATGGGGAAAAGAAAAAGCATCAATTATTAACAGAAATATAAAAGGCTGTTAGAGAAATCAGAAATTAACAAATTTAATTTGCAAAAAATTGCATTAGAAAAAAGTATTGAAGAACTCTTTAAAGTCGGCTGACACACATGCTGAAGAAGCGGAGAAAAAAAAAATGAAATGGTTCTTGTAACACAAAATCGAACAGTTTGCGACGAAGAGCAAAAGAAAAGCAGGAAGAACTACTGGAATTACAAAAAAAAAAAAAAAATCCTATGACTAATTAATGTTGTACGAGTCAATGATATATTTAAATGAGTTTATGACTAATTTTTGGGAAAAATATTTTAATTAATAAATGTTTTGATTATAAGTTTGTTGCTTAATTAATATTGATAATTTAAATGTTTCCCAATTAGAAAATGGGGTAATACTGAATTGTTCTTTTAACAGAATTGAACAGCAAAAGAAAAGCAGGAGGAAACAAATTTCATAGCACTAATAAATGTTTAATTTTGCATAAATCATTTATATAAGTTAAATGAAAGTTTGATTTTTAGAAACAATTATTTTAATTAATAAATGTTTTGGTTATAAGTTTGTTGTTTAAATTAATATAGATAATTTGAGTGTTTCTTAATTAGAAAATATGGTAATGCTTTTGCATTGCATAAGTTTATCTATTTTGAGTCCTTGAAAAATGTTAATTTGTTCTTGAACAGTCCTTGAAAAGACCTTGATTTTTGTTAGAGTATAAAATATTTTTTCCATATCTCCAATGCCACCTATTCTCTCCTACGAAGCACTGCACCGGGGAACAAACTCTTACTACTGGCCACTTTGGAGGATATGACGTCACTCCCTCCCCCCTTCTCTCCGAGTGTAGGAGGCGAAGGGTTGTGCATGTATTTTTTCTCCACACTTCTTCTGCTTCTCCCGGCGAATGCGCGATGTGAGAACTGCTTTTGCTCACTGTTTACTGAACTTTTTATATTGTTATGTATGTTAATTGTTTCGTGGCGTATCTTTATTAAATGTATGTTCTCCAAACATGGATTTGTGTTTCATCAGTGATTACTTCCAGTACCTCACAGGTTGTGGACCCAGCCCGCAGACCACAGCGCTGAATAGAGAAAACTGATTTTCTTTGTCTGTGGAGAACACGCTTGGAAATGGCTTCGTTCGGAGCATCGCGAATTGAGCTTTTAAGTAAAGACAATTACGAAACGTGGAGAATTTTGATGAAAGCGGTACTGATCAAAAATGGAAATTGGAAATACGTAAATGGAACACTCAAGAAACCAGTAGTTGATGCTGCAGATCCGAAAACAGAAGAAGCGTATGAATTGTGGATTGAAAATGATGAAAGGGCGAAATCGGACATTATATTATGTATCTCCTCGTCCGAATTAAAGCAAATCAAGAACTGTGAAAGTTCCAACGACCTATGGAGAAAATTAGAGGAGATATACATGTCAAAAGGTCCCGCTAGAAAAGCGTCGCTGCTAAAATCTCTCATTCAGCTAAAGATGCTAGACGGATCGAGAGATGTTCGAGGACACCTGAAAAAATTCTTCGACATTGTGGATAAGCTTTCCGAGATGGAAATACGAATTGATGAAGACTTGTTATCCGTGATGATGCTATACAGTCTACCATCGACGTTTGAAAATTTCCGGTGTGCCATAGAGTCCCGAGATGAATTGCCTAAACCAGAAATACTTCGGATAAAAATCGTGGAAGAGGGCGACGCCAGACGACCGGATACTGACCGATCGGAAGTTGGAGCGTTCGCAGCGAAGCATCTAAAGCAAAAACCATCATGGAAAACCGCTAAAGGTGTGAAAAACGAACTAAAGAAAAATGATTTATCCAAAATAAGATGTTTCACTTGTGGAAAAATAGGACATCGGTCATCTCAGTGTTATGCAAAGAAACAAGCAACAGGTTTCATGACAGATGTTATATCAAACACTGCAGATAGCAGGACTTTCTCTAACGGTGAGACAAAAGAAATGTGGTGCCTCGACAGCGGGTGCACAGCTCACTTGTGCAATGATGAATCGAAATTTGTTTGCATCGAAAAATCTGAAGTTGCAGAGCTAAAACTAGCTAATAACCAGACAACTAAAGTGACTGGAACAGGAAATGTTGCAGTGAAAACCAAGATCGACGGAAAAGTGGAAGATATCATCGTTCACGACAGTTTGCTGATACCTGACTTGAGAACGAACTTGTTATCCGTTGCAAAGCTATGCGATAAAGGATTTACTGTGACTTTCACGAACTCTGGTGCAACGATTGAAAATTCTGACTCTAAATTTATTGCTGATCAGAAAGACAATCTTTATTATCTAAAAGTATGTAATGAGAATGCCAATCATGTAAGTGAATCCATTGATACAAAAAGCAAGGTTTGTGATATAACAAGGTGGCATTGTAGAATGGGACACCTTAATTTAAAAGATCTGATAAATTCAGCAAGTAAAGGTAATATTAGGGGTTTAAATATTGCGAAACCATCGGATGAATTTAATTGCGAAGTGTGTGCATTAAACAAATTATCGAGAGCGCCTTTCCCTAAAAAGTCAGAGAGGGTTAGAAATTTGTTAGAAGTAATACATTCAGATCTTTGTGGCCCATTTCGGATTCCTTCATTAGGTAAGTCTCTTTATTTTATGACTTTCATTGATGAGTATTC
This sequence comes from Cheiracanthium punctorium, assembly GCA_038373885.1. Taxonomy (NCBI): domain Eukaryota; kingdom Metazoa; phylum Arthropoda; class Arachnida; order Araneae; family Cheiracanthiidae; genus Cheiracanthium; species Cheiracanthium punctorium. Next base: position 139,100 of record JAWZYV010011599.1, read on the forward strand.
GCGCTATTGTGCAGTTAAATTTTTGGAAAATAAAAGCGAAGCTCTATCAGCATTCAAGGAAATTAAATGTCTTTGGGAAAATCAAAAGTCTAGGAAAATTAAAGTTTTTATGAGTGATAATGGAGGAGAATTTATAAACAGGGAATTTGAAAATTTCTTAAAATTGCAGGGAATTCAACATAGGTTGTCTGTTCCGTATTGCCCGGAACAATCTGGGATAGCGGAGCGAAAAAATAGATCGTTGGTTGAAACAGCCAGATGCATGTTATCGCAAGCTAATTCACCGCTTTATTTATGGGCAGAAGCTATAAATACTGCTAATTATGTTAGAAATAGATGTCCTACAAAAGCAATTAATGGAAAAACTCCTTATGAGTTATGGAATGAAGTAACCCCCAATGTCAGTTACTTTAAAATATTTGGATGTGCAGCATATTGTTTAAATGATAAACCAAAACACAAATTTTCAGCTAGATCAAGGAAAGGGATATTTGTAGGTTATTCGGATAATTCTAAAGCGTTCCGCATTTATTTACCTGATGAAAGAAAAGTAATTATTTCGCGAAGCGTTAAATTTTTTGAAACGTTTGATAGTAGTGTTTCTCCTTCTCTAATAGATGAAATCATAGCTGAGGAAAACATCCCCATGATTTTTGAAAATGAGTTTTCGAGCCAAGACCCTACGGGTAAAAATAAACGAGGGGGGACATTTGAAACCGAAACCCAACCCCCGGTTAGTGATGAGTCAATGTCCGAATCCCCTATCCCTAGCGAAGAAAAACGAGAGGCAAAAGAAAATGTCTTATCGCTCCGAAACCGAGATGTTGTGCGCGCGAATGAGGAGGAAATTGCAGGTGTTGTTTACAACTGTAGTTCCGAAATTCCTATAAGCAATGCGCTAAAGGGTTCGGAGGCGAAGTTATGGTACGAAGCCTTAGTTAGGGAGATAAAGAGCATAATAAAAAATGAGACGTTTGAATTGGTAGATCGACCCAAATCTGGAAAATGTATTGGTAGTCGATTTATTCTTAATAACAAATATAACGCGGATGGAACACATTTAAAATGCAAGGCGCGACTAATCGCGAAAGGTTTCAATCAGAAACCTGGGATAGATTTTAATGAAACTTTTGCGCCTGTCGCAAGACAAGGGTCTATTCGCCTTATGGCTGCCTTATCAGTAAATTTGGGAATACAAATTCACCAATTCGACGTAACCACAGCTTATTTAAATGGGAACTTGGAGGAAGAAATTTTTATGGAATGCCCTAAATATTTCAGAGAAACATTAGAGCAATTAATTTTGCAGGAAAAACCTAATAGCGAATACTATAGAAAAAGTAAGAAAATGCTAGAAATTCTTGACGAAGGGGACAAAGTTCTTTATTTGAAAAAATCACTATACGGGCTAAAGCAAGCGGGCAGGTGTTGGAATGTCAAAGTAAATGATATATTAAACAATTTTGGAGGAAAAAGATCTGATGCCGACCCTTGCATGTATTATATTAAAAGTGATAAAGGACTAACTATAATTGTAATTTATGTTGATGACATTTTATTCATGTCGCAAGACACAAGCATGATAGGAGAGTTTAAAAATCACCTAGAAAGGGAATTGGAAATAAAATATGAGGGTTTGGTTAAATATTGTTTGGGAATAAATTTTCAACAGAATGATGGAACAATTACAATGAGCCAAGAAAGTTATATCAAAGAACTATTGGATCGGTTTGGTATGGTCGAAGCAAAGACGGTAAGTTGCCCTATGGACGTAAGCATTAAATTGAAAAAGGGAGAAAAATGCGACGATGAATATCCCTACCGAGAATTAGTAGGGGGGTTAATGTATTTGGCAACATCCACCCGACCTGACATTTCTCATGCCGTTAGCCAACTTAGCCAGTTCTTAAATTGCTATGATAAGACCCACTAGACTGCTGCAAAGCGTGTCCTGCGATATCTTGAGGGAACTATTAATTATGGTCTGAAATTTAGAAATACTAACGATCCCTTATATGGTTATGCAGATGCTGACTGGGGTAATTGTACCGATGATCGAAAATCATATACAGGTTATTGTTTTATAATGAGTGGTAGTACGATAAGTTGGGAAAGTCGGAAGCAGTGCACTGTAGCCCTGTCTTCTACTGAGGCCGAGTATATGGCTCTTTCTGAAAGTACTAAAGAGGTACTTTACCTAAGTAAAATTCTAAATGAGATTGGTATTTCAAAAATTGGAAAAATAAGAATACTAACTGATAATATAGGTGCCATTAAATTATCAGAGAATCCCGTGTTTCATAAGAGAACCAAACATATAGATGTGAGGCATCATTTCATAAGGGAAACAATAAATAGTGGAAAAATCGAAATAGCGCATGTTTCCACCGAAAATATGGGTGCGGATGTGCTTACAAAACCACTATCAACTGCTAAGCACACTAATTGTATTGATATAATTGGTGTGGGTGATGTGAAAATTTTTTCGATAGAATAGGTTGACATTGTGGGGGGGGTGTTAGAGTATAAAATATTTTTTCCATATCTCCAATGCCACCTATTCTCTCCTGCGAAGCACTGCACCAGGGAACAAACTCTTACTACTGGCCACTTTGGAGGATATGACGTCACTCCCTCCCCCCTTCTCTCCGAGTGTAGGAGGCGAAGGGTTGTGCATGTATTTTTTCTCCACACTTCTTCTGCTTCTCCCGGCGAATGCGCGATGTGAGAACTGCTTTTGCTCACCGTTTACTGAACTTTTTATATTGTTATGTATGTTAATTGTTTCGTGGCGTATCTTTATTAAATGTATGTTCTCCAAACATGGATTTGTGTTTCGTCAGTGATTACTTCCAGTACCTCACAATTTTTTCCTTTTGAAATGTGTATGAACCCTGGGTGTTCCATGTCACTATAGTAAAAAATTAAAGTGTCATTAAAACACCAGGGCACTCCCTAAATTTGTTAGATTACTACAGTACATTGTTCTTGTAAAATTTTTTAAGCTCCAGTCTGTTAAAATTATAAATTATACTAATCAAATTACATACTGACTCATGTAAATTAGCAAATATATCTTCCAGAAAAATGTCATAATCATGTAAAGTTATTCAATCTAATAATTTAACATTTGAATTCAATAGTTCCTTTTTCAAGGATGATGGTGAAACACACCTTCTATTACTTGAAAAAGAATTGCTTTTCTTCTTCATTAATAGTAGGAAGTGTATTAAAGTTTTTAAAAAGTTAGAGATGTAACAAATAGCAATTTGGCCGAATACTGAATATTCGACCTCAGTCCAAGTACCGAATATTTGGTGGGCGAATATTAAATTTCTTAAAATTTCATTTTAATCGTAGATAAAATGCTTCTTTTCAAATTTGTAATTAAATATTAAGTAAAGACTAATTAAAATTCATTTTATGCTATTTGTTGGTACTTAAAAAAAAACACAACAGTATATATTATCTGTTAAACTAAAAAATCATGGTCATGAAAAAATATGTTTTACAAAGTTAAACACTAATAGCATCATATTTTGAGCTATTCATAATTTAATAAATATGCTGTGGTAAATGGGTAAGATGGCTATCTCCAAACTGAGATTCAAGAGCCTTTTTGATAGTTAGTAGGTTGCTCAACTTATCAGTCAGTATTACTGAAAGGACCACTGCTGATTTCCGAGAGAGGCTAAAAGTTGACTGACCTTAAAGCTTTGTTGTTCATAAAACTCATAATGTCGAACTGAATCATGAAAAACTGTCGAAGATGTTTGGCCGTCGAATGTCAAGTGTTTAGCATTGGTCTTGAATTCGTAATTTCTGTTCTTTGCAGGAAATTGTTTGACTTTATCTCAAGATGAGAAAGTCTCCTCTCAATGTCGATGATCTGTCCTTGCATTTTGCTCCTTAATCCCTCAATCTTCACTTCGATTCTTTCTTGTACTTCACTTTTTATGGCCTCGGTTACACTGAGTTTTGCCCTTTACTTCTTCAATCATTCCATGCACACCATCATAGGCGTAGAGTTGTATGGGCCCATGGGGCTCAAGCCCCCCCAATAAATTATGAGTTGGGGCTGAGCCCCCCCAATAATTTAAGTTAAATTAAAAAGAATTGTATTTTACTCAATTTTTACAATTTAAAGAAAAAGTTTTTCACTCTAGTTATAGAAAAAAACCTTTTCTTTTATTCATAGAAATTTTCCTCTGATTTCGTTTTCGATCATTATTTGAGATTCATTCTAACACCACATAACACAAGATGTTATTAAGCTGGCCACGCCAGGAGCCGGTTAATAAAAACAGTCTATGCAATGGGAATTATGACATCAAAAGTTTACATCAGCCTAAAATGTAAACATCAGTACATCAGTAAAAAATGCCGGAACCAACTGCAAGTGAAACGTTTCAAACAAATGCAAGTTGCAGTGATTTGCGCAGAGAACAGTAAGCATATTTCTATATTTTCACTTGTGCATTAAGGGGTCTTAGGAAGATTGAGGAGTAAATATACACATATTTTAAACCCTAGCGGTTTTACATTGTATGATCAAAATAAAAGTTACAGAATATTGAAACTTCGTTTAATATTCGTGACTTTATTCACAGAATATTGAATTCGTTTCATAATACACTATACTGCATCATAAAAGTTTAGATAAAAATCCATTACCTTTCAGATATGTTTGAAAAAAAAAAAATTTTTACTTTACATATATATATTTTTTCAATAGTGTGTGTCACTATCCGTAAGCTAAGTCAGTTTAAAATACACGTATAAACAAAATTTTTATTGCAAAATTAAGTAAAATAAATATTTTATAGAATGAATTAATATTTAAGAAATTTTTTTAAATTTAGAATTTTAAATTTCATTTTAAAGTGAAATTGAAAAAAAACCCGGACATTTTCTCTTATATTTCTGTTAAAATTTAAAAAGTTTTTCACTTTCACTTTTAATATTAAATCATTATATAGATACTGATGCTAGCTATAATTATACAAAGTTTTGGGAAGATACGCATCATAGAAATTTTGTTATCTTACTGATAGTTCATTTTTAAAAAAAAAATGCATTTTGAGAAAACGCAGTTTAAAGTTACCTTGCTCTGTTCAAGCATAAAACATTCATAAAACGTTTTTATGTTTATCACCGGTTCTAGTTGGAATAATTTCATAAAATTGGGGTCAGAATGCTCAGAAATAATTCAGCTTTCAAATAAAATTGAAATTGAAAAATCAATTTTTTTAAAATCCTTAATCCTCCTAAGACCCATTAAAAAATTTGGAGATAAAAAAGCACAGAAAGATCTATTGACAATATACCCGGGCCATGTAAAATTCTCTGCCAGGTATGTATTTTTTTAGCCACGTGCCGATCAGGCATGTAAAAAAAACGATCAAAAGAGATCCATAAAATAGTTTTAATATGGTTGTTCATATATCATACGGATTTGGTTTGTGGTAGTAACATTTCCTTTCAATGTAAACAGTCTGACTAATATAAATTTTATAGAGCAATAAAATGTAGTAATTTTCAGGCTTGTAAATTTTTGTTTGGACATGTATTATTTTAGGCTACATGCCCGACTGGGCATGTAAATGTTTGGAGATTTTTCTGCCCCTGGACATATACAGGTGTCCCAAAAAGGTGGTAACGGGCTTTAATTCTTTATCTATTAGAGATAAGGGGGCAATATGAATTAAAAAATGTTCCAAATAAGGTTGAAAATAATTCTCCGTTAAGAAAAGATTCCTCTCGTTTATTTTCAAAAAGTTACTCTTTTTAAATTTTTATAGGACGCAGTAATTTCCTATTAGTAAAATGGGACCCATACACCCATAAGGTGAAGTACCAAATCTGAGCCTTTCATCATACGATGTCACAGAGTTATCTTTAAAAAAAGAGGATCAGGGACTATCCATGATTTTGTATGTAAACGTTTATTCCTAGAGTGGAAAAAAAAAGAATCCTTTCGTAATTTTTGTACGAGCCCTGAAATGCAATTATTTGTAGTGATTTTTCCCCTTCCACAGCCATTGAAAAGTGGTTTAAGTCAGCGTTATATTTATCTTCATATCTCTGACACTTCTAAAGGTATTGTTCTCAAATTTTATATGTCAATTCTTTAGTGTAGAGGGCACGTTTTACTAATTGGAATTGTTTCGTATGGGGTCGTATAAAAATTTTAAAAGTGTAACTTTTTAAAAATGAATGAGAGGATTTTTTTCTTAATTGACTAGTATATTTCCTGTCAGAAGATGTGCATAATGGATAACTTTTGCTGCTCAATAAAGGACTTCAAAAATGCAACTAACATTTCTTTATTAGTATAAACACATCTTTATGAACAATTGGTTAAATGGATTAAAAACTTTTTAAAATGTATACTAAAATGTCTGTCTTCCATAAACCATTAGTAACAATTCTGATAACAGCAGCAAACATCTAACAAAGAGTGGAAGACAGCCTTCCATCTATGAAGCACATATCTATGTATCAGCACACTGAAACCATTCTATTATATATTAAACAGAAAAGGTTAATTTAACAGTTACTGCAAATTATGCATGCAGAGCTACTCAAAAAAATTTGCATAAAGGAAACAAGGTCTGAAATTTACCTGACACTAAGAACATGAATGAAAAGCATTACCAGGAATTATAGCATATAGTTTTAAAGGCAAAATAAAATAAGGTCAGAAATTTACCTGTAGTTATTTAATTTTCAAACCTAGACACAAGGTCAGCAGTTTGCCTATAGGTTTATGCAATTTGCCTGTCAATCTCTGGTGTTTAATCAGAAGCTGAACAATGAAACAACTCAACTCTACCTCATATTTAAGAATGAAAAATCTAGTTTAAGAGGTAGATTTAATTTATGATGTTTACACCAAAGCTAAAGGTACATTTAAATTTAAAAAAAACTTTACTACTTTTAGATAGCTCTGCTTTTTTTTTCAACACTTAATCAAAATAAAAACTTTGGATATTACAAAGTTTTCAAAAACAAAGCAAGGCCTCAGCTGGCCATTTTTTGTTGGATGATACAAAGCCTGGGAAAAACACTGGGCAGGCAAACATTTATTTATGTATTTATGTTTTGATCTTTAGAACAATTTTATTAGAAACTGATTTTTATCACACTGACCCAACAAATGCCCCCTTTTCCCATGCTCTGCATCAGCCAAACAACCATTCGCAATAGAATGAAAAATTTTCAAAAGATAGTCTTTGTGAACAGTCCGGCTACATTTTCCTTGCCTGACACATATTTTAGATCAAATTTCTCAATATTTTCTTTTACACAGTAATTTCTTGTATCTATGTATTTGGTGCGACTATTTTCAACATCATTTTTAGAGAAAAAGAGTGTGCTCTGATTATCACAATAAACAACTGGCTTTTCTATTTTTACATTTAGTAATGTTAAATCATCAAATATTCTTAGCAACCAGCACAGTTCTTTTATTGAATCTGATAGTGCAACATACTCACCCTCCATACTTGATAAAGCTGTACATTTTTGTTTTCTAGAACTCCAGATTACTGGTACTTCATCAAGAAAAAGGACATGGCCACTAATTGATTTTCTGCTTATTAAATCTGATGCCCAACTTGCATCTGTATAAACTCTTAATTGATTATTTGAATTTCTGGATAAATTAATAGAAAAATGCTGGGTATTTATTACATATTGAAAAACTTGACACAGATACTTCCAGTGTGTCCATGAAGGTTGACTTGAAAATTGTGATAGAGCTATTATTGAATACTGAATATCTGGTCTTGTTCGGGAAGCAAGATATAAAGGGCATCCTACCAGTTCTCTGTAAGGCACATCTTTAGCCTGTTCTGAATTTTGAGTTAGTGTTACACCTAAGGGCAGTGGCACTTTACATTTAACTTTAAGTATATCCTTAAATTCTTCAGCTAGATTTAAAATATATTTATGTTGGTGCATGAACAGTTTACCATCAATTTCTGAAAACTCTACACCCAAAAAATTCTGAATTTTGCCCAAAACTTTAACTTCAAATTTAGACTTTATTAACGTTACAACTTCTTTAAGGATTATTTCATCCTCGGCAAACATAACCAAGTCATCAACATATACTAGTAGTATTTCTTTAAGTTTATATTTATAAGCACAGTTACAACTTTGAATTTTTGTAAAGCCTAATTCATTAAAAGTATTGTCCAACTCCAAGAACCATTCCCTTCCAGCTTGACGCAGCCCATATAATGCTTTGTGTAGTTTCATAACATACGATTCCTTACCCTTTTCATGAAAACCCCCTGGTTGTTCCAAGTATATTTTTTCATTAAGGGTCGCATACAGATGTGCACTTTTAACATCCAAGTGTAAATGAACCCAATTTTTGTTTATTCCAAAGATTGTAAAAATAATTCAAACAAGGGAAAAGGAAATCACCGGGGAAAAGGTATCAAAATAGTCAATGCCCCCTATTTGTCGAAATCCTTGTGCGGCAAGCCAAGCTTTAAAAATTTTTACTCTTTGAGGCTTTCCCTCTTTTAATGTAAATACCCATCGACTCACCAGGACTCTTGCCTTTCCTGGTCTAGGCACTAGTTCAAATACTTTTCTCTCTCTCAGGGTTTCTAACTCGGATTCCATGGCTTTTTTCCACTTTAATTTTTCTGGAAAATCCTGGGATTCCTTATATGATGTTGGGATTTTTATTGCTACACAATGAGCCTCTGCATCCGAAGATTCACCCCCCTCATCATCCCCACCGGCACTGGGAGAGGTTTCAACTTTACCCGTTGAAGTAAACTTGAACTCTGCAGGGTCATAAACTATACCCTTCTGTCGGCAGTATTCTTCAACCTCTCTATTACTTCTTAACCGAACGTTTTGTTCAGGATAATAGTAGACATCAACTCGACCTGCAGAGGCCCCTTTTTTTCGAGTTACCGCCACCCGTTTCCAGTCTGCCACAGGGGATGATGACTGAGGTGGATCAGTAACATTTTCAGAATTTAGAGGAATGTTAAATAGATTTACATTTACTTCACGAGATGCCCTGCTATCTACATCAAATTTAAAACTATCTTCATTTATTTTAACATGTTTAGTTTCATCTATTAAAGTTGTACCTGGGTACCAAATCCGATATCCCTTAGTACTAGAGGCATATCCCACGAGTATGCCCTGTTTGGCTCTTTTATCAAATTTATTTTTACGTTTATGAATGTGAACAGACGCTTTACTACCTATTACTTTTAAATGAGCTACTGAAAATTTTCTTCTTATCCATATACACTCATGTCCATAAATTAAGGATAATGAAGTTCAGGCAAAGAAAGAGAAAGAAGCAAAACAAATTTGACTTATTTGTAAAGTCTATTTATTAAACAAAAAGTAAAGAGCAAAAAAGATGCTATAAGTTTGACATAATTAATAAAAATTGCAAGTTTTACTCCCTTGACCAAATTTCAAAAAAGAACCTATTTACAAAAAACAGTATAACATGGTTAGTAGGATGGTTAATACGGAGTATGTCTCCCGGACGATGCAATACAGGCCTGACAACGCCTAGGCATGCTGAGTATCAAATGATCAATCTGATCTTGGGGAATATTACACCACTCATCAAGCAATGCACTCCGAAGTTCCGGTAGACAGGTGGGAGGGTGTTGACGGGCTGCAATTCGTCGGACAAAGCATATCCCACACATGCTCTATTGGATTCAAGTCCGATGAGTATGCTGGCCAATGCATACGGGTGATATCCTCCGATTGAAGGCATTCGTCTACAATGTTTGCACGGTGAGGACGGGCGTTGTCATCCATAAACACAAATTCAGCACCCATGGCGCCCCGAAAGAAACGTACATGTTGTTCCAGAATGACATCCCGATAGATGTGGCCTGTCATCGTTACACTCTGAACATGCAGGTCAGTTCTGGAACCAAGAATAATTCCTCCCCAAACGAGCCATCCTGCACCACCGTAACGGTGTCTTTCAATGGTGTTCTCTTGGTGGTAACGGGTAGCTGGCGCTCTCCAGATGAATGTCCAGCGAGAATCAGACTCCAAACTAAACCTGGACTCGTCGGAAAACATCACACAAGACCACTGTTGCGGTGTCCACAATGCATGCTCTCTACTCCAGGTTAATCGCAGGCGACAGTGAGTTGAGGTAAGTCGAACATATCTGACAGGCCTACGAGCATATAGACCAATGTGCCCTAAGCGTCTGTACACGGTCTACCTTGAAACTGTTGTACCGGTAGCTGAAGAGAGCTAACGAGACAGGTCTGATGCTGTACTCCGTCTGTTTCTTTTGGCAGTAACTGCCAAATAGCCGTCCTCATTCGGCGTTGTAACTCGGAGGCGACCTGTGCTGTAACGTCTACTCACATTACCATCATCTTGGAATCATTGCCAAAGCCTGGAGATGACACTCTGGGCGATTCCAAGTTCCTCGGATACTTCCAGCTGGGTACGTCCACATTCCAGTCGTCCGATAATTCTTCCACGTAAAACATCATCCAAATGCCTCCTTTGTGCCATAACTATGCGGTTTTTGCACTGAAAGGCTTTCACAGCGCTTGTGAACAATTTTACTTCTTTGCCACCATTCCTTATATACCCCTCTTTTACACTCTCGTCATTGTGACGTACCATCCACGCCATCTGGTGGTTTCCTGTAATTTGCATATTCTTCTTCAAGATGTGTGTGATCATTCCACAGGTGAAATTTTTATTTTAGAGATCAATTTCTGTGTGATTCTGAATTATCCTTAATTTATGGACATGAGTGTATTTAAGGGTGCTTTGCCTTTTAACTTTTTATGGGGAAAACAATTTTTCAGATAATTTTGTGTACAGACCAATTCTGCCCAAAGCGGTTGAGGTAACTCAACTGCTTAAACCGTTTCAAACAGTAAAGCTCGGACACCGTCCAAAAGAGTTCGATTATACCTTTCTGCAACCCCATTCATTTGGGGGAACTATGGATTTGTATGTTCATGGATGATGCCATGTTCTTGGAGAAAGGTTTCAAATTGATGAGAACAAAATTCACCACCTTGGTCTGTCCTAATTTGTTTAATTTCTCTACCCATTTTTTTTTCAACTAATAATTTGTATAATTTAAAAAAGTGAAAGGCTTGACTTTTATGTTGTAAAATGTATATGAATGAGTAGCGGGAAAAGTCATCAACAATGGATAAAAAATACCTGGCACCCCCCAGAGAAGGGACTGGAGTTGGCCAAAAATATCTAAGTGTAAAAGCTGAAGAATATCAGTAGTTTCAATGTCATCCTTTTCAGGAAAATCTTTTCTCATGATTTTAGCAAAAGTACAGGACTCACATTCTTGACCATTACCATCAAGTTTATCTAAACCAGTGACATTATTAGATTTAGAAAATTGTGGCCAAATCTGGAGTGCCACTTCATGACATTTTTATCTATAATAAAAGCCCCACCTGATTCTACATGTTTTAAGGAATTTACAGAAAAACAATAAAACCTATCTTTAAGGGGGGCACTTAATATTTCTTGATTATCTTTGTAGACTAATGCTTTGTCCCTAAGGAAACAAATTTGAAAGTTTTCTTCACATAAACACTGGACTGAGATTAAGTTCCTGCACATATCAGGTGCAAAGTATACATTTTGTAACACTAAATTTTGAAGAACAGTACCCGAATTAAGCTGCAAATGAACTTCACCGATACCTTGGATGCTAGTTGTTCCTTCAGCAATAATTGCACTGCTCTCAATGGGGCAAAAGGTCTTGAATGCATCCCTTTGTGTGAAAAAATGATTTGTGGCTGCACTATCCAAGACGCACTCCATAATGGGGCTTTGAGTAACCAAGGCTGCAAAGTGTGCTTGTTTCTCATTGTCCTCTTTGTGTTTCTGCCGGTTTCGAGGATTTCCTTGCATTCCAGAATGTGCTTTCTGCAGGCTTCGCTGGAGTTTAAAACAAGTCATTTTTAAGTGTCCTAGTTTTCCACAGTGGGAACATATCACCTCCTTCTGGGACCATGCATTTCGCTTTTTAACTTACACCAGAGCTTGGCGATTGGTATTGTCAGCAACTTTACACTTTTGCCGATCATATTCAGCCAGCAGTTGTCGGCGGATTTCCACAGTGGTAAATTCTGGATCTGGAAGTCGGTAAAGTTGAACCACTAGGTTTTCATACTCGGGTGGGAGATTCTCCAGGAGTTGAAATGCTCGTCGTCTGAAAGCTGTTTTCCGGCCATCTTTAAATCCTTCTCAGCATCTATAACTCGTCCTATGTATCCTTCCATTCCATCTGCACTGTCATACCTGAGGCTAATAAATTTTCATCTTAAGGCAGCAACACGAGCTCTGCTGTTTGGCTCGAAAGCATTCTTGAGTAATGTCCAAGCCTCTGCCGGTGTATGTGCCTCATATAGGAGACTTTTTAGACTTAGGTTTAGACTTTTTAGACTTAGGATGGATTCCCGGATTGGGCTTGGGTGTTTGTGACATACTTGTTAGGGGTAATAATGGTGTTCCATCGGGTGCCCCTTCTCCAGTGTCCGTCACTTTGGGCTACCCACCCCCCAGCCATTACGCAGTTGGAACAAACAATTATATATATTATACTTAATGAAGATTAAAAGCATAATATCAGACTTAAAATGTTATTCTGAAGCCAATAGATTCGATTAATGAGTTTAGACTAGGATTTAAATCATGATTTATAAACAAGCTGTGCCAAAAATCACGATTTTTGCAATATTGGCTCTCTAAAGTGATGTCATTTACTTATTCAGCCCAAGAATTTTAGGTTTGGCCATCGGAAACTGCAAACGCCTGCAAATTTAGCTTAATTCGCCCTTTTGATTCTTAAATGCTCTCAAAAATTGTCTCTTAACTTAATATTCGTCTGTCTGAGAAACAAACCTTACAGTGAAAGTACTCTGTTTCACAGAGATTAGATTGTTTTTCAGATGACTTTTAAATTAAATTAGATTAAATTGTCAAAGGCTATTTTATTATTACATATATGTATGCGTGTATATATATATATATATGTGTGTGTGTGTGTGTGTGTGTGTGTGTGTGTATGTATGTATATATATATCTATATGTGTGTACATTATAGGTGGAGCCCGAGCCCCCCCAATAATTCTGGGAACTTTACGCCTATGTACATCATGTATTTTGAGTCTTCGTTTTCTCTTTACATTTCTCTGTTCTCTCCTACCTGGAATGCATCTGCTTTTCTAGACTCTCTTGTCTAGAACACATCTAATTTTGTATTCTCTCTTCTATATTTCCTTTGGTTAAAGGCATTCTAAGACCAATGTTATGAAAATCACAAAATGGGTGTATGTTAACCCATTAAGCACCAAAGCTCCCGTTACGGGAACATCTATTATATATTTTTTTTCTTAAAATATTTTAATGCAATTTACGAAATACACATTTTATATAAACATTCACACTACAGGGTGTGTTATATAGTGTAAATGTTTGTATAAAATGTGTATTTCGTAAATTGCGTTAAAATATTTTAAGAAAAAAAATATGTAATAGATGTTCCCGTAAAAAGAGCTTTGGCGCTTAATGGATTAAAATGCATATTAGTACATTGCTGAAATATATAAATGCTAAGTTTAGAGACACATTTTTGTAAAATATTAACAAAAATAAAGTTTAAAAAAAAACTCACAAAACAAGTTGTTTGTATAGTTACAATAGTAATACATAGATATTATTATAAAAATTACATAGTGGGTATGTTAAAATAGCCCAACAAGCTTGGAAAAACAAATATAACACTGTACTGTAATACTCCAAGTTTACGTGATAGGTGGCACCGAGCTATAACAGTGTAAGTCGGGATGTAATTTTGTATATAAATATGTACATACAAATTACTGTAATTTATGGAAGAAAGGCCACGGTGTTTATGAGTATAAAAGTTAAAAAAATAGTTAAGTGCGGCATTTTTACCGGGTGAGGTGTTTACAATAGGGTAATTCCATACGAAATGAGCAAATCAGCTGTGGCACACTTGTCACAGATTTCAATGAAAATCAGTAATTAAGTAAACCATATATAACAATGAGTAAATGCAAAATATGACATTTCACAAATCACTTGTTGTTTTGTTAATTCATATTACAGGTTGATGCAAGCATTAAGCACAATTTTTTTTTAGTTCAAGGCAGCCAGTCTAAAACTCAGTCATTCAGTAAGTTTTGAATATAAATTTAAAAATAATATATTGTTATAATCTATAGAAAAAGGTCTCTAAGAAAGGTTCTAAATAAAATTTAGTTAGTGCTTCTACTAAATCTGGGATATTAATAAAAATTAAAAATTTGTCAATTTATTTCAGATTTCAGGTTTTTCTGCTAGCTTTAAAAAAGGAAGGACAGTATTAAAAATTATGTATAATGAAGATTTATTTACAGCTAACTAATTGGTGCAATTTTAAAACTGTTTTTTTTAATTCTTTGATTTAAAAAAAAAGTTTAAAAAAGGAAATTTTCATTTTCCTACTTTTTTAGCTGCTTGTTTGAACATGAAGGAGTGGTCTTAATTTATTCAAATTATTATACATTATAGATTAAAGTATCTGTAACATATTTTCAAAATTTTTATCATCGCCTTCAGCTTATTTTTGTCTCTAAAATCATTTAAATTGAAGTAAAATTCAGGATTTTGGCAACATGAATCTGATTTTAAATTTAAAGCAGAATGGCTTTTTTTTTTTTTTTTTGCTACAAGCCATGGCAAAAGTGCATGTGATGGCATTGGTGGAGCTGTCAAGCGATTGGCAGCAAGAACAAGTTTGTACAGACCATTCAGTAATCAGATTTTAACTGCAAGCGATCTTTTCTCTTTTTGCAATGATACAATCACAAGTATTAAGATTTTTTTTGTCCCTTCAGTAAATGTTATCAAAATTGAAAGAAAGCTTCAAGAGCGATTTAATGAAGTATCAAAAACTATTTTGGGAACACGTAACTATCATTGTTACATGCCAATTTCCAATTGCACATCAAAAATCCTTGTTTCTTATTTATCACATTCATTAGTAAAAGAAACGAAGGTTTTAAAGAAAGACAATTTTGCATTGAGCCCAAATCAAATTTCAATTTCTTCATTTGTCTGTTGTGTTTATGAGAACTATTGGTGGTTAGGTAACGCGATTGATTTTTCACCAGATAAGAGTCATTTTCTTGTAAAGTTCATGAGTCCGCATGGACCATCACTGCAGTTTACATGGCCTATTAAAGATGATGTTTGTTGGGTACCACTTAAAAATATATTAATTAAAATACCTGTTCCATCAACATCATCAACTGGAAGGTCCTACAAAATTGAGCAACAAACCTTAAATCAGATTGAAAAAGAATTCGGAAGGAGAATAAAAAATTGTTAAAATTTTAAATGATGTGTCGGCTTTTTAATAAAAGCAAATATACCGTAATTTATGGAAGAAACACTGCGGCGTTTATGAGTATAAAAGTTAAAAAATAGTAAGTGCGGCATTTACAATATTTTTAATTTTTTTTAGCTGATCTTCAACGAAAAATCGTAAAATCTGTTTAGCTATAATTGTCTCAAAAGATGGTGCCACCACCGACACGTACTCTTTAGCGTGCACAGAGCACAGCGTAGCGAATCAGAATGCGAACCTACCCCCGTAGAAAAGCAATTTGATCCAGTTTTGGAGAAAGTGAGACATCAGAGCGCCCTGAGAAGGGTCCATGTTCCGTGCTCTGAAGTGGATGGCTTCATACATCCAACTGATGTCTCCTCAATTAAGTAAAAAGAAAAAAAAAAGTAGAAGTAAATCTTTTACATCTACATTTTAGAACTATAATTAAATTTTAATGAAGGTTTGAATATATATTTTGAAGGGTTAAAGTTCTGTAAAATACTGCAAAAGTGCACTACCCTCTATTAAATGCACCCATTTTTCACATTTCTCTATTGATCTCTATTGTTCTTAAAATACTGACTTTCAGACAAATTTTGTCTAGTGACGCCTGGTGTGAGTTTAACCCCCCCCCCCCCATGCAGGAGCACTCTACGGAATAAACACTGAGAACTAATTGGTATGCTCAAGAAATGCTGAGTGCTTTTAAAATAAATACAGTGGAACCCCGATCTATCGTTCCCGCATTCATTGTTTTCCCGTATTGATCGTTTCATTTCTATGGTCCCTACACAAATTGTATTTACATAATGTTAAAGAAACCCACATGTATCTTTCGTCAGAAAGTGACTTTCCCGCATTCAGCGTTGTAAAATTTTACTCCTGACCAAAATGAATTGGAAGGCTAAGTGGATCCATATGGCATACAAACTTTAATTGCTTCTTGGTATGATTTCTTTTTTTGATGATAGTCAGATGAGCAGTGTTATGACGTCGAGCAGACCTTTCTCCATGCGATGGCGCCATACGTCAGAAGTTGTTTTTTTTCAGTTCGAGAAGGCGCAGAGTCAGCGACGGTGTTGAAGAATGCATGGAGATGTACCGCGAGTTTAAAACGGACTCTTGTGGTTGTAGCACATACCTAACCCGCGAATATATGTAATGTGAATGTAACCCTGTGTTTTTATGGATGTGTTTGTGACAGTGAAATAAATCGTCCTGTTCGTCCTATATTTGTGTCCCCATCTGTTTTTGCACGCTACCGTACAGCAGTAGTAGTTTGTTGCAGAGGGTGTGTATACTGTGAAATTTAATGATTATATTTCCATTAATCAAGACGTTGCGGCATGCGGGATCTTAAGCATGGAAGAAATGCCTGATAATGCAAAAAATGAAAACAATGGCGAAGCAGAGGATACTATTCCAGTCGATGAGGCTAAGCCACTCTAGTACCAAGCTTCTCTGAAGTAATAACGCTATTTGAAACTTTATGGACTTTTTTATACAAACATGAAATAGCAGAAAAGGACCAGAAAAGTATAGTAAATCTTGAAGATTTGCTGTTTAACTTTAAAAATGCTGAAACACCTAACATAAAATTACTGATTTTTTAAAATAAATATCACTTATAATTTCCATATTCGATTTATTTACATTACAGTTTTGAAAAAAGTTAGTATTTGTTGGTATACAGTCATTTTGTGTATGCATAAGCATTGTTTTCTTCGTATTTTGACTTAAATCCGCATTTGTCGTTTTCCCGCATTTATCGTTTTTTTCTACCCTCCCCATGAAAAACGATAGATCGAGGTTCTACTGTACCAATGTTATAAATATCAAAAATAATAAATAAAACGAAACATCAAGAGTTATTACACAACATTCAGTTTAAAACAAACAATCTGCTGAAGCAAGCTCATTACGTAATCAACAGCTGGCCATCCGGGGGAGGGAGGGGGGGAATGTTTACTTTTACCTGGAGCCTCGTCTCACACATCGATCGATCACTGTTTTCATTTTAATGGCGTGTGGTAGTCTGTCCGAACTTTTTGCGAATGCAAGAGGTTTTTTAGAAGTTATTATTCTATTTCTATAAATTCGCTTTTGTTAATATAAACATTGATATCTTTGATTATTTGAAAATAGAAATCGTAAGCCTCGTAAAATAGCGGTAAATACTTTAAAACATTCTATGGGAAGGGGGAGAAAAAAGGAGATTTTTTTTACCATTTATCCAATTTCTCCCGAAATATATCCGATCAACTTAATAGCTTTTTTAATAAATTAGGTCTGATAAGTAATGCAACATATTTTTTGTTAATTAAGAAATTATTTTAGAAAATATTGAATTTTATCTGGCATTGACTTCTGACCACGATCCCCCCCCACTCCTCTCCCACCAACGATCACGGCTGCTGCGTTTCTGGTGATTTTCTAGGTAACTAAGCTCATTTTCATGGGTGCTGCGTTTATGGCTGGGTGCGGCGTTTCTTCCATAAATTACGGTAATCTATATCATTGTTTTATATTCATCCTCAGTAGATTTTTGTATTGAGATAAATGCTGGATATATTTTCTTTACTTCATTTAGTTAATTGTATCTCTTTAAAACTAGGAATGTGCTTAGAAAATGAAGAAAATTCTCTAATTTCAATTTCATTTTAAAGCCTTAGGATTCAAAAGGCAACTTTGAGTTTTTTCATGCATAAAATAGACATTCTGTCCTATATTCTTGGAAAATATTTTAGTTGTATAAAGTTTTCTTCATTTAATTTTTTATGCCTAAATAAAGGGGAAAATTGCCATTTCAGAAAATGTTTTAAAGTTTTAAGACTATTTTAAAGAAGGAAATAAAAGGCAACTTTAAAACTTGGATAACATTTTTATGACACTTACCACTCTATTGTATGTTAATTTAAATAATGCCATTTAATTCCTTAAAGCTTGAGAAAAAAATAAAAAATGTTCAATTTTGTCAAATATGAAGATTTTACAGTTCTTACAATTAATTTCTAGATAAACTATTGCATTTAAAAAAATTATTTTGAAATAGATTGATAGCCCATGTTCACAGAATTACAATGATTTGATTTTTTTTTTTTTTTTTGGTTTATATTAAGTAGTTAATAAAATACAGAACTTTAAAAATGCAACATTAAGCAGTCATGGAAATGCTGTTCTAAGTGTTAACTTTTCAATTGTTTGTAATTACCAAAATAGATAACATTAAGCCAAAATATTTTAGGTATTTGTATATATGCATAAAATAAGCCTGTGTACCGAATTTCATTAAAATTGATTGCTATGTGGCCATGGTTTTTTTTTTTTTTTCATTTTTGCTCATTTCACATGGAATGACCCACTATTTAAAAAAATTTTTTTAGCCGATGTTCAAAGAAAAATCGTGCAATTTGTTTAGTGATAATTGTCTCAAAAGATGGTGCTGCCACCAATCACGTACTTTTTAGCATGCATAGAGACAGCCTAGCGAATCAGAATGCGAACCTATGCTCCGTAGAAAAGCGGTTTGATCCAGTTTTGGAGAAAGTGAGATGTCATAGTGCCATGAGAATGGTATAATCCAACAAAAAAAAAAAAAAGGTATAATCTTCATAAATCCAACCGATGTCTCCTCAATTAAGTAAAAAGAAAAAAAATAGAAGTAAATATTTTATATCTACATTTTAGAACTATAATTAAATTTTAATGAAGGTTTGAATATATATTTTGAAGGGTTAAATTTCCGTAAAATACTGCAAAAGTGCACTGCCCTCTATTAAACACACCCGTTTTTCACATGAACCTCTATTGTTCTTAAAATACTGAATTTCATCCTAAACTAGTCTATGTTGCATCCGGTGTGAGTTTAACCCTTCCCCTCCCAAAAAAAGTTAATCTAAAAGTTTTTTTTTTTTTTTTTTTTTTTTTTTTTTTGCTGTGCGGCTTTGCGCCCTGTGCAAGAGCACTCTACCGAATGAACACTGCCAACTAATTGGCATGCTCAAGAAATGCTGAGTGACTTTTAAATAAATCCCATTGCTATAAATATCAAAAATAATAAGTAAATAGAAACATGAAGAGTTATTACACAGCATTCAGTTTAAAACAAACAATTTGCTGAAGCAAGCTCATTACGTAATCAACAGCTGGCCATCTGGGGTAAAAATGTTTGCTTTTAACTGGAGCCTCTTCTCACACATATGACTCCTCACGCTTCATGGCTATCTGATTAAAGTTTATATTGTTGCTTAAGTTTTGCACACCAGTGTATGTCACTATAAAAGGAATATATTAGAATGATGGCTTAAAATAAATAAAAAGTAATATATATAACTTTTTGTGTACATTTTAACAGTATGGAAAAGACTTTGAAAATATCCAAAGTTACATTGCCCAAAGAAGTAAGAAGAAAGGTGTTGCTACAAATATGATAAAAAATAAAGATCAAGTACGACATTTCTACTATAGAACTTGGCACAAGATTTCAAAATTTCTTGAAATTGGGGAAAGTGAGTTATTTTATGAATTAAAATATACTCTTAATTTTTTTCTTTAATCTTGCTTTAATTTTTAACTTAACCCTTAGGCCATTGAGTTATCCCCTTTTGTGTCTTACCTCACCGCTGGGTTTCAACACTTCCTCTGAAGCATGCTTCTCAGAGCACTTTTTCTGTTAGTTTCTTCAAAAATTAATTTTATCAATTCTTCATCAAAGATAGTTTTAAAAAAATCTATTGTTGATGGATTAACACATAAAATATATGGGGATGTACTTAGTATTTCTATGAAAGGACATTGTGGTGGTGTAGATGAGATATTCTCAGGATCAGGACAGTTTTGTTCATTTTCTTACATTTTACAAATTATTTATTTCATCCCCACTCTCTGAATTTAGAGAGGAAAATGATTCTTTGTTGCTATTATCACTAGAATTAAAAATATCCTAAATATCTCTCAGGATCATTAAATCTCACTTCGAATCACTTTCAGCTTTACCATAACCCATGGAACTCCCTCCACTTCAATATTTCCACCAAAAAAGGAACTATTTTTTATGACATATTGCGCAATGATAGCTTGTGCTGCCATTCATTCGTAAAAGAGGCAGCAGCACTTTGGAGTACCGTACGTGTTTCTAATGCTCAAAACACAGTGAAATTCAAGTGGATGTGTGCAGTGCATTTGTAACACAGGAGAACACAATGATTTGAACACATTCAGCATATTTTTAATGGCTTAAGGGTTTACAAATTTCAATATTAGATCTTCAAATTTACCTATAATTCAGGTCTTTCCCCATCTAGCCATGGATTAATCATACTACTTTATATTGTTACGGAATTACTCTGCTACTCCTGGGGTTCGTCGTTCTAAAGTCCAGTTGGTGTAAAAAGTTCAAGTAAAAAAAGTCACTTGTCAGGATGGAACACAAACTTTATTTCTTCTAGAACTTCGTAGAACAATCAGCTGCACACAATTCACAAGCACAATCTAGCAGTAACGTGCTTTTAACAATCCGCTTGGATCAGAAGCTCTCACAAATGCTGTATTTCTCACACATAATAAGTCACTTTCACAGGCAAAAAGTCAGTGAAAATATTCGAGGGGTATCGAACACAATCCCTTAAGACACAGCAATGAAGAATTTACACACAGCACTTTAAAAACAGCTTCACAAAGCAAGCTAAAACACAGCTTCTATAGCACTATCAGTTCACACAAAACAAGCGTACTCAGAGCTCTTCACACATTGAATGTTCAACTCGCAACTGACCCTTCGGGGCGATGCACGCTTCTATAAATAGCCGACGCAGGAGGTACAAGAGGTTTCCAGAAAAGTCAATTTCTCGAGGGTTCTACATAAAGCGTGAATTTTGATTACGTCATAGAAGAGAAATGTTAGGTTATTATGCATTTTTAATGCAGGAAAAACAACTTCCAGGCCCCATTGGGAAAATGGCGCCAAATGACCAAAAAGTCGCCAAGCTTGGTGACTTTTGGCGAAATATCGCCAAATTTGGTGCCAAAAATAAGTCCTCAAAAGTGCAGAGATCTAAGCTCTAGGACTAATATTTCTCGAGTTTTCTAGAAATCCCATATATTTGAATGGGAAACCGAAACCTCCGTATCTCCGGTTCTAATTGGCCGATTTTGATGCAACAAAAAGCAAAATTTATCTATTTGAAGCGTAGAATACGAATTTTAAATCATTTTAAGCCCGAGAGCAGCGGGTTGCCCCGAAAATTCGTAACATTGCCCCCTTCCCAAGGACTGCACGTCCCAGGCAGTACAATCCCCAGTTAGGAGGTAACACAAATATCTACAGTGTCCAACCTTTAACCAAATCTTAACAACATAATTTTCAGCAAATAATCAGCAAATGCACTCTAATTAATAAATAATAGACATAATGAACAATTACACTAATAAGCAATAAATGTAATAAACAAATACACATTAATAAAAACCAATATTTTACAAATATGTACACTAAACATGGCGTAAGTAGTGAGAGAAAGAGAGTTGAAGAAAGAGGAAGAGAAGAGAAAGACAGGAAAGGAATGAGAGATGAAAGAAAAGAGGAATTACGCCATAGTGACCATGGTCTGAGCTAATTACAACCACGGTAGATGGCTAGCCGATCGTAATGTACAACTCTTGGCTTCGAGTTTGGTGACTTACGAATCCGTACGATGACGTCATTCAGCCGGTTTAGAACTGTGTAAGGACCGTCCCACGGCGATTGCAGCTTGGGAGACAGGCATTTCCGTCGAGTAGGATTCCATAGCCAAACTTTGTCACCTGCGTTGAACTCGTGTCCCGTAGCCTTCGTGTCGTAGCGAGTCTTCATCTTTTCCGTGTTCAGGTTGATCCGCTCCCGAGCAAACCACCGTGCCCGAAGGTTTTCCACGTACTCCTCTGGCGATGAAGGCGCATCTGGAGGGCGGCCGAACACTAGATCGGCGGGAAGACGAAGATCTCTGCCGAACAGTATCTGGGAAGGTGTGAAGCCGGTAATCTCATGGACGGCACTCCTATAGGCCAGCAGGAACAGGGGGAGTTTCTTGTCCCAGTCCTCTTGATTCCTAGATACCAGGAGCGAGAGGTTGTTCAAAATTGTATGATTGAACCTCTCCACCATGCCGTCGGATTGTGGGTGTAAAGGCGTAGTCTGGGTTTTGTCCATTCCGAGAAGTTGGCATAGTCCTTTAAAGACTGCAGAGGTAAAGTTCGTTCCTTGGTCGGAATGAAGCTGCAGAGGGGTTCCATATCTGGAAATCCATTCTTGCACCAGTACCTCCGCTACGGTCGTAGCTTCTTGATCTGGTATAGGAAACGCTTCGGGCCATTTAGAGAAATAGTCAATGACAACCAGGATGTATTTGTTGCCATCCGACGTTCGCGGAAGAGGTCCCAAGATGTCGAGGGCAATCCTCTCAAAAGGCGCTCCTACATTATAACGGTGTAGTTTTCCACGGCTTCGCTTCTTCGGGCCTTTACGGGCGGCACAGGCGTCACAAGCTTGACACCACTTTTCGACATCGCCTCGAGCCCTAGCCCAGTAGAAGCGCTCGCGAACTTTCTGCAGGGTCTTCATTATGCCAAAATGGCCTCCAGTTAAGCCATTATGCAGCTCTTCTAGAACCTTCGGAATCCTCGAGCGAGGGAGTACTAACTGCCATCGGAGCATCTTGCCGTCGTCCGACTCCCATTTACGATACAGGACTCCATTCCTCAGGCGAAGCGAATCCCATAAAGCCCAGTACTGTTTTGTTGCCGCACTGTAAGATGATATTTCTTGCCAACTGGGCTTAGCGCTGGATTTTTCCATAAATTCCACAATAGGTTTGATGTCGCTGTCTGCTAATTGGTCCGCCCGAACATTTTCGTCACTCCAGGGATCTTGGGATGGTGTCGATGATGTAACTTGGCGGACAACGGGATGTTTCAGATGGTAATTTTTCTCTGCCCTGGAGCAATAGCGACAGCTGTCTATACAGGGCCTTCTTGACAAAGCATCTGCATTTCCATGAGATGCCCCTTTCCGATGACGTATCTCGATGTCATATTCTTGTAATCGCTGTATCCACCTGGCTATTTGGCCCTCTGGATTCTTAAATTTAGAAGCCAGGTTAAAGAGGCATGGTCCGTTCGGAGCAGGAACTTTCGGCCGTACAGGTAATGATGGAAGTGCTCCACGGCTTTAATGATAGCAAGAAGTTCCTTTCTCGTAACACAATAGTTACGTTCTACCTTTGAAAGGCATTTGCTCCAGTAAGCAATGACGTGTTCTTGGCCATCTATCTCCTGGGACAAAACTGCTCCAACACTCTCCTTACTTGCGTCTGTGTCCAGGATAAATGGCTTGTCAGGGTGAGGATACGACAGGATCGGCGAAGATGTTAAAGCCGTCTTCAGTTCGTTGAATGCGTCCTCACATTCCTCAGTCCATAGAAATTTCTGTCCAGTCTCGGTCAATTTGTGAAGAGGTCTTGCAATTTGAGAAAAGCCCTTCACGAATTTTCGATAGTAAGTACACAGACCGAGAAAACTTCTTAAGTCATGGATATTCTCGGGACGACTCCAGTTCTGGACTGCGGAGGTCTTTTCGGGATCGGTCCGGACTCCGTGGGCGGATATTATGTGCCCGAGGTAACGTACTTCCCGACGGAACAAGTTGCACTTAGATGGACTCAGTTTCAAGTTCGCCTCCTTTAATTTCTGCAGCACGATGCTCTTCGAAAGCCCTTCCGACGATGATGATATCGTCCAAATAAACGAGACATGCTTCGTAGGAAAGTCCTCTCAACACCGTCTCCATTAGACGCTCGAAAGTAGCCGGTGCGTTGCAGAGTCCAAAAGGCATAACTTTGAACTGCCACAATCTTTGTCCCGCAGTGAACGCAGTCTTTTCACGGTCATCGGGATGAATTTCTACTTGCCAGTAGCCACTCTTGAGATCCAGAGTGGAGAACCATTCGTTTCCCGATAAAGTGTCCAATGTGTCGTCTATCCTGGGAAGAGGGTAGCTGTCTTTCTTGGTAATGTCATTCAGACGTCTATAGTCAACGCAGAACCGGGTGGAACCATCTTTCTTTCGGACCAAAACAATCGGCGAGGCCCATGGACTAGTCGATGGCTCGATGACGTCATCACGCTGCATCTCCTCTAAAAGTCTGCTCACCTCTTTTTGCTTAGCAAACGGCAGCCGCCTAGGATGTTGCTTGATGGGAGAATGGCTGCTTGTGTCTTTTCTATGTTGCGTTAACCTCGTACGGCCAAAGTCACCAGAAGTACGAGAGAAGAGGTCTTCAAATTCAGCTATTACTTTCTCTGCAGCGCTTCTCTGTTCTGCCGTTAACTCCACGTCTTGTAATAATTCCTTCGTCAGGCACTCGGAAGATTTAGCTGTCGTTTGGTTGATGTTCTTATTAATGCAGGTAACAGGAGTGCATGTCGCCAACACTTCATTTTTCTGTATCACCTTCGACTTGTCCATCACATTTACTGCTCTAACTGGAATTTCTGTTCTCGACAAGTCCACAAGTGTTGCTCCCACAAGTACTCCTCTGATGGAATCACTATTGCTTGGGTGTTCGATTAATCCAAAACGGAATTTATTGCTTTCTTTTACTGTTCCAGAAATTATTGAATCAGTTCTGGGAGGTAGAGTGATATCAGTCTGGGCTATTATTTGCTGAACAGGCAAAACAGTTTCATTTCTAATATCGAACGCAGCTATTTCTTCTGAATCTGAACGAAGCTCATTATTCTTAAAGTCCAAATTAAATTTGTGTGATTTTAAAAAGTCCAGTCCGAGAATAAAAGAGTCTGTAATATTGGCGACATATACCACATGGTCGTATCTGGCATTCCCAAACGTGATTTCTACTTGCGTTTTTCCGCCCACTTCGATCTTGTCACCTGTCACAGTCTGGAGTGTCAGCGAGGGCGGAGTCCAGATAATCTTCAAATTTAATTTCTTGGCCAGATCCGTCCTTATGATGGTTACGTTCGCTCCAGTATCAATCACCATGTGGCATTGGGAACCATTAACATATCCCAGTACGAAGAGTCCATTACTGCCGCCATTCACTGATGAAATCTGCAAGACTTTTAGGTGGGGCTCTTGACTATCTGGCAACCTCCGCCCCGCGAGATGGCCACCTCCTAGTTTCCCTCTTTCATGATCTTAGAGTCCTCTTGCTGGTCATGAGACTTTCGACCACAATGCTTTTGTACATGGCCTTCGATGCCACACTTCCAGCATTTCACTTTCTTTGGGCCATCTCTCGTTCTATCGGATCTTAATTTTCGTTCTATGAGATCTTCAATTCTCTTCAACCTGTTCTCGACGCTCTCCGTGTCTTTGTCAGCTCCCTCTTGGACCGTGACAGCTCTAACAGCATGCCGATCTTTCCTGACGGCCTGCTGAGCTGCTTCTAGCTTCATTGCGAAGACGAGAGCAGATTTCAAATCCTGATAATCTTCCAACATAAGTGACTTTTGGGTTTCTGGATCACGGATGGCTTCAATAAAATGACGCACCGCCATTTCTTCTCGGACATTATCAAGGTGGTCCATGTAAGCTAGATGACAAAGCCTATCTATGTCCGAAGCCAGCTCTTGAAGGGTCTCGCCAGATCTCTGCATCCTTGACTTAAGTTGGATTCTACTATATTCTTTCTGGCACTTCTCTCCCAATTTCATCTCCAAGGCACTGGCAAGGGCGTCAAAATCTCCTATCTTCGTCGCTCCGATAGTTTGCAATACATTAATTGCATCTCCGCTAAGGGAAGCGGCCAGTTGATTAGCTTTCTCGGACTCGCTCCAACCATTGGCTTTGGCGACAATTGAAAATTGGGTCTTGTAAGCCTCCCAGGGAGTCTTTCCGTCATAAGGCGTTAGTTTCACTGCTGGGTGGTGTGACGACAACCTGATGTTTTCTGGTACCTTTCCCAGCTTTACTAAACTGTCCAGTTTTTCTTCTAGCTTGTGATCGATCTTTTCCTCAATCCTTTCCTCGCAGCTCGCTTGACTTTCTTCCAGGAGTGATACTCTTTTCTCTACTTCCTCTAACCCGGTTTTCATCTCTTCGTGAGCGGTTTTTAACTCATCTAATCCGGTTTCTATTTTTCTTTGTCCATCTTCCACTTTCTTCTCTAGTCCGACCAATCCGGCTTCAATTTTCTTTTCTAAATCCGCCTTCATCTGTTTTTGTGCGGCTTTCATCTCGTCTTGTCCGGCTTTCATCTGTTCTTGTGCGGCTTTCATCTCGTCTTGTCCGGCTTTCATCTGTTCTTGTGCGGCTTTCATCTGTTCTTGTCCGGCTTTCATCTCGTCTTGTCCGACTTTCATCTCGTCTTGTCCGGCTTTCATTTCTTGCATCATATTCATGAGCTTTTGAAGTTGTTCTTCCATTTTTTGTCTAGTCAAAACCATAAACTGGAAAATTAAAGTCTTTCTTTAGAACCCCGATTCTGACACCAAATGTTACGGAATTACTCTGCTACTCCTGGGGTTCGTCGTTCTAAAGTCCAGTTGGTGTAAAAAGTTCAAGTAAAAAAAGTCACTTGTCAGGATGGAACACAAACTTTATTTCTTCTAGAACTTCGTAGAACAATCAGCTGCACACAATTCACAAGCACAATCTAGCAGTAACGTGCTTTTAACAATCCGCTTGGATCAGAAGCTCTCACAAATGCTGTATTTCTCACACAAAATAAGTCACTTTTACAGACAAAAATTCCATGGAAATATTTAAGGGATATAGTACACTATCCCTTAAGACACAGCAATGAAGAATTTACACACAGCACTTTAAAAACAGCTTCACAAAGCAAGCTAAAACACAGCTTCTATAGCACTATCAGTTCACACAAAACAAGCGTACTCAGAGCTCTTCACACATTGAATGTTCAACTCGCAACTGACCCTTCGGGGCGATGCACGCTTCTATAAATAGCCGACGCAGGAGGTACAAGAGGTTTCCAGAAAAGTCAATTTCTCGAGGGTTCTACATAAAGCGTGAATTTTGATTACGTCATAGAAGAGAAATGTTAGGTTATTATGCGTTTTTAATGCAGGAAAAACAACTTCCAGGCCCCATTGGGAAAATCGCGCCAAATGACCAAAAAGTCGCCAAGCTTGGTGACTTTTGGCGAAATATCGCCAAATTTGGCGCCAAAAATAAGTCCTCAAAAGTGCAGAGATCTAAGCTCTAGGACTAATATTTCTCGAGTTTTCTAGAAATCCCATATATTTGAATGGAAAACCGAAACCTCCATATCTCCGGTTCTAATTGGCTGATTTTGATGCAACAAAAAGCTAAATTTATCTATTTGAAGCGTAGAATACGAATTTTAAACCATTTTAAGCCCCAGAGCAGCGGGTTGCCCCGAAAATTCGTAACAATATTTAATGGATGATTTAGTTCTAAACTGTTTAAAAGATTGTGACAATGAACATGATTTTTAAATTGCCTCATAATTTGAATAGTACACAGATGAGTAGCGATTTATTTATGTATATATGTGTATTTCAATTATATCTGAAAAAGTTTCTTTTAAAATATTTCAATATATATAATTACTTTATACTAAAAATAAAGATAAAAGTAAGATTTATTTAAATGCTTAGGTTTATGAAAATATTTGTGACTGTTCAAAGTTTATGCTTTATATACTTTTTATTTCTTTTTAAAATATTTAGCTGTTCAAAAACAAACCCAAGAGCTATATGGGCTGATCAATTATGCAGAACTGAGGAAGAAGGTTGGTGGATGTAAGTATTTGCAGAAGAAAAAAAAGTCTAAAAAGAGCCTTTTTTTTTTTTTTAGGTAGTTTTAAAAATTCTCATGTAACTATAGCTGTATAATAGTCCTTTATCTAATTTATTTACTTATTAGCATGTCAAAATTTTAGCATGTATCTGAAGAATTTTGGTTAAACAACTTCTTTACTGCTAAAAGTACTTTTATAGTACCTTGCCAACAGACATTAATCTTGACAAATTGGGGGTAATCATTCTGGTAGTGACAGAGAATTGTGTTGTTACTCACAGGAGGGAGCAGACTCCTTAGTGTTTACACCTTTGTATCCTCCTGAGTAAAGTGGCCTAGTGAAATGTTGCTTCCAGTGAATGTAAGTGAATAAAAGTAATTTGATAATCGCCTGTGTGACAAGTCACTCATTCAAAGCATTGCCAGAAAGAGATTATTTTCAGGTCTGCACCTCTCTCTAACCTACTTATTCAACAAGAGAACATATGGCCCACGCATTTAATGTGCACATTCACCACATGTACAGTATCTTTGGTCTGCTTAAGTTTGACACCCATCCAACTAGCCTACCATGACCCTAAGGGAATTGTGTAATAGTTTTTCTTTATTGTCAAAAATTACACCATTTAGAAGATTTTTAATTTAATTTTAAAAAAAAATTCTTTATTTTTTTTTTTTTTGGAAATGGTCGACACCCTAATACCCGAGTCATTTTTCAAAACATAAGTTATCTTTATTTGCTTTGAAAATTCCGTAGAATTGGATTGAATAATGCAGTACTTTTTTTCTAAGGGAGGATGCTTAACCCAATGTGTTTGACAATTAATGCAACAGAAAAAGAAAATTTTTAAAAGTTGATCTATAAAAGTTGATTTTATATCCCAAATCCTATGCTAGGTTCCATATAATATATGGCTAGTTCCATATAATATATTAGCTAGTTCCATATAATATATGGAACTAGCTAAATAAAATAAAAAAATGGGATTTTTTCATGCATTTTCAATTTTTTCCAGAGTAAGAATGTTTGAAAAGTTCAGTCACAAAATAAAATATTCATAAAAATGAAATGTATTAACTGTTAAGTAGCATTGACCAAACTTACACAGCCTGAAAATAAAAATTAGTTGACAGAAAATGCTTCAAGAGAGTAATGTATTGATAAAAAGCACTGCACTATTCAAAAATTTGAACAATGATGTCCAATTATAGATCACCAAACAGGGTCAAGTCTCATAACTAGATAGTTGCACTATACCAGTTTGTCATTTACAGAAAACAATAAATAAAAATTTCAGAATATAAAAAAGATGTGAATTGCTTACCAATATCCCCACTCCCACACACCAATTTTTATTTTGTCTTACAGAATATATTTAATAATTTGTGCATAAAAGCAATTTTTCTTGAAAATTTAATTAAATTATTGAATTAAGATAAATTCTTTAATCAGTTCTGAAAGGCTTGAAGTATTATGTATTTTTTCTTGCTCTGACAAATTTTATTTCCTTCTCAAAAAGAAAAAAAAAAAGACTTGCATTTAAAAACAAATGCATATGGAATTTCCATTGCAGATTTGCTGGAAGGTTAAAATTCTAAGCATAATATTACAAATTGAAAAATTCTTGTTACACTGTTCTAATAAACGATTGAATATTTTAAAGTTTTAATGATATACCGAGATTTTTCATCTTAATATAGCTTATTTTAATTATGGTATTATGGATTTTTAAGTAATAAATAAGACAGTGGTATTTATGTAAATAGGTTTACATTCTTTGTAAAACTTTCACTCATAAATATTAACACATTCTAATTTATTTTGAAATATTCATTGGGTATTTTGAAAGTTCTCTTAGACAGGTGAAATGTTGACAGAAACATTGCCAAGTCAGAAGCTGTCCTCTGCTCACCTGACCAGCAGAGGACATTAATCTGCCATGAAATTCAGGAGCAGATTAATGCAATTTTGTGGGTGGGGGCGGCTGGAAGATTCACATATACATCCATTTTCTGGAAGTAAAACAGGGTCTTACATCCATTTTTTTTCTCAGAGGGGGATGTTGCCCCTCCACCTCCGCACCCTCCTTTAATCCAGATTGTATTGATAATTTCATGTAATAAATATGCAGAAAGGAGTCGAATTTTATTTTATAAAAATGGCTATATATCTGCCAAGTGAAATTAGCAGGACTAAAGCATCATCAAACTTTACCAATCTGTAGTTAATTTGCTTCAAAATTTGCTATTTTACACCTTAAACATTTGCTAGTTTTGTGCTAGTTAAATTTAATTTACATTATATAAGTAAACATCCATTTTAAAGATAATTTTTGAAAATTTATCCCTTTATAAATTGATATTTGACCCCCTAACTCTTCGAAATAAGACATTTTAATAAATATAAAATCAACTACTGAACATTTAAATGTGAAATTTTGCACAGCCATGTAAAATTACTTCCTGCATTGTTTTCCCATTGAAATTTGTCTAGGTTGCTATTCATAATTTTTGCTAATATTTTAATAATTCATATTTTATTTAGAAATTATAATAATACTGAATAATGTTTGAGTGGTTTGTTTCTAATAGTACAAATAAAAATAAGTGTCTTAATATCACTATTAAAAGATATGAATGAAAGTATGAGCAAATATGTTAACACAATGGGAGGTGAATTTTCGAAGCTCACAACTCATTCATTTTTATTTCAAATGTATTAAAAATTGGTGTCCCGGGTTAAGTTAAGCTAAATTTTCAAAATATGAAGTGAAATCTAGGTCTTGCCATTGGAAAAATAAAGTTGGTACATATTTAATTACGAAGATAACCCCATATACAAATCTTATGTATAGCAAATTAAAATGTATGTTATTCCTAAATGAATGGTATATGTATCTTTGCTGTATGACGAATGATGGCTGAATAAAGTGCAAGTAGGCCTTTTTATTTTCCAGACCTCTACATTGGATATATTGGACTAAAACTGATTTTTAAGGGAAGCAATTTTTCATCGGGAAAAACCTGTTCTAAAAGTCTTATTACTTTTTTCATCACTAAAGACAAAATAAATTGATTTGTTGGGGGCTGCTTTAAAAGCTAACATTTGAACTTATTTCTTTATAAAGAATCGGAGGGATTGATTTGCCATAGTTACTGAATGCATATTTTAATTATTGCTGCATGCTCCATTTGTTCTTTTTAAAAAATCTGTTGTCTTGTGCTTCATTGTATTGAGAGTATTTTAACTTTCTATGGTAAGACAAAGTATTCATTTTTGCTAATTTTTGGCGAATCATTATTTAGTAAGTCCACTTAGGATTTGAATTTTAGTACGAATACTGTATGTTTAGCTGCTTTTCTTTTATGCCTTATGTTTTATTGTATAACTTTTATTTTCTTTTAGGTTTGAATGAAAAAAATCGTGCCAAACTTAATGAATTGGTATTCAGTGGGTAAGGTGATTTTTTTTTTAATATCAAAACTAAATATATTACAGTATTAGCCCAAATTTAATGTGACCCCCCGGAATTTTTCATCGAGATAATTAGAAAAATCCATTACCTTGATTCTGAATTTAACGCGAGTGAGGTTTTTAACAGGAAATGATCAGTCAAAAAATATTGCATTATATTCGGGCTAATACGGTAGTATTTGTAACATAATTTTATTATAAATTAAAAATAAATTTTTTGATCAGCATGTGAATGCATTCTGAGACATAGTTAAATGTTGTTAGTCGCCTAAAATCTATAAGAAATGCTAAAATTTTAAACCAACAAGAGCACTTTCGGCTTGGCAATCCCGTCCATCTTCTGGTGTTGACTGAAGTTTTTTCCTCTGCAGAAGTAATTCCGATTACTTGTCCACTTGCAGTCCCTGTGGTGACCTAGTCACTAAACTCTGTTCGTGTAAGAGCACAGAAAGTAAAGCAGCACCCGGCTTGGACAGTGCTTGGGAGGGTTGAACTCCTTTCGCGGCTGGGCTGTTGTGGGAACGTGTATGCTAATAGGAGCTGGTGCATGTAAAATCCAGTGTAACTCTAATGTCCTCATGTTTAAAGCTACCTCTGGAGGTGCCGATTTCAGATGGTTGCTCCCTCATCTGGAACTGGTTCAAAATTAGGGGACTCTGAGCTAAGTCGGACATTCTTCCACTGGGCTCATTAAAATAGAAGCTACCCTTTCCGCCCACCACTTTTCCATATGGGAGAATCTGGCACCACTCAGTGGTTGCCAGAGAGCATTAGCAGCAACAACGACACTTGTCCACTTGCACATGCATCATGTTATTCACAGTTTGTTTTGAATTCAGTCTTTCCAGAGCTTCCCAATAATAACCATAACTTTGAAATTTAAATTTCGCTAATTTTTCAACATTATTAAGATTAAGAACTATTACTGTATTAAGAGCGAAACAAGAAGGGGTAGATGATTTATTGCGAAATTTAATATTTTTATGGTGTTTTTTCAATCTTTCTTTTATTCTTTGTCTTGTAACATCTATGTGTATAGCTGTTTTCAAGAAAAATATTAATTTTGTAAATACTAGCGTTTTCTAGAGGATCTGTACAATCTTTGTCTATCCTTATTCTCCCAAAAATGTTTAGACTTGTTTTTTCAGTATTTTTATATTTTACTTATTAGTTAAATTGGGGATCTTTGAACCACCCTGGAGTAAGGCATTGCATTTGTAAATTGTTGACTTGGTTTCTGGGCATTTTCTATTAGATTTAATTTAGAATATCTTTATTTATATAATTTATCAGTGTTATCCCAGGTAACCTGCTGCTGCAAAACATTGTTGATAAATTATCTAAAGAAAGATTTTCTAAATTAAACAGAATAGAAAATGTCCAGAAACCAAGACAACAATTTACTAATGCAATCCCTTACTGCAGGTGAGTTGGAATAAGGATTGCAAATTTAGTTAATAGAAAAATACCGATAAAACCAGGTCTGAACATTTTTATTAGAATAAGGGCAGACAAAGATCGTATAGATTCCCTAGAAACTGCTAGCATCAGGGTTGTCAGATTTGCTGCCCGGGTAGCAAATCTGACCTTTACCCCCCAAGTCTTTTACCCCACACATTTTTAAGCCAGTCGACTGTTCCGTCAGCATCCAACCACCCTTTTTCATGAGTTCGAACAAGCACACCAGATGGAAATGTAACATTTTTCGGCAAAGTTTTTCTTTTAAAAATAATCAATGGATGAAGCTTGGTACCATCCGCCAAGCACGAAAGAACGACTGTGAAATGGGATTTCTCGTGCCCGGACGTTTTTACCAAAATGCTTTTTTCCCCCCTTGCTGTTCATTGTTTTATTTTCTGGTAGGTCAAAACACATGGGTGTTTTGTCCATATTTCCTATATGGAAAAGTTCAAAAGAATTCCTTTTTCTTTGATCGATGATGTATTTTTGAAATTGCATAATCTTTGCTTCCTAGTCAGATGGCAATTTTTGTGCCAATTTAGTGTGCTGGCATAAAGTCAAATCATAACGATTCATAAATCTAGTGCATCAAGTTTCTGGTGCATGACACGTGTTTGGAATACCATACATTTCTTCTTTTGCAAGCTTCATGGCTCGTAAGCGTATGCCAGTTCTAGTGACAATAAAACTATTCTGCCAGCACTCTACAACCCAATCATATAATACATTTTCGAGTTCTGGAAAGAACGATATTCTATGCCGCAAAGCCTTTTTGTATTGGGGATATTTTCCAGCTTTGCTTTGTTCTTGCGCTAATCACGAATCAATTTTTCGTGAATCCCAAACTGCCGAGAAGCAGCAGAGTTATTAGATTTTTCCGCAAAAGAAATAACTTTAAGTTTAAATCCAGCTTCATATGAATTGCGTTTCTGTTTTCTATTAACTAAATCAGCCATATCAGTAGAAACAAGGAGAAAAAGTATAGTAAGATAAACAAAGTAATGAAAAAGTGTACTATGAAGAACGAGCATTTCAATTGAACATATAGGGGTGCTACATTCTCGGAATCTCATTCTAGGAGTCGCCTGGACCAATCACATCACTCAGATTCCGAACCCCACCCCAGCGCTGTTAAGGAAAAAAACAATTCATTCCTCTTTTTTCTTCTGGTATGGAAATCGATGACGTCATTGTGTTAGGAATGCAGGATGAGAACAACTCTCTTTCAAAAGGGCATTTTTGACTTCGGATAAAATATTAAAAATTACAGCTCCGTGAATCCAAGTCGACCCCCCCCCCCCCCCCACTTCAAAGCCTTTTTTTTTGTCTAAAATTTCTCGACTTATACATGGGTAAATACGGTAATTAGTTACTTACTAAACTGAAGTGAGAAATTTGGCTTTTACTTGAATACTTTTTTGAGTGGGTGCAGTAAAGCAAAGCATATGGATAATTTTCATTGTCTTAGACAAAGGTTTGTCATCTTATTTTGTAATTAAAAAATTATATTAATGTAATTTTTTATTTATA
This sequence comes from Cheiracanthium punctorium, assembly GCA_038373885.1. Taxonomy (NCBI): domain Eukaryota; kingdom Metazoa; phylum Arthropoda; class Arachnida; order Araneae; family Cheiracanthiidae; genus Cheiracanthium; species Cheiracanthium punctorium. The sequence continues at coordinate 173,759 of JAWZYV010011599.1, forward strand.
AATTTATTGTAAAAAAGTAATAAAGAAATTTCAGTGATTTAAATATGATAGAAAATGTTAGCAATAACTCAATAGCTTTATATAGAATTTCTCAAATTATTTTATTTTCTTTGTTTCAAAAACAATATAAAAAATGAATGGTTAAAACCTACCTGCACATTTCTTTTTAATATTTAAATAGTTAATGAATAATGCAGAGTTAAGATATAATTCCTTTCATTACATAATGTGTGTACTTCTTTATTTTGTGGTATTGATTTATTAACCCGGTTATCTATATAAATAAAATTAGATTTTTGTCTGTACATTTCTTGGAATTCAAAAATTTTGCGATTTCTATCCGTTTCAAGCACCCGGGAATCCGATGCGACCCTCAAAAAAAAGTTTGTCTGTCTGTCATTCTGTCCGTGACGCTTTTTTTGTTTAAGCATCACGTAAAAACGACTGAAGCGAATGATATGAAATTTGGTGTCATGATAGGTGGTCACTCAACTTAAAACATAGGCGTCGAATTTTTAAAAAATCTTGATTAGATTTTCAAATTTTGCGAAAATTGTTTCAAACTGCGTGAATTTGTGTTCAAGCATCACGCAAAAACGACTGAAGCGAATGATATGAAATTGGGTGTCATGATAGGTGGTCACTCAACTTAAAACATAGGCGTCCAATTTTTAAAAAATCCTGATTGGATTTTGAGATTTTGCAAAAATCCTTTCAAACTGCGTAAATTTGTGTTCAAGCATCACGTAAAAACGACTGAAGAGAATGATATGAAATTGGGTGTCATGATAGGTGGTCACTCAACTTAAAACATAGGCGTCGAATTAAATAAAAATCTTGATTATATTTTGAAATTTTGCGAAAATCATTTCAAACTGCGTAAATTTGTGTTCGCACATCACGTAATAACTGCAAAGGTGAAAAAATGATATTTCGTGAAATGATAGGTGGTCACTCACATTAAACTATAAGCATCTAATTAAAAAAATCCATCAGATTTCGAGATTTTGTGAAAATCGTTTAAAACTGAGTGAATCTTTTTTCCCGTATTACGTAATAACCACTAAAGCAAATGATATGAAATTTGGTCACACGATAGATGGTTGCTCAATATAAACTATAGGAGTCCAATTTTTTAAACATTTTTATTAGATTTGGGGATTTTGTGAAAATTCTCTCAAAATACGTTTCTATTTCTTCAAACATCACGTAATAACGACTCATACGAATGATACGAAATTGAGTGATAGGATAGGTAGTTGCTAATCTTAATTTATAGGCGTTGAATTTTAAAAATATTTTGCTTACATTTTGAGATTTTTCGAAAATCGTTTTAAAATGCTGAAACTTTGTTCCAGCATCACGAAATAAAGACTGCAGGGAATGAAACGAATTAGGGTGACAGGATAGGTTGTCACTCAACTTAAATTCTAGGCTTCCAATTTTTCAAAAATGTTGATTAAATTTTGAGATTTTGCAAAAATTATTTCAATATGCGTCAATATTCGTTCGCGCATCACATAATTATGTCTCAAGCGAATGAAATGATATTACTTAGTGACTCTCTAACCTGTAATATTTTAACAATACATGAAAATGATAACTTCGCTTTCTTTACTTTGGCAACACACTACATCCATTCTGTGTACTCCTACAATGCTGATGAAAGTTCTTGCTTTTTTGAAATTTTCATTCACCAACCCGTCGAGGACGGGTACTTCAGCTAGTATAATCTAATTTCAATAGTTAGTGCAACCAGATCTGGTTTTATTATGCAGCCATGAAATTATTATCACATATTTGAATTGTTGCTTTATTTCTAAATATTCTAATGAAGAAATATTGGATACTATGCTTGCATGAACATCTTTTCCTAACAGTACAAATTAACTGATGTATTTGTATTGCTTTATTTCTTTACGGCTACATATTATCTTTAAACAACTACTATTATATAGAATACTGTTTGTTTGGTGATAGAAAATTCTATGACACAAATTTCAACTAAAAATTACTAAAAGTAACTTTTAAACAGTATTACACGTGGTAGGAAACAAAGATTTTTATTATTGATTAAAAAAAACAGAATGGAATTAGGATTTATAGTTTCATTTGTGATAAAAATAATCTTGAATTGAAATAGAACTTTATAATTTTGTAAGAAATTAAATGCTTCTACAATAAATTAAATTATTATCCAGATATTTCTTTTAAAATGAAGCAAATCAAAGTTTTATCTTAAAAAATCCCATTTTACCCAAATTTTTTGTTACCTAAAAAAACCCATGGGTTTTTTTAGGTAACAAACCCGCCCCAGTGTGTGTGTGTGGGGGGGGGGTATTAAATATTGTAGTCACATGTAGTGTCGATTAGTGTCATATAATTATTATTATTCATTATTATCTGTTTAATTTTGTATATAGTCATCTGTATATTAAATATTTAGTACTTTTTGTATTGCTTTTCAGATAATTTTGAATAAATGTATTTATAAAAAATTAAAGTTGCTTTATTATTGAATATTTAGTACTTTATTTATATTTTTCCCCAGATGATTTTGAATAAATGTATTTTAAAAAAATAATAATTTCTTGATCGAGAAAATGGGGGGGATCGACTTATACACAGGATTTTTAAAAATTCAAATTTCTTGATTGGGAAAGTGGGTGGGTCGACTTATACGCAGGGTCGACCTATACATGGGTAAATACAGTACATAGTTTATGAAATTTGCACAGCTTGAAATTAAAGTTATTGTTATTTGTGGATATATTTTGAAGGTATGTCACTTAAGTTTCTATTACTTATAATTTACTGAGCTCATAATTATTTATTCAAAAGAATACACAGTGAAAGTTTTTAGAAGCAAATTTATTCATTCATTTATTTTTATTTATTTGTTTTTTGGAGGGCAGTGCCAAGTTCCCTTTGTGAGTTAAAACCTAATTTTATAGCTCATGCAATAACTCGTTCCTCGCTGGTTCAATCAATTGCACGTGCTAATGTTCCAGTTTTAAATATTTAATTATACTGTTGCATAACTTTATTTTGATTTTATTTATACATTGCCTCGTTATAAAATGCGAACTGTGGCTGCAAAGATTCTTGGATGATGGCAAACTGATTGCTGATTGGTGTCAAGGTTGTAAAGATCCATATTCAGCATATCGTGGACTTTGTGATAAGCAGTTTAGTGTTGATAACATGAGATTTGCACAAATAAAATCACATGCTCAGACCCAAAAGAACGTTTCAAAAGTTAAAATGCTTGAAAATCGAAGTACTTTCGCTTTTATGAAATAAACTAACGTTTCAAATTCGTCATCTGATGCAAATACCGATAAATCACAAGGTACATCACGATCGATGCTTCAGCTATGCAGTATAAACGAATGTGGGTGCTGTCTGATTTGAGTGAAAGAACAAAAGCTGTAGCGTTAATCTTGTTAATGGTAGTAAAAAATAATTATCTATTTGCGTCACTCAACAACCTTGGAAAAATGATGTGTGTGGCATTTGAAGATTCTGACACAGCAAAGGGCATCCAGCTCTCTGACACTGAAGCAAGATATTTAGTAAAATTTGGATTAGCTTCGTATTTCAGATAGATCACTCTGGGTCATTATCTTATTTTACCTTATATTTTGATGAGACAAGTACAAAGCAAGTGAAGAAACAAATGGACATTTATCTCTCATTCTGAAATGAAAGATACCAAAAAGTAATCACGTTCTATTGTGACTCTTTATTGTTTGGGCATGCAGATGCAGAAAAAATATTCGAGAAAATATTGCAGTTTTTTGGAAGAAAATGGGTTACAATTACAGCAGCTACTGCAGTGTTCCATGGATGGCCCAAACGTTAATTTGGTTTTCCAAAACAAAATGAATTTACATCTAGCTTCCAAAGATTTATCCAGTTTAGTTGATATTGGAACATGCTCCTTGCATGTGATGCACACTGCTCTAAGAAAGGGTATAAGTTCATTACAATGCGATATAGATGGCTTCTTATTGAACATTTTCCAATGGTTTAAAATGTCTGCAGCAAGAAGGGAAGACTTTCATGAAATACAACTTTCTGTATTAGCTGAAAATGCTGCGAATCATTTCTTCCAGTGATATGTAGAAAAATCGATGGCTGACTATAGGGCCTGCTTGTGAACGGGCTATTGAGCAATATGATGCTTTAAGGAGTATTTTCTTAATTTCTTGCCAAAGCAAAACGTAACAGGTGAGATTTACACCAATGTGAAGAAGTTTATAATTTTCTAAAAGATCCAGAAACTTGGGTGTATTTAAATTTTGTAGTTTTTTTGTCAAATACTTTCATGCCCTATTTAACATTGTTTCAACAAGAGACTCCATTAATACATATACTTTTTTATAAACAAAACAAACTCTGGCTTGTGTTATGTAAATTTCTTAAACATGATGTTCTTGGTAAAAAAGAAGGTCTTCTGGTGCCTATTGTTCATTGCAATGATGCAAACAACTGGTTGCCTTAAAAAAAAATTGATATTGGATCTGCTGCAGGAAAGTTATGTTATCCAGACCTTTCTTGACTGTAGGCATGCCTATATAGACATGAGCTAATATTTACAAAAAAAAAAAAATACCGCTTTCAAACACTTTACTACAAGATATGAAATATATTTCACCAGATTATTTAGATTCCTCAAATTCTAAGGAAGCTATTAGCTGTATTGCAGATGTTATGGTAAAAGTGTGTAAAATACAGACATTTTGTGATTCTGTGAAAAATGAACATGCAATGTATATATGCGATGATCATGCAAAAAAAAAAAAAAAAGCTTATGTACAAAGTAATGATATTTGCAAGTTTTGGGCTGAAATTGCTCAAAAAACAGATTTAACTGGGTGCTCACAAGTGCCTAATTTTAACAAAATTAATAAAAGCGTGCTTGACCCCCTCCCATGGGAATTCAATTCCAGGACATGGATTGTCAATCAAAACAGCATTGTTAGTGCTGAAAGGTATTCGATCTCCGAGATTGGAATAAAATCTTTGAGAATTTGCAAAGATTGTTTAAAGAATCACGAATGTGTGACTAAAGTGCACATCACTAAAAGTATGATACATCACATGAAAAAAGCATGATCAGAAGATGCATCATATTTAGAGCAAGTTAAAAAAAAAAAAATGCAGCTTTAAAACAGAAAGCAGCAGCAGAAGAAGAAAATGCAATTTTGAAGAGAAAAAAGGAAGAAGAGCTAAATGAAAAGCTATTACAACTATCCAATGAAGAGAATGAATTAATTAAAAAACAAGAAGCATCACATTATTTATTAGATGATGCTAATGAAAAGTAAAAAAAAAAGCACTGAAAGAAAATGATTTAAATTCAATGAGTGTTGTACAAATGATGATCGTTACAGCAAATGCCAACTTAAAGGAAACTGATGCAAAACTGTCTTCAATCAAAAATGAAATTTCTGAGATTTGTAAAAAAAAAAAAAAATTTCTATATATTGATTTAATTTCTGAAAATAATTGTAGTGTGGATTTACATCTAAATATGTTTAAAAATGTGTTATAAAAGTAGTGCTATTACCTGCATCTACATGTTTTATTTCAAGAAGTACTTCATTAAAATTGTTTATATAAATGAAATAAAAATTCATGTGTTATTTAAATTCCCCACATAAGGTTTATTTGGTACTTACGTATTATACCGGCGGTCTGCAAAAACAAGAGATTTCGCACCCAAGAAGTGTCCGATGTTATTACGCATCAATTGCTTCTGCTTTTGTGCATATGATAAAATTGTGTGTGAATGTGTCATTTATATTACCTCATGAGTTCTTGGCAACTTGTATGCTATTTTTGAGCAGAAATATTTTATGATAACTTAACTTTGGCAAGGTCATCTTGGTGAAAATTAATTTGGTAGCGATGACTGCCGGTATGATACGTAAGTACCTTTTATTTTTCCACATTAGCATTTTCTATTGAATTATTTAATAATACTTCATGGTTTTAAAAAACCCTGATGCAGGTTTTTTTTTTGGGGGGGGGGGATTCTGTTGGGTATTCGGGTTACCTATTGTAAAACTTTTATTTTTAGGTATAAGTTTTTGTATTCAAAAGAGAACAATTTCAGTCTAAAATAAAACTTTATAATAATTAATAAATTAAATGTAACTTCAACTTTTAATGTAATATCATCATTTCTTTCTAGCTTTTTTAAATAATAGATTTGTAAGTCTCTTTATAGCATAGATAAAAGTGTGATATTATAGTGCTAGAGAAATAATGTTTTAATGCATTAGAGAAATATGTTTAATTAGTCATGTAAATTTTATTGAATAAAATTTATAGTGCAAAGTAAGTTCACTTATTTCATATAAATCAGTTTTCATCATGGTTTTAAATTTTTTGTAGAGTTAAAACTACTGTAAAAATATTTTAATTCTTCCACTTATGATTTTTATTAGGCATCTTATTTATCATCATTTTTTGTTTTGTTGTAACTAAAACCAATATGCTTGTCTGAAATGTTTTATTTTTTTAATATATAGTTCATATTTTAAATGTTTATGAGTTTGTAGTAAGGATTTACATAAGCATGGTTTGTGGGCCAATGTGTTTGTCTCACATGTTGTGCTCATATAAATTCTGTCTACAAACTCATGAACCTTTATGCATAAACTCTATATAAAAATGAAGAAAAACCTCATTTTCAGATCAGAATATTGTTTTTAAGTGAAAAAAACAATGATACTGCATAAGAAAGTTTAATTTTATATTGTGCATGTTACATAAGCATGGTTTGTGGAACAATGTGTTTGTCTCATATGTTATGCTCATATAAATTCTTCTACCTACAAACTCATGAACCTTTAAAGCACGAACTGTACATTGAAAATGAAGAAAAGCCTCATTTCAGATCAGCATATTGCTTTTAAGTAAAAAACAATGATACTGCATTAAAAAGTTTAATTTTTATGTCGTGTTTGACATGAATTGACACCGAAGAATATTTTCAGTATTCGCCAGTACTCTCCTGAAATTTCCAGGAATGTACGTCTTGAAATTTTATTGGTAGGCTGTACTACCCCTGAATGAATTGGTGTTAAGGAATCTATTTGGGAAAAAAAAAAAAAAAAAAACGACGGGAAGACGTCCAAAAGATTTTCTCGGAGAAATAGGTAAACAGCTAAAGGTCAGAATTAATGTTTGCCATTTGCCACATTGCAACTGTATTTGTGAAAGTGGATACTGCAAATTTATGTACCAGTCGACACAGTTTATTCCCCCCCCCCCTTTTATTTTTGCAGACTTTTTCAAAGTTTTTATGGATTGAAAGTAAAATGGAAATGGGAGACTTTCAAACACATGTGTGTTGCTGCGATGCATTCACATTTCTCTCTTTATATTCGCAAATTTCCCGCTTTTCCGAAACTGTTAATACAGCTCTTTTTGCCATTATGAATTTAGACTCTGGTTATTTTGCAGATTTAACTGCTAAATTCTTCGATCATTCAACGACTAATCTAACGTTTGAATGACAGATTTTGCATTTCACCCCGTTTCCCTGGAAGGCGGCAGAAACTAGAAGGAGAGAAGAGGGGAGAGGAGAGGTTTCTTCAAACATTGTTCTCAGTTTTCAAAAGAGAATGAATTGGAATTCATTACTACTGAATACTATATTCGACTTTAAAAGCATATAGACGTAGGAAGGCAAGGGACTCTTAGGAAATTTAACAAAAAGTTTAAAAAGAAAGATGTGCAAAAAACATATCCAGTAATTTCTAGAAAATTTGTTACACTAGGCAAGATTTATTCTGGCGGTATATCGAGTTGGCGCTTTAACGGATCCATTACATTGAAATTCCTATTTGACAGGTTTGTTCACAGACATAATTGCCGGTTAAGCGGAATTGGCGCTATTTCGAGATGGCAGTAAATCGGGGTTTGACTGTATTTCTTTCCGTTAGATGTTTTCGAAAACCTATTTCTTTTTATAATATTGAAAGTAAACGTGAGCATTGCAAATGAACTAGTTTCATTTCTTCATTCTTTAACTATCATTTTGAGCATTTTAAAAGTACTAATATAACTCGCTATAGTTAGCACAAATACTTCCCCATAGAAAACTGTGCTTCTTTGTATTGTACTTAATATAAGTTTCATTGTAAATTTAATTGTGTAATCGCTGAATTTCTTTGAAATAAACTGGAACATTTTGAATTTATCCAAGAAGAATTTTTTGTTGTAAATACACAAAATATCACAATATATATTTTTAATTTATGTGACACAATATTTAATTATGTAATTAAATATATGCATAATGATTTACTTATGTTCAGCATCAGCACAAGTTTCAATGTTTTAACACAGACATAATTTTCTCATCTGATTTCTAAAATATTTTTAGACTAGATTCATGACTAAATGTTAGATATTTATTTCTTATTTAATAAGAAAATATTTTAAGAGAGCTAGATATCTCTTAAATTCTAAAAAAATGAAAGGGCGAATAATTATAAATTAGTTAAATTGTAAAATTTAGCATTCTATATTAGGTTTTAATGGGTGTTAAAAGTTACTAGATTTTGAAAATATAACTGTTAATTAACATCTTTATCTGAAGTTCAGAAATCAATAATCCGAATTAAAAACCACTTTCTTCATCAATTTGAAGTGGAAAATTTGTACAGTGTAGCTCCTTAAAAACGTTCCTAAAGCAATAGATATAATTTCGACTAAATCCGGATAAGAGAGCAAATTGTAGGGGAATCCTCGGGAAATCGTCTGGAGACACACAGAATCCCTCCGGAGTAGACAGTCAATTTTAATATAGATTTCAATTCCTTAGAAGTGTTTTATGGAACAGAGAAGACAAATACGGTACACTCATAGATTATGATACTTTTCCAATTTATAAAGGTGAAGTAGTTTGACTAAGCCTAGCGAAAATTGTTAAACAATTTTGGTAGGCGATTTAGTGCAGATTTCAATTCCAAAGATGTGTTTTGTATAACAAGGAAGGAAAACATGGCACACTCATGGATTAGGATGCCCATTCCAAACAGTATTTAAAATGTAGAGGATAGTTGGAATATACTTGGCGAAGGTTGCAAAACACTTTTAGTTGGAGATTTTAAGATAGGTGTCCCCCCCCCCCAAAGATGCATTTTATTTAACAAGAAAGGCAAACGCGGCACACTCATGGATTATGATGCATGCTTGCCAACTTTTACGGATCTTCCGTAAAATTTACGGATTCTCCTAGTTTTTTACGCGTTTACTGAAGAGGGCTATTTTTTTACACATTTCAAGCAGTCTGACGTCACGCTTAGAGATCGGCGAGAAAATCTTTCCTCTGCACTTAAGCCGCTATGTCAGTTTTTCCCCTGTACTCTTTTCCCCTCGAGACGGACGTCAGACCGGTTTTTTTCTCACTAGAAGAGAGAGAAGGGGAGGGTGGTGGCTGCAAATGTAATCTTTTTCCCTCTTAAGGAGAGAAAGAAAGGCTCTCCTCTTTCTGCCTGGGGACGTCATGGCCGATATCCCTCCGTTTTCTCCCTGCCAAAGGGAAGCGCGAGCGTATGTCGGTGGTGGTATTAGTGAAAAATTAATTAAATTATTAAACTATTCCAACAAACAAATTAGAATTACAAATTGAAAGTCAATGGCTGAAATTGAATAGTTACTTGATTTTATCTGTAAAAGAGATATTGAATAGTTACTTGATTTTATCTGTTAGCAGAGTTGAAGTTCATTTAACTTGAGTTGCACAGTAAAAGTCTTTGGTTTGAATATGTGTTTAGACAAGAAAGACAAAGTAGGTACCTTTTCTGTAGTTTGTTGAAACAAGATGACTATGGTAGACTTACACAGTGCACATGATGAAGACACAACACAATAAACAGCATTCACTTAGTAGAACAAAAAACAAGCTTTCTAGAAGACAAGTCGCCAGCGGCGATCTATTCAGATTCAAAAAACACATCACACTGTACCATTTGGATGCATCAGCACGAATCCCAGATCCGGTTCTAGTTGAATCACATCTGTTGAATCATACGGTTCATGGCTCAATCTCTTATTACACACATCACAGTAGTAGTAGCTTTCGGAGAGACAGACCGAGAACTGAAAAGTAACTTTGTGATGCCTTTTTATATCTGCCAGTTAGTGCGAGACTACGATAGATATTTGCATAGGAAAAAAAAAGAGTCCTTATTTTATGCAAATTAGAAACAGCGCCATCTATCGGCGAGAAATGTAAACTTTGTATTACGGTGTTAAAGATATGACAATGTTTACACCGCCATTTTCAAAATGCTAGCGAACTTACGTTTTCACTTAGAAAACTTTTAAAGGAGTTTACAAAAGTTTCGTTTTTCACTTTAGCAAATTTAGAGATAAAATGTAATGGAAATAAAAGGTAAGTAAAGATATAGCGTTTTTTTCCTAACAAGGGCCCGCCTTCCATGGCATTTAAGAAACTGGCAGATTCAAAGTAAACGAAAATTACAGAGATAACCTTTCCTCTTTAACGAAAAAGCAAGTTAAACATGATGCATGAAAAAATACTTCAAAATTCTCTAAGGGTTAGTAGAAACACTATATACAGTTGTTGCTGGCCAGCATGGTTAGTACACATTTCAAAAATTACTTCATTTCAAAAAATACTTCAACTTACTAGAAATTACTATATAGATGCATTCAAATATAAACACTTATACTAGAACATTAATAAACACATATGCTTGAACATTAATAAACACATTTCTAATCATAAAAATATTCATACTTCAAAAATACTCATCATATACGTTCAGTGCACTTTAGAAAATACTCACATTTTGCAAAGTTCATTCAATATAACACAGTACAGTACATTGCATAGAAAAATACGAATTAAATTTGAAAAAGCTCAAATTGAAATCTAGCTGAGATCGAGCTGAAATAGAGCTGGGATGCATCCTGCAAAAATTTGTAAAAAAAATTTTGTGTTATAGGTTAACACATTATATGCCTGACACAACACCTTACAGACTAGGGTGGACATATAGGAGCTTCCACTGGCAAAAATGGGACTTACAGAAAAAAAAAACTTTAACATCTCCTGTGATTGGGACGAAAATACTCTACTCTTAGAACTAACCAATCACCTCAGAATTCTCTGGCAAATTACAGTTTCACCTCACGAGACGCTTTTGAGGCTGCTCGAAAACTTCAGAAAAAGACCAGAGCTAAGAATATCGCACTCCGTGGGGAACTTTACTCCCTCGACTGTAAAGATGTCAGACAGACATAATGGGACAAACACAATTACATAAAGTTCATTTTTCTTTGGTTTTTTTTTTTTTTTTTTTTTTCATAAAAAATTTCCCCCCTTTCCCCTCAAAAAAAGTCTCAAGCCGAAGGGCTTATAGGAGACAAAAAAAAAATTGCCTAGGTTCCCACAAACGGGAGTAGGTCTTTTACACTTAACTAAAAATTTTGTCATTGAAAGTGGAAAGGCTGATTTTGGGTAAGGGTTTCGTGAAAATGTCTGCGGGGTTTTGTTTAGTGTTAATATATTCCAATTTAAACAATTTTTCTAAAACGAGGCTGCTTAAGAAATGGTATTTTACATGTATATGTTTAGTGCGATTGTCCTCTATAGGAGAATTTGAAAAGTCTATAGCTGCACGATTGTCACAAAATAAGGTAACTTTTAAATTTTCTGGAAGAATGTCCAAACTTCTTAGTTCATCTAGGATTCTATACATCCATAACAGTTCTTTTGATGCCTCTGTCAGGGCAAAAAACTCAGATTCCATAGATGACAAGGCTACACATTTCTGCTTAAAGGTTCGCCACGAGATTGGGATTTTGTCTAACATTAAGATGTGACCTCCCATTGACACATGATCATCTCTATTTGAGGCGAAATCGGCATCAGAATAACAGTTTATTGAAATTTCACTAATGTTTGAAAGTTTAAGCTTTTACTTCGATGTTGACTTTACATATCCTAGTAGTTTTACTAATTGGTTCCAATGGTGTTGGCCAGGGTTAGATTGAAATTGAGAAACTATATTTACAGCTTAAGATATATCAGGTCTGGTTCTACTAGCCAAGAACGATAAACATCCCAAAATATTGCGGTAGGGCAGTTTTTCCATTTCCTTAGTCTCTGCATCGTTACTAGGACTTTGCGTCTTTGACATTACAATTCCAGGTGCGATTGGCAATGAAACTAATGGTATCTGATACTTCTTAAACCGCTCATAAATTTTATTGATGTAATCTTCTTGGTGAATGAATAGTCCTTCCCTATTCTCAACAAATTGTACCCCGAGTAGTTTCTTCGTTCTACCCAATTTCTTTAGATCTACTTTATCTTCTAAAAGTTTAATTACATTCTCTATTTTTTCTTTAGTTTTAGATGTAAACACCATGTCGTCAACATACAGAAGAAAAACTAAACTATTTTCATAAATGTAGACACAATTAGCCCACTCTAGCTTATTAAAATTTAACTCACTTAAAATTCCGTGTATTTCATTAAACCATTCACGTCCACTCTGCTTTAAATCGTAAATAGCTCTGTTGAGCTTACAGACGTAGTTTTCTTTGCCTTCCTCTTCAAATCCTTTGGGCTGCTTCATATAAATATCTTCTTTTACTGGGGCGTATAGGTATGCAGAATTTATGTCTACTTGCATATGAAACCAATGAAAATGTCCAACTAATAGAGCGAAAAATAATCTTATTACAGAGAAATTGACCACTGGACTAAAAACTTGGTCGTAGTTTTCACCTTTTCTTTGACCGAATCCTTGAGCGACCAGTCTAGCTTTGTATCGTACTATTTTACCTTTCGAGTTGTGTTTTACTGTGAATACCCATCTATTGCCTATTATTTTTGCATTTTGAGGTACAGGTTCAAGTTTCCACACTTCTCTTTCGTACATAACATTCATTTCTGCAGTCATAGCTTTCTTCCATTCATCAGAATTTTGAGAATCTATTGCTTGAAAATATGAGTTTGGAATTACTACATCCTCTAGTCAGGAACTGGTTAAATTAGTTTCGTCTTTCACAATGCCGGTGTAGGTCAGGGACTGCAGTGTTCCTTTTTTTCCTGTTTTTCCTTTTTTTTTTCAATTGGCTCCTTTTTTCTTATTTTTTTCTTTAAATACAGTTTCCCCTCCTATTTTCAGCCTTTTCTTCCTTTTATTCCTTTTCCCCTCTCGCTTTCCCACAGTTCTCTTTCTTTGATTTTTTTTTTTCTTTCTTTCGGAATGACGGTGCCGATAGTACGGCCAATCATAAATATCACTCACGTGAAGAAGTCCAGCTTCCATAGGGATAATGTAAGAGCAGAAACACGCGCATATGCGGCGTTGGCAGAAACCGTGGTGGTGAAAAAAACAGCTTTACAGGGCTCAAACGTAGATCCGAAACTATTTGAATTAGCTGGGAGTTATTTCCCCGCCCTTCTTTAACGAAGAAACGCCGTTTAAAATTCTTCCAATCATAGTCAGATAATGTAGACGCATGCCAGACGCGGATACATTCAAAGGTCTTGCAGATAGTTTTCCAGTAATTCGAAGTTGTTTTTTTTTTTAAATGGATAGTTACCTAAAATCTTTTTTAAGTCACTATAACCCATGCAGAGCTCATTCTAGGCGAGGTCAGCGGACCGCCGCGGTGCCGATGATTAAAAATTAGACATTCTCTTTTGCCCGGGAAGTTTTTTGTATTTTTTTAATATCTACGGAAGCTTCGTTATCCCTTATATTTGTTCTCTTATTTGGTGGGGAGGAATTTACACAACTTTTATGCTAATAGAACTCATCTCCCCACCGTACCAGTAGGCAGAGCCAATGCAAATGTACGCCCGTCTCTGTGGTGAAAAGGGGGGATGGAAATCAACTGTGTAAAAATTCATTCCTCTACAATTTTTTTATTAATAGACCGATGTGTTTGAAATTTTGGGAATTACTTTTAAATGCAAAAATTGATTCAGTGTCCAAATTTTAAAAAGACATCTTAATTTGAACAAAAGTTAGAAATTTATTGTCGGAACATTTTTTTTCCCTTCTCTTGTGGTTTTCTTTCCCAGCTAGACTGGGGAAGAAAGATGAGGTTGAGGTTCTTATCTCCTTTAAGGCTGTTTCAAAACTGCCACTTATATAGGTGACCAGCTGATTGTTAAAATCAACAGAAGAACACTTATAATGGCTGCAGATAATCCTGAAAAAAATTTTAGCTATTGTTGTCCATTTTCAAAAAAATTAATAAATTACTGGAATTTGTAGTGGAATATGTATTGAATAACTGGAATAGATATTATACCATTATATGGTAATTTTGAACAGAAGTGTTATTACTAATTTCATGCATTAACTCTATTTTAATTGTTTGTATTATTGGATTAATTCTTACAAAGACAAGTGAATGATGAAAAATTGAATGAATTATTTTTAGAAATGTAATAACTTGAAAACTGAAAAAAAATAATAAAAATGAAAATTTAGGTTTAGAACAACTTAACTTTATTAAGTGTTTTTTAATTAGTTAAACTTTTATTGATGATTCTTAACAAGGTGATCCAATAAATAGTTTATTAAAATGTGCTTCTTATGCAAAATGCTTACTTAATTAAGCATTTTCTTGTCTATTAGGTATACTTGAGTGATTATTTTTATTATAAAAAGTAAAAAACCTTAAATATCTTTTAAAGAAATATTCTTATTAACTTAACTATTTATAATTTATTTTAATAAGTTAATTAACGAAGTTATTTAAAATGTAATTCTTTTACATTACTTAGCTTTATCAACTTAATTAATTTTATCTAATTTTTAATAAAAACTAGTAATAAATTTATTAATAATTACTAATTAATTATTATTAATCAATAAAGCATTGGTTTACTCAATTTTTTAGGGGATTTTTGCAAATTAGAATCAGGATATGTACTGCCCTTTTTAAGAAACACAATGCCCTTTTTTAAAACCTTTGCACCCTGCCCTTTTTTTCTACTTAGAATGAGCTCTGAGCCCAAGCACGTTGCACAGATGTGTGTGCATATGCATATACACATGTTTATATACACATTATGTATTTAGTTATCATGAACTATTATGAGTCTGCAGATAGTTTTGGATTATGTGGGCAGATAGTTTTTTCTTTTATCTGACTATGTTTCCAGTTTTAAAATCGGGTAACGATTGGCAAAACAATATTGGTGTATTTAAGTTTGACCATTGTTAAAGTTTACACTTTTGGGAAAAAATTTATTTATGAAACTTAATTTATTTTAATTATTATTTTGCTATGGGAATCTTTGCTTAAACTTGTTTTAAATATAAATTCAGGAAACAATTGATGAAATAATATTGAACATTGGTTTAATCCAAATCCAGTTGTTTGAATTAACACTTTTGGGGGGGATTTTAACTTGGAGCAAGGGTTGCTTTCATTATTATTTTGTAATGAGAATCGCTGTCACAGATTGGGGAAAATGATGGAAAGGAAGCATGACTAGGCATGCAGGCATTTTTAGTAAATATTTTGCTTTATAATATTACTGCAAATTGTTTCAGTAAATATTACTGAAACAATCTTTGCTTATAAATCATTCATTTTTGAAAGATCTGGAGCAGCTGCATCCGGCTCTCAGATCCTCTCAGAATGACAGAGCCATTCAATGCGTATGTGTTTGTTTAGCACCGTGAAATTTGTCTAATGAAATTATAGACAAAACAGTTTTGGAATACCAAGCTTACAGATTAGATGACGAAGTTGATCTAATTGTAAAAAGCTTTAATGAACGTTCTGATGATGACAGACAGCCAATTGATGGGTACTGGAAAGAAGTTTTCAGTCTTGTTGATAAGATGAACGGAAAAGAAAAGTATTCAGATTTATCGATTATAATCAAAAATTGCCTTTCTCTGTCGCATGCCAATTCTGATGTTGAAAGAGGGTTTTCTGTAAATCACAGCATTCTGTCTTATGAATGACATAATCTCTCAGAGGCTGCGATTATTGGAATTCGACAAGTTAAAGATACCATTAAGAGAAATGGTACCATTAGTAATATTGCAATTACAAAACAGCTACTTAATGCTGTGACTAAAGCATATGCTGTTTATTCGCAAGAAAAAGCGATAAATAAAGCAACTGAAGACATGAAAAGAAAAAGAAACCAGCGAAGTAAAAAGGAGAAAAGAAAAGAATGGAAAAAAAAAAATAAAAAATTGATGAGAGAGTAAAAGGTCTGCAGTAAGATCTCCAAACATACCTTAAAGAAAGCAATACGAAATTACAGGATGCAATTAAGTAAAAAATATTCCGAACATGAAGATCGCTACTACAGCAATTGAAATAGCAACACAAAAAGTTGAGAGTATTACAAAAGAACTAAAAGAAGCTGAAGCTGATAGAAAAATCTTGTAGACGAGACTTTACTTGTGACAACTGTATCAATTACTATTTGTGATTTTATGTTGAAAAAGATACAAGTTAATGGAATTTAAATATTAATTAAAAATTTTCTAATTAATTTAACAAGAGCTTCATTTTTTAATTCCTGAGTGTCTTGGAAAAACATAACTAAGTAGCAATAGATGTAAACTTATTTATTTATTGTTAGCAATTAAAGAAAAATAACTGACAGAAAGTTTGTTCTTAATAGTTTCTTTTCAATAATAAAATAAAAAGTCTTTTGAATGAAAAAGTAAGTCTTTTGTACTATTATTGTCAAGTCTCTTGAACTTGACAATAATAGTACAAATGGTTACATTCTTATTAATAAAGAGTACCCAGTATTTCTAATTTATGAATACATGTTCTTAAAATTTTTTTAGAAAAGATTCACAGTTAAAATTTTTAAATATGTAGTTTTTTTAGCACGTATTTATAGATAGCTTGATCTCCCAAAGAACAGTAAAAAGACCTTTTTTTTTTTTCTTTTTCTCTCCTTGTTTTCCTATTTTTTTCCCAAAATTTTTGCTTCTGACACTGGTGTAGGTATCTTTACCTTTGAAACTAAATTTTTCTGGCTCATACTTAAGTCCATGTTTCTTGCAATATGCCTCGACCTCTCTACAGGATCGTAATCTTATATTGCTTCCTGATATACCGTAGTATATATCATTTCTGGACCCGTCTGATCTAGGGACGGCTTTTCTCATCCAAACTACATCTTTAGGTGGTTCTACTCGGTCTTTAGACTTAGAAAACGAATCGTTTCTTCTCCCTCCTCCTCATCGGATTCACCGCTACTTATTTCGTATTTTTCTTCAGATGTGCTAGGTTTCTCGTAATCTTCTATTTCTGGTTCCTTTTCTTCATCGGAACTTTCTTCTGCTGTAATGGGTTCCAGCACGACTCCACTGCTCTCACGAGTGGGTAAATTTTCATCAAAGGTTACGTTACTTGTTTCTACAACTTTCCCGTCACTCGGTAGCCACACTCTATAGCCATGGGTAAACATAGCGTACCCAACTAATATGCCCTGTTTTGCCCTCATTTTGCGCTTACTTTGTAATTGACGTGGTATACCCACGAATGCTTTTGATCCAAAAGTTCGTACATACTTTACTGAAGGTTTGCAACCACAAAATAGCTCCAATGGTGTTTTAGATTGGTTTGCGTGACATACTCTGTTCAAGGTGTATGTGAAACATAACAGTGCTTCCGACCAAAAACCATTTCCCAGTTTACTGGAGTGTAACATAGCTTTTACAGCGTCCAAGGCCGTGTAATTAAATCTCTCACTTACACCATTCTGTTCCGGTGTGTAATCATTGGTTCTTTCAGCTTTAATGCCCTCCTCCTCCAAAAACTTCTTAAATTTATTATGGCAGAACTCCATGCCATTATCAGTTCTGATATTAATAATTTTTCTATTTAGAAACCGTTCTGCACGTTTTTGGTACCGCTTAAAATTTTCAAAGACTTCAGATTTCTGCTTCATAGGATAAACAGTGACTTTTCTTGAGTAGTCATCTGTTATCGTTAAAAAGAATTTATGTCCCGATATTGATGGGTTAGGTAAAGGTCCACAAACATCCATGTGCAGAAGTTGGAGGGGTTTGTTCGATCTAATCTTAGGAATACTTTTAAAGCTCTTTCTTCTAGTTTTTGCTATTTTACAAACATGACAGGGTTTATATGACTTAGATTTAAAAACGGGTAGACCAAATACCTTTCCCTTACTAGTTTCAATTATAGCATTACAATTAATATGGCAAAAACGGCTATGCCAAAGTTCTAAGTTTTGATTGTTATTTTTTGAAGAAAAATTAGCTTCTGCTTTCCTTTTATTAGTTATTGTTGTGGGGTAAACATGGTACAGACCACATTTCTTCTGTGCTGTAAATAGTTTTTGTCGGTCACGTGAAAATACCTCTACTTTGTTATTTCCCCCTCTAAATGTAATGCCCTCAGTGTCCAATGCAGGACCTGACAGGAGATTTCTCCTTAATTTAGAGGAATAGAGGACGTTTTTTAATGTTTTTAAAACTTTACCACCTTGAAATTTTAACTCGACTCTTCCCCTTCCCTCAATAGAACAATCAATGCCGTTTATGGCGACCGACATCGATCGGCCTTTAATTGATTCAAAGTTTTTAAAAAGTCTTTTATCCCGACAAAAATGAGCACTAGCCCCTGTATCAAAAATCCATGAAGAATCATTTAAATCCTCGCTTGTGTGGGCTTCTATCATATGATTCTTAGGTTGTCATTTGTTACTTTTACGATTACTGTGGGGAGGGATCCTACAACTAGCAATTAAATGTCCGATTCTGCCGCACCTATAGCACTTTCTAGTGTCTTTCTTTAAATTACTTTTAGGTGGGACACGCTTCACTTGTACTTGACTAGACATTGCGACGGTAGCTTGATCACCTACACTTTGCTTTAGTCGGGCCTCCTCAGCTAAGAGTTCAGCTAAAACTAAATCGAACTTAAATGTTTCGTCAGGCCAGCGGTTAATTGTTTGAACAATTCCCTGATACTCCGAGGGTAAGTACCTTAGCAATTGAAATGACTGATACCAGTCAGCTGGGGGAGCGTTAGCGTCTTTTAATTGCTTAACTATCATCCTGAACCTGGCTGCAAATAAGCCTATTTCCTCCCCTTCATTTAATCTACATAAAAAAAAGTGATCTGTGAGTCTCATAGCACGAGCTCTAGATTCAGGTTAAAGTGTTTATTTAATTTTTCCCAAACTTCGTTGGGGTCATAAGTGCCAGAAATAAGAGGCTTGTATTCATTTGAAATGTTCAAAAATATCGTGCTATAAGCACGCCCGTATCTAATCTTGTAATCCCTCAATTCCTTAGCGTCAGTGTCAGGGGGTCTTTTTTCTATTCCACTGACTATTTCCCAACAATTCCTGTCGATCAACAATACCCTTACGTCTTCCTGCCAAGACTCGTAATTATCGGCAGATAACTTTTCTATTTGGGTAACTAAATTTGATGCTTCCATTTTGAAAAGTTGGGATACTACACACTTTACAAGAAAAGATTAAAAACACTACAGGCCCGCCCTCTTATAATTTTAAGGCACTTAAAATCTGTTTGTATACGTTAAAAACACTTTAAAAACTAAACACATTATAAATACACTCAACATATTCAAAACACATTTAAACTTGGGCAAGGAGGCCCATAACCATGAAGAATTAATTAAATTATTAAACTATTCCAACAAACAAATTAGAATTACAAATTGAAAGTCATTGGCTAAAATTGAATAGTTACTTGATTTTATCTGTAAAAGAGATATTGAATAGTTACTTGATTTTATCTGTTAGCAGAGTTGAAGTTCATTTAACTTGAGTTGCACAGTAGAAGTCTTTGGTTTGAATATGTGATTAGACAAGAAAGACAAAGTTGGTACCTTTTCTGTAGTTTGTTGAAACAAGATGACTATGGTAGACTTACACAGTGCACATGATGAAGACATAACACAATAAACAGCATTCACTTAGAACAAAAAACAAGCTTTCTAGAAGACAAGTCACCAGCGGCGATCTATTCAGATTCAAAAAACACATCACACTGTACCATTTGGATACATCAGCACGGATCCCAGATCCGGTTCTAGTTGAATCACATCTGTTGTACCATACGGTTCATGGCTCAATCTCTTATTACACACATCACAGTAGTAGTAGCTTTCGGAGAGACAGACCGAGAACTGAAAAATAACTTTGTGATGCCTTTTTATATCTGCCAGTTAGTGCGAGACTACGATAGATATTTGCATAGGAAAAAAAAAGAGTCCTTATTTTATGCAAATTAGAAACAGCGCCATCTATCGGCGAGAAATGTAAACTTTTTATTACGGCGTTAAAGATATGACGATGTTTACACCGCCATTTTCAAAATGCTAGCGAACTTACGTTTTCACTTAGAAATCTTTTAAAGGAGTTTACAAAAGTTTCGTTTTTCACTTTAGCAAATTTAGAGATAAAATGTAATGGAAATAAAAGGTAAGTAAAGAAATAGCGTTTTTTTCCCTAACAATTAATCTATAGTCTGTTCGCGCAAACCAGAGAATGAAAGTAAACAAACGGGTTATAGAGGAATTACATTTTTTGGCACCAATCTTTAGTTTTGAGTTAAGAAAGGTTGAATTCGCCTAACAGCGTAAATGGAAGAAAGCAGAAATTCATACTGTGTTTGGCGCTTTGGCAAAATGCCAGGTGTTTATTCTTCGCCAGTTTCCATGTGCAATTGTTTTGTTTTGTTCTCTCTTTTCGGTCGTAGTGAAGAGTAAACTTGTTTCGTTAACTTTTTTTTCCTGTGCACGTGTTCGCTGATAGATAATGTCTTTAAGCAATCCATCTAAAAGTTATTTTCAAACTTATAAAGTTTCGTACACAAATGAATTTCCCTGTATTAAAAAGTCGTCAAAAGGGATAAAATTTGTTTTTTTCTGAGGTATGTCGACGTGACTTTAACATATCCCATGGTGGTCGCAACGATATACCGCGGCATGTTAATGGGGCAATGCACCGGAATAATGTAACTTGTTCAGACAACAGCAAAAGCATATCCTCGGTCACAACAGCTGTATTAAACTCTGATGCTTCCTCATAGTTCTCTTCACAAATACTTAGCTTTTTTTCCTTCTCTGTACTAGCAGAATAACTTTCTACTACTGATTCCTTCCTCTTCTCCCTTTTCAATTATAAATTTTAACTTATAACTTATAACTTAATACTTTTGGACACAATGAACTTAATTTTTATCATTCATTTTTGATATCATACTATAATTTTAAGTAGTGACGACAGATGGCAGCATCAACGATGCGCTTCATACAATCGACCGATCATGGGATGACGTCATTCATCGAAATTTCCAGAAGAAGAGGGAAGAGATAAAAGAGGAAGCTGCCATTAGTGTGAGATCCAAAAACGACTGATGATGGTTATGTGTGTAACCGAAATATATATCGTGTACGGGGAAATAAGGTATTCCCAAATAAAAAACTTTAACTAATTAATCCGCCGTATTAAATAATGTTTTATATGTTTTTATTACACCTTTCAAGCTTTTGTACGGTTATAAGCCTACTGTTGCGGAATTACTCTGCTACTCCTGGGGTTCGTCCTTCTAAAGTCCAGTTGATGTAAAAAGTTCAAGTAAAAAGTCACTTGTCAGGATGGAACACAAACTTTATTGCTTCTAGAACTTCATAGAACAATCAGCTGTACACAATTCTCAAGCACAATCTAGCAGTAACGTGCTTTTAACAATCCGCTTATATCAGAAGCTCTCACAAATGCTGTATTTCTTACATATAATAAGTCACTTTCACAGGCAAAAATTGAGTGAAAATATTCAAGAGATATCGTACACAATCCCTTAAGACACAGCAATGAAGAATTTACACTCAGCACTTTGAAAACAGCTTCGTAAAGCAAGCTAAAACACGGCTTCTATAGCGCTATCAATTCACAAAGCAAGCGTACTCTCACTGACAGCTCTTCACACATTGAGCGTTCAACTCGCACTGAACTGTCGGGGCAGCGCGCTGGTGGAATTTATAATGTAGGCAGAAGCTGCGAGCAGTTTCTAGAAAAGTATATTCCTCGAAGATTCCAGATAATGCGGGACTTCTGATTACGTCATAGAAGAGAAATGTTAGGTTATTATGCGTTTTTAATGCAGGGAAAACAACTTCCAGGCCCCATTGGGAAAATCGCGCCAAATGACCAAAAAGTCGCCAAGCTTGGTGACTTTTGGCGAAATATCGCCAAATTTGGCGCCAAAAATAAGTCCCCAAATGTGAAGATCTAAGCCCTAGGATGTGAAGATCTAAATGTGAAGATCTAAGCCCTAGGACTAATATTTCTCGAGATTTCTAGAAGCCCCATAGAAAAACATATGGGAAAGCGAAACCTCCGTATCTCTGGTTCTAATTGGCCGATTTTGATGCAACAAAAAGCAAAATTTATCTATTTGAAGCGTAGAATACGAATTTTAAACTATTTTAAGCCCGAGAGCAGCGGGTTGCCCCGAAAATTCGTAACACTACTAAATTGGATCAATTTCCAAAGGAATTACTACCAACATCTGATGAATATACAGCACCTGAATTACTTTGCAAAGAAGCACAGGAAAACATTTTGAAAGCTCAAGATAAAATGAAGTTTTTTTGGATAAACGTCATTGTCTTGCTGATAAATATTCTGTTGGCGATGTTGTTGTTGTTAAACGGTTACCGGAAGCTACAGGAAATAGTACCAAAACACAAGTGCGATATCGAGGACCCCTTGTAGTGATGAAAGTACTTCCAGCAGATGTATACCAAGTGACAGATTTCAGAAAAATTGTACAAGGACGTTCAAGATGTCCCTACACCACAACTGCTCATGCATCTCAAATGAAACTGTTTCATATCACTAATGACGATGAAATAAGTGACGATGAAAACTTTTAAGTACTGTGAAGGTGTCAATACCAGTGAAAAAGATGCCAAAGCCAGTGAAATTGATGTTGATGCGAGTGAAACTCCAAATGTCCCACATATTGTACCAGATAGTATTATTTCACAGCAGGATTCAAGCAATGAGAAAAACTTTTGAAAACGAACAAAGAAAATGCCTGTTTATCTCAAGGATTATGTGCTTTAAAGGGACTAAGTTGATAAAGTTTTCAAAATTCATGTCCGAGGGTGTCCATTTTTTAGGATGGCCGAATGTAAGGAAACAGGAAACATGGAATCACTAGATTATCACGAG
Organism: Cheiracanthium punctorium; assembly: GCA_038373885.1. Lineage (NCBI taxonomy): Eukaryota > Metazoa > Arthropoda > Arachnida > Araneae > Cheiracanthiidae > Cheiracanthium > Cheiracanthium punctorium. The sequence continues at coordinate 197,007 of JAWZYV010011599.1, forward strand.
ACTATGAGTTTGACAACACATATGACTATTATTCTAAATTGCTATAAAATTAAGTTAGTTCTCGATATATTTTTCTACGGATGTGTTAAAGGAATAAAAGTTCGTTTTGGATCTTGTTGTTATTTCACTTCGAAAACAAAATGTACTTTAAACTGTAAGTTTAAACACAGTTTTCCCTCTCTAAAAATACATAGTGAAATTATTCCATTATTTGGAAGGTCTTTACTAATGCTAGGTTACATATTTTTATCTTCTGTTAACTTCATTTATTTAATAGGTAATTCATAAGAAATCTAACTGATGATAGGCAGATCTAACGCAATTATACTTCCGCTATTCAAAATCTACTGGATGAACAGAATGCCTTCAAACTGTGCTGTACATGCGCACAGAGGGGGACTTATACTTCCACATACCGCTTACAGCACTTCTAGAGGCCATTTCATTCATGTTCTAAAAGCATGTGTGCATAATCTTAAATGTAATCAAGTATTTTGTGAGTTTCTTTGTGGATCAAGAGTATCAGAAAACCCTCTTTCTTTTCAGTTTGCCTGGGGTTATGGCTTCCAGGATACCTCGACCGTCTTGTCTTTGTGCAAAGATCCTCCCTGGTCTAATTATTTTATCTGAACTAACTTACTTAAATTCGCCATCTTCACCTTTGATTTGAACCTGCCAAAAACAATTCTTTTGTATTTAACGCGGTTAATTTCTGTGATTAATACAATTTATCAGAATTGTAAATTCTCGAAATATAATAAATAGCTTACAATCTATATATTATTATTGTTTGAAATAATAATTCCAAAGGCCTGTGTTCAAACATTGTAAAATGTAAAAAATAAATAAATAAAACCAATTCAAGCCAAATATCAAAAGCTTTCTAAAGATGGCTTAACCCTACTCCATACACCTTTGAATTTCGCCAAAGCCACACACACACACCTTTTACTCTAAAGCAAAAGAACTTTGAAACGGCCCAACATAGTTAAATACCATCCTCATATCTACTACAAAAAAAAAAAAATCATGTTCATTATTTAAATAAAAATTATTGTTTCGTGGGAAATGTCTTTTTTATGGTGTGCTTTTATTCCTACATTTCTATGAACCTCAGCTCTCTGAGAAATACAGAAGCTCAACTCGCTTTCCTCAGAAGTCCTCAAAAATAGCCACAAATATTTCCCGTACATCGAGTCATTTTGAAAAGTTTGATTACAACTTCATTGAAAAATTCATTCGATTTGTTAATGCAAAAGGCCCTGAAATGATTGGGGCCGATAGGCTACAGCCTAATGAATAATCCGGCCCACTGACGGATTAATGCAATTTTGTGGGAGGAGACGGTTAGTTGGAAGCTCCACATACGCATCCATTTTAAGGAAGTAAAATAGGATCGTTTACATTAATTTCTTGATCCGGCCCTGACTCTGTTCTTTCATTTTGGAACTTAGTTTTCCTTCTATATTTTGTTCATTTCTGGATCTATTCTTCAAAGAAAAACAAACTTGTAATAGTATTGATAAGGAATGTACAATTTAAAGACCATACTTGAATGGGTGGTCCAAGGGTCTGGATACCCCCTTCTCCGAGTTGCGATTTTTGTCAACAAAAAGATAATGATGGACTTTTATTTTTTAATTCTGTCTCCCTTTGTTTGGACCCTCTCTGAAATTTTTTTCTGGGTACAGCATTTTTTTTCCACAGTGTGTTAAATGTACTCTTGTATGCGTCTCTTATTGCTGCCTTTAAAAAACTCATTTAGTTTCGCCTAGGTAATCAGTTGACTAAATAATGCAGGCATGCAACAGCTACATTAATTTTATATATATTCTTTCGATGAGTTATTTATAATTGATTTACAGTTTAATAATAGAGCTTCAAAAATTGTCGTATCCAACAACAACAACAACAAAATGAAAAGAAAAATCATGATAATTACCTTTTGCTGTGAAAAAAAGCTTAATCTTGGGGAGGGGGAGGAAACGAAAACGTTCAAGCTAAAGGCGTGGGGCCCCTAAAAGCGCGGGGCCCGTAGGATTTGCTACTTCTGCTGTATTGCTAATCCGGCACTGCTTGGACTAGAGGAGGAAAGAGGGGAATGGATAAAAACAGAGCAATTCTAATTGCACTCAAAAGTAAAACCGTATCAGGTATTCTAAATAAGAGAGCTGTCTTAGTTCTTAAAAAAATTTTTTTTTGAGAGTGTACTACAAAGCATTGGCTTGTTTTAATGGCTTTTTAAAGTGTGGCAGTAGGGGGACACTTCAGACAGATGCTTTCAATATAAGCTAAGTCATAGCCAAGAAAGAAGGATGATAGACTGAAATTTTGTACATTACTTAATTAATGTAAGGGGTACATTTCAGTAACTTTGAATATTTTTGTATGGGGCCTGCATAAAAATTAAATTTTTTTTTTATTTAGATTTAACGTATTGAAAATGTTAATCAACACCATAAAATTCTTTCCCTTATTTAACTTTGTTATTTACTGTACATGTCTATGATCAATATTTAAGAAATAAAAATCCTAGGCCAGTGTTTTTGGGACATACTGTAAAATATACTGGCAGATAATTTTTTTTAAAGCAGAATATTTTAAGAAATATTTCCTTATTATTTATATAAGCTGTGCATGTTTATTAAACTTGTATATAAGTTGTGCAATATTCAAAAACATGCGAGTGGCCAATCAAAATTTCTAGCTCATTTGCTACTGGCCACCTATAAAATTTCTGAATTTTGACCTCTATAAACAGCTTTCGACTTGCCACAACCAACAAAACGTTGAATTTGAAAGTATTGAATCATCAATACCTGAGATATAAATTAGCTTACTAAGCAAAGATCAGGCTTATCTTTACAAAATTTATCAAGCTGTATGAAGTGGTTATTGCCTAAACCATCAGGCTGAGTCAATTGCTGGACCTATACACCATACTCGATGATTGACTCTTACTTGCCACATCATGAGAAACAACATATCTACCATCAATCTATCCCAAAAGCCTTTTGGGAACATCCAAAAAACATGCTAGTCAATATGTTGGCAGACATGCAACAAATGTTCGGCAGCAAGCATCCAAAAGAATCCTGGAAGCAAGGGTGATGCAAAGTAAACCGCTGAGGAAAGTGTTCCAAAAGTTTACACCACCAAAGGTAAATTTCAATACTTAAGAATACACCGATTTAGTAATTTGAAAGAAAAAGATGATGTCACCTCCAGTTGTTGATAGCCTTACCAAAGAGGATCTAAATAAAATCATCGTGGAAAATGAAGATTTATTGAAAAAACTCCAGCTATTCTTCGACTTATCTTTGCACAAGGAAGCAGTTGAGCAATGTGTTAAGGACATGACACCGGCTCCACTGCTGTGTATGGAAGAGACGCTCACAACGGCTATATCCGAGCGCGACTAAAAGATCAGCATGTGATGGCAAGGTTTGAGAGTAAGTCCAATTTTAGGATTTAAGCTAATCTAGTCTAACGGGTAGCCCTAAAATTGCAGACAACTCCTCACGGTGAGGGCTGGATCGTTGATTATTTGATGAACCGAGATCTGCAATTGCTACCTCTGTACCCAGACACAAGGCAGAGTAAAAATTTATTGAAAAGTAACTAAGTAAAAGCATGTATCGACTTATCGTAAAAACCGGGGAAACGGCTGCATCGGTGTAAGGGCTGCACTAGTAAAAATATACTCACAGAAGGGCCGCACCGGCGTACGAGCCGCATTCGTAAAAATGTAAAAATATACCCGCAGAAGGTCCGATCATCGTAATTTATTGAAAATTAATATATAATTAAATAGGCAGTACATTAATATATAATTAATAAGCAGTAAATTAATATATAATTAAATAAGCAGTACAGTACGAAATAAAGAAAAGAATTATATTGATACAATAAAATATAAAAAGGTATACAAAATTATGTGTAGAAACCGTCAAACTCTGAACATTCAGAATCAGAATTAAATAAATTCAGTATCTGTTCATCAAGTGCAAGTTCTTGTTCATGCTCATCACTGTCCATTGCATCATCGACAGTGTCCGGATGATCTGCAGATTCTGGTAAAATGCCGGCTTTTCGGAACCCGGAAACTTTTTTTTTTTTTTTTTACCGAATTCCAGGTATCCTCCACCCACTTCGAGACCTTGCTATACGTGGCACGCTTCATGTGCCCACTTTTGGTATAAGAATGGAGTCCATTCGACATCCAATTCTCCCAATTGCGACGCATTTCTGCTTTGAACACATGATTAATTGTGAGGTCGAGTGGCTGAAGTATTTTTGTCAAACCTCCTGGAATGACTGCTAATGTAGCCAATAGCTTTTTACAAGCTTCCTTAACGGATTCGAGGAGATGCGCTCACATCAAATCCAAAACAAGCAAACCATGTGGTTTGAAAAAGGCACCACGCCTTTTCCTCCACACCTCTTCCATCATTACCTCCACACTCCATCATTATGCTTTCGCACATCCATCCCTTTTCGTTTACTCTAACAACATTGTTGTTAGAGAAATCTTCTTTAGGCATTGTTTTGCACTTAAATATCAGGAGGGGCTTCAGTTTTTCACCACTAGCTGTGCACGCTAGCACACAAGTAAAGGATGTTTTCTCGTGTCCTGTTGTGCAAATGTTGATGGTTTTCTCCCCTTTCATGTGCACAGTTCTGTTTGGAGGACAGTCAAAACTTAGTGGAACTTTGTCCATGTTAATAACTTGGTTCAAACTTCTTCTCCACTATCTGATCGCTTGCGTACTTTAAAAAAAGCTGCTGTTTTTTCCTCCCAGTCTGCTGGTAGGCTCTGGCCAATCGTAGTTTTGCTATGCACGGAAAGCCCGTATCGTTTCAAAAATCTGCAGCACGATGATTGGCTTCCTGCAAAATTTTTTAATTTTCATTTGAGAAGCAATCACTTTTGCCTTTAGACAAATTTTCACGGTCGAAACTGGCTTTCCGGCATCCCGTTGGGCTTTCACCCAAATGGACAGCTCTTCTTCCAGTTTGGGATACAAGAGAGTCCCACTTCTGTTGGTGCGTTTTCCCTTAGGCATACTTATGAGTTTGTCTTTCTCCTTGATCCAATGGCGAACACATTTTTCATCAATCTCATACTCCCGTGCAGCAGCACGATTGCCGATTTCTTGGGCCCTTTCGACCACTTTTAATTTGAAACCAACAGTAAAGCTCCTTAAACGTTTGGGTGCCATACTTTTCAAACAATAATAACAATAAAATAATCAATAATAAACTAAAATAACAAAGAATAACCATAAAATAATCTTGCAGGTGAACGAAGACTCGAAAGAATAAATGTGATGCTAGCGCGATCGCGTTCAAAGAATAAGATAAGAATAAGCTAGAATGTTGATCACGTGGAAGAACTGGTTGTAGCCGGAAGGAGTAGAAAAAAACCAAGCGTCGCAACTATGGCAGCTCATTCTGGTGAGTTGATTAGGATCAACTTCCTGTGCCGTTTTCTCCAACACCACGATCGTCGTTTCTGCGCATGTCAAAATGGAAATTATTGGGTAAAATCGGAGTATAGGGAAAAACTCGCAGTGCATCATGGGAAAGCGAGGTTGACTCTGCATTTTTTACCCCGTATTTTTTTCCCTAAGTAGGGGAAGCGGGATAGAAAGCAGCGAAAGTCTTGGGATTTACTCTGCATTTTTGCGCATGTAAACAGGCTCTATGTAATATAAGGCTGTAATAAACAAATAGAAAATAGTACAAGAATCTGGTGCTATAATATTCTAAATTAATGATACAGTTACTATAAAAACTGGTGTGTTTAAAAATGAAACTTGTCAGCCAATCAAATGTGCGATGTTTGTGTTTCTAGCCCCATGTACCTTTCCAGGTTTTTCAACATCCGAGAAAGTGTATCAAGCAGGCATAGAGCAAACTCAAATGATTTAATTATTTGAGGAAAAAGGGAACTAAGCAGTCATAGAATTAAGCTTTTCTTTTTCTTTTAAATTAATGCATCAATACAGTAGTGAGTGAAAAATACAAGAAAATGTTTTAAAGTTGGAGGGGGAAAAAAATATCAGATGGGCCGTACCCTGAAAAAGTTTAATTTTTTTTTTTCGTATGAGCTGCGGCCCTTCTCCCGAGTTTTACGGTAATACATCAAGCCAATAATTCTTAAAGATTTCACTATAGGTGGTGATTTTTGTTGAATTTTCAGAGAATTTTGAAGAACTCGGACATACCAAACAGGCAATACTAGTTGTTATATGATCCTTTTCAAGCATTTCTGACCGTGGAATAGTTTTGTAAATGTCTAAGAATACCTTAATTTTTTTTTTTAAGTTTTCACATTTTTAAGTAAAAACTCAAAACTTTGAGTTGAATGCGCAGGCTGAAGGCTATGTCTGACAGATGTTTTCTTTCATGTTAATAAGGACCACTAACCACATACTTTCCACACAAAGGGGGTCTAATGGAGAACAATTAAAATATCCCAGTACAAAGAGTCCATTACTGCCGCCATTCATTGAGAAGATCTGTAAGACTTTAAGGTGGGGCTTTCGTATATCTGGCAACCTCCGGCTGGTGAGATGGCCACCTCCTATAATAAAAACGCACCTAACCTGACAGTATTGTCAAAGGTAGAACGAAGTGCGAATCTGTGAAATGATATAGTTTGCACATTCTTGCAGATTTTAAGATGTTAGTTTTTAATCTTTTTGTCTAAAATTCTTCAAATTATACTCAATTTAACATGCTACTGCTTTTATGAGTTTTTAGTATAGAAAAATTTGTAATTTTAAGGAGTTAACAATAACTTGCTCGCACATCATCATTGAACGAATTCCACCAATTGGAACTTTCACTCTTTTGGTGGAAAATTCAGTCTTGACCACAGGTTTTGACAATGACCTGGTGACCCCCGGTTCCTCCAAAGCTCTCCCACCCTGAAATTCCACATTCTTATCTATTGTTGTACAGTACCACTAATAGTGCTTTTTGTAAACCACTGCCCAACTGCATCAGACAAATTGCTACCGGTAGGGGAAAAAGAAGGTCGAAGGCAGAGGAAGCCCATATACCATAAGAGAGCTGTTCTGTGCTGCAAGATGCTGGTGGTTTCCATCCAAAAGTGCTCTCCACAATTTGGCATGCAGTCAGACTGCTTTGGCAAGAATAATTTCTCCTGCTGTTATACGCTGCATGCTAGGGGTTGCCCCTGCAAGTTGATCCTCGAAAAAGAGTAGAGAAATCGCACGTTATAGAAATTCCATGTACTTTTTTCTAATAGTTTATGATTTTATTTATTTATTAATTGCAGTATATTTACACATGCATGCATTTAAATATGGATAAAAATTTTAGATTTGAAGATAATATGTTGCAGAAATAAGAAAGAAACAGTGAACAGTTAAAAAATAGCCATCATTCGGCTTTTGCATGGGAAAAAAAAAAAAAAAAAAAAAAAAAAAATGAAAAAAAGACTCACTTCCCAGGAAACTCCCAACAGGGTTGCCGCCAGCAAGTTGATCAACGAAAAAGAGTAGAGAAATTAGAAATCACATGTTAGAAATTCCATGTTTATTCTGTTCTTTTTCCTAATATTTTATGATTTTATTTATATATTGATTGTTCTACTTACATATTTGCATGTAATTAAAATTGCAATGTATTTACATACTGCTTTGCAATAATCCGCTTCTGTCACTGCTATGCAATATAAGTAATGTGTTGGAGGGGGAGGGTGTGGGCTTTAAAAAGTACATATTTATTTATGTAATAACAAGAATGGAAAATATGATTTATGTCAGGTTCTCAAACATTTTAAGTCACCAAGCACTTTTGAAATGGGAAATTCAACGCAGAGCATGAAATTTTATATCTCAGCTATTTAGTCTTTGTGAATTTAATGACAAAATGTTATTGATAATACAAGAAATTTCATTAGATTTCACCGTTTAAACTTTTTTTTTCTGCCTTTATATATAGTCAATGTTTTGACTGGTCTTGATAGATGATTTTTAAGTGATTTTTAAACTTTAAAATCGGAACACATTTTAAGAAATGCTGATCTATGCAAAAAAAAAAATATAGTTTTTTTTTTCTTTTTTTCAATTTATACACAGCTTGATTACTGAATAGTCCCGTAATATTAATTATTTATACTTGTGGAACGAGATAGGAATAAGTGGTAGGAGGGTCATTCCATTTCATATCAACCAGTAAATTCCAAAAATGTCACCCACCGTCTCGGATTTCTTTGAAAATTTTTATAAATGTAGCCATTAGTGTTCTAACTAACAGTATAAAATTTTACTTCAATATCTCTAATACTTTTTAAGATAAAAATTATTAAAATAATGGGAAAGTGACCATAAATGGCGTTTTTGCATACACTTATTTTAATGGTGCTTTTTCAGATAAAAAATCATAACTTTCTTTATTTTCAATATATTAAATTGAAATTTATACCAAAATGGTCACAAAGGTTTGGAGATTATAGAAAAAATTAATTTGATAGTGCTGTTTAAAACTGGAATCCCCTAAAAATTCATAAACTTTGTTTTTTTTTCAAAAAAATTTCATAAAAACAATAATTTTGCAAAAGCTGTTTCAGAAAAAGGCACAGCTCTTAACAAAGCAAACTATTTTTTTACTTACATGTAAATGCATAAAGTAAAATAATTTAAAATAAAAATGGTGGTATTTTGAGTCCTAATAGGTTAATTTAATTAAAAACCAAATATTTTGATGATTTTTCTTAAAATGTTATGCTGCATGCAAATGTTATTATAAAATATTTATTTATTTATTTAATTTTAAAAAGAACTTATTTTATTTAAAAGTTAATAATGAGTTAGTTATTTTACTTAAAATTTAAATTATTTTGAAATAAAATTTTTTTTAAACAAAATCGGAAATATATATAGTTAACATGCATCAAAATTTTTCTAGCTTTTTTTATTGTCAACTACAAATTAAACATTTTTCTTGAGATTCACCTATGTTTTGTAATGATACATTATAACATCTAAACGTGCTGTTTCTTGTTTTGAAATTTGTGACAGTTTCTTGTTTTGAAATTTGTGACAGTTTCATCACTGCCAGTTGCCAGTAGATACTTTGTCACTGGTATCACTGACAGTTGATACTTTGTCATCAATCTCAGAAATAAGTTTGTTTACGTTCTTCCTACAAAAACTACATATTATTTTGTCCAGGAATCGATTTTTCACAGTTCGGCAATTTGTTAATTACCTCAAATAAATTTAAATTAATGGTTCTCAAACATTTTTTTCTCTTTCTTTTATGGCACTTAAACGGGTCAAAACATGATGTTTGAAGTATTTCAAATTTATTCAAATAAAATAATTTGTGATGTTCACAAATATTAAGTAAAAGCTCAGATTGTACATTTCTTCTCAAACTTATTAAGTTCAAGTCTGAAGGGCTTAATAATGCAGAACTTGATACAGTTTCTACTTGAGTATAAGTCCTTTTATGGCATTCAGTTCCATTTTCTTAGCTAATACTAAAGCACGTTTGGGAATGTTCTGCTGCCATATTAAATGGAACTGATATTCAGGACTATTAAAAAAAAAAAAAACATTCTAATTTAAAGTCTTTCAATTAGATAAACAAAAATGAGCTTATATATAAAGCTGAATAATTTAGCTTTAGATTATTGGTTTAACTCTTTAAAATAATTTCAACAATCCCAGAGAACATCAAAAACAATTCCAAATTACTGAAAGAACATCTTCACTTAATCAAAGAAAGGCAAAACTGATTCCAATTCTCAAAGCATCTGACCAAGGAAGAGATATTCACACCTGCAAACAAGAGGGTGACTCATTGGAAGAGGGAGTGGACCCCATCCCTTTAAGGCTGCTTTCCACATCGAGAGGGAGCCGCTCGCAGCTTGGCCAATTATCACGTGTAAGCAATAAATTTTTCGCACTGCAGAGAAAGAGATACTCCGGTCAAAAGGTAATTGGGGACCGTGGATAATATTGTAGTTTCACACCCCATCTATTGTTCGGTAGAGGACAGCATACCTGTCACCCAATGTAAAGGCCTCTGCCGATAACCAGAGACCGTCGCGGCTACAATGTATTTGAGGGGGTTTGGAAGCGGCGACTGGCAGCGACACATGGGTTGCCATCTACCGAATAATAGAGGGAGTAGAAACCACAAGCGTAAAAACCGCAATATTATCCACGGTCCCCAATTACCTATTGTTCGAAGTATCTCCCCCTTTCTTCTGAGTGCGAAAAATTTATTGCTTACAAGTGATAATTGGACAAGCGACCCGCCGACGGTCTCTGGATATCGGCAGAGGCCTTAAGACGTGGCCAAATATCCTCCTTCAAATACATTGTAGCCGCAGCAATCACTGGGTGTGGGCAATGGCCTTTACTATCTTACACTACTCAGTATCTCCCCCTGCATCTTCTCATATTACACCAGCTCCTTACCACACAACAAACTGAAAGCATGTGATCTGATCTAGATAGTCCAAAAGCCTGTTGACTGAAAAGAGACTACTGTCATAGTTCTTTTAAACTGATGTAAAAATAAACAAAATTATGATAAAAACAAAAGTTTTTAAAATTGTTTTAATTATAAATCAATATAAATTTTATTTATAAATAAATAATTGTTTTATATATAAACAATATACAGATATGCTTTCATCATGCCTCAGGCAATTTACACCCCCCCCCCCCAAAAAAAAAAAAAAAATTACAGAATTGGCAGAGACAACATTTCAATTTGAAAATTTTCCAACCATGCAGCACTTAAATTTAACTAAATTTCTTTTTCTGCATGTTTCATTACTGCTAGAATAACTGTTCCTAAACGTCCATAGTACAACTTCTGAAGACATATTAAAAAAATCTTTGAATCTCTAAATTAGGATAACTTAATTGCATAAAAATAACTTAAAAAGTTGCATCATTTCTGGAGGAAAAAAAAAAAAAACCCAGCCTGTTTCCATTTTTTCTCCCCAACCCCTATTTTTGTATTATTTGTTATTGACACACTCTCTCTTTTTCCTTTTTGCTTGAACTGATTAAAAAAATACTAATTTAAACATTAATAAACTATTTTAACTTGATTTCCTATGACACACAATTAAATATAAATAAATACCAAGTTTTTAACTGACAGGTGAGGAGATTCCCATTATAAACAAAGCATTGTCTACATTAAAAATAAATAAAATTAACAGTTATATTACTGATCTAAAATAAGTCAGAATGAGTGTAATTCGACCTGTAGTTGGCAATAACAAAAAAAAAAAAAAAAAAAAAAAGAAAGAAAAACTTCCAAGTTTTGACACATATTTACTATATGTATAATCAGATTTTGTTTAAAAAGTTTTATATTTTAAAAATAAAAAAATTAAATTTTAAGTAAAATAATTTTAACTCATTATTAACTTTTAAATAAAATAAGCACTTTTTACATTAAATAAATAAAAAATTATTTTATAATAACATTTGCATGCAGCATAACATTTTAAGAAAAATCATCAAAATATTTGGTTTTTAATTAAATTAACCTATTAGGACTCAAAATACCACCGTTTTTATTTTAAATTATCTTACTTTATGCATTTACATGTAAGTAAAAAAATAGTTTGCTTTGTTAAGAGCTGTGCCTTTTTCTGAAACAGCTTTTGCAAAATTATTGTTTTTATGAATTTTTTTTTTGAAAAAAACAAAGTTTATGAATTTTTGGGGGGTTCCAGTTTTAAACAGCACTATCAAATTATTTTTTTCTATAATCTCCAAACCTTTGTGACCATTTTGGTATAAATTTCAATTTAATATATTGAAAATAAAGAAAGTTATGATTTTTTATCTGAGAAAGCACCATTAAAATAAGTGAATGGAAAAACGCCATTTATGGTCACTTTCCTATTATTTTAATAATTTTTATCTTAAAAAGTATTAGAGATATTGAAGTAAAATTTTACATTGTTAGTTAGAACACTAATGGTTACATTTATAAAAATTTTCAAAGAAATCCGAGACGGTGGGTGACATGGCCTGGTTGATTTGAAATGGAATGACCCAGGAGGGGTCTTGAAATGATAGCGGGTCTATAGTATCAGAAAGTGTTAATCAGGCCCTGGATTTATAAATATAGCATTCAGTGGTGCCTTAAGCTTGTTAGGAGAAAACACTATTTTTCTTTACTTACCTTTTATTTCCATGACATTTTATTTCTAAATTTGCTAAAGTGAAGTATAAACCTTTTGTAAACTTGTTTTAAATGTTTTCTAAGTGAAAACATAAGTTCGCTAACATTTGAAAATGGCGGTGTAAACATCGTCATATCTTTACCGCCGTAATAAAGTTTATATTTCTCGCCGATAGATGGCGTTGTTTCTAATTTGCATAAAATAAGAACTCTTTATTTTCCTATGCAAATATCTATCGTAGTCCTGCACTAACTCACAGATATAAAAAGGCATCATAAGTTACTTTTCAGTGTCTCTGCGTGTGAGCTCCTACCTCAGCCACTATGATGTGTGTATAATAAGAGATTTAGCCATGAACCGTGTGGTTCAACTGATGTGATTCAATAGAACCAGATTGGGTATCGGTGCGATCCATGCTGACGTATTCAGATGATTCAGTGTGATGTGTTTTTAAATCTAAAAGATCGCCAGTGGCGACTTATTCTAAAGGCTTGTTTTTTTTGTGCTACTTAATGGATGCTGTTTATAATGTGTTGTGTCATCATCATCTCATATGCCCTGTGCAATGTCATTTATCGTCTTTTGTTCCAATGAACTACAGAAAAAGGTACCTACTTTGTCTTTCTTCTCTATGACATATTCAAACCAAAAACTTCTACTGTCCATTTAAATGAAATGAACTTTAACTCTGCTCAGACTGTTTATTTTTCAGACAAAATCAAGTGACTATTCAATTTCAGTCAATGACTTTTAATTTAACTTTTTGTTTGCTGTTGAATATCTTAATAAAGCTGAGTCCTGTGAGGCATTGAGAGAGTAAGTGGGGAAGCAATGCTGCATGCATAAAGGAACTATCCTAATTTCAACATTGTAAAGTAGAGAGCCTGCAGGTTATGAATTGTAAAGTTCACATTTGCATGTGAACTACTTCTATTTTCATTTGTATATTACAAAACGTTTGCTTTAAAATAATTACAAGCAAAAAAATAGGCAGCGGAACAGTTTTTTTTAAATATCGGTTCGCCATCCTTTAAACCTAGCTGTGGGAATTATTGCCATGTTGCAAAAGGAATTTAGGATGTTAGAAAAAAAAATAACGGAGATTGCATTGTGTTCAATTAGGTAATGGCAAGGCACCAAGATTGAAAACAAACCCCAGACACATATTCGGAATTGCCTCAGCTGAAAGGTAACTGGTGTGTGTGTGAGATATGCACAGACAATAAAGAGACATTCTATTGTAAGAAAAATATACATTTATTTAGATCAGAGGAATATAGAATTTAAAACTTAATGAGCTCTGTAAACAGATGTCACAAATGCTGAATAGGAATTACCTTACAAACTGTGATCCTGAGAACAAAATTCACATTGTATTCGGCTACAAATTATACTCTTTAGGCTTAAACATTTCAAATAAACTTAATATCTTAGATCTTAGACAAACAATATGGTTGAACTAATTTAAAAGTAAGAAACGCATCACATTTAAATTACTTAATTTTGCTGCTTGATCCAGCATCCATATCAACTTACTACACAGAAACACCTTTAATTCAAGCTGTTAAATCTGGTAGATTACTCAAATTATAAACAATTTTATAGCTGCAACAATCTCATAGCATCAATACATTATTTCACCCATCAAAACACATTCTATTTAACAGAGAAATTGATCAGCATTTGGCCATAGTTTACCTTTAAGAATTACAGAAGTGGTAGGCTACAAGATCATATCAAATTTTATGAGAGGCCTCTCCAAAAGGGGATAATGGAATGATTATTTTCACATGTAATAGACTAATTTGCACTCAAACAAATTGCATTTTGGCACTTAAGTCATTCTTGGGGAAAAAAAAAAAAAAAAAAAAAAAAAAAAAAAAAAATTGGTTTTGACATTTTTTCTTTGTAACAAAAAAACAAAAAACAAAAATGGTTTAAAGAGCAGCTAAAATGTTATAAAAATAAAAAAAAATGGGAGGGGACGGAATACTAAGATGAAACAACGTTAAGGGGGTAATGGACATTATCGTCCGCGCCAAATGGCGCAAAGAAGGCTACTATGGATGCATCTGTACGGATGGCAGCTTCTCGATGGGGGTCCCGGGCAGGTGAGCACAGCTTCTACTGATCGGACTTGTACGATGGAAAAATTTAGCGATGAACGAGACTTCACTGATCAGTCCAGCATCAAAGTCCACATCGTTGGTCAAAGAGCCAAATCCATCGGGATAGGAAATAAAATGAAGTAAGATCTCTCCTGTGACTGGGACTGCTATCTTTTGCACTCACTCTACATGGTGTGGCTGGTGCACGGACCCTCGTCAGATCCACATCATTTGGGCGAAGATCAGATGTTAATCAGCTGCAATCGTCACTGAAACATCTCCATTGCTGCTGGTCTGGCAGACGCGTCCCCCTAGTAGCTGGCCTAAACTTCAATTAGCATGGATATGCCTTCTGTTTAAGAGGCTCTCCGTCTCCATTGCAGGAAGAGGTAACTGGAAAAAACGTGCGCTCACTAGCGCTCTCCGACTTCAACTGACTCATCGCCTCCCCGCACCTAGCCACCGCTACTGAGCGTGCGGCCCTCTTGGCCAATCAGCGATCGCCAGCTCGTTCTCGTCCTTCTCGAAAGTTCCAGACAAGACTTGCACGGGAAAAATGTATCGAGTGTGAAAGGACGCGCTCGGTTAAAAAAAAATGGCGGTTGGTTTCAAGATGGGGAGAATTTGAAACGTGCGTTATTCGAAACAGAAAAAATGACGATTGACCGAAACAGTACCTAGGCCAGTAAAAGGTCAAATTGCACGGGAAAATGCTCAAAATTAAGAAAAATTGATCTTATTAAGTGCCGAAACATCGCCAAGATATTTGAAAATAAAATAAAATAAAACTTAAATTATGTGAATACACAAGGGCTTAGCTTAAAAGAATGGGAGGGAAAAGAAAAAAAAAATAGGGCAGCAAACTTGTAATATAAGGTAAACTGACTTTTAAGGTAAAACAAGATAACTAAAATGAATTGAGCAGATATCCTAACAAAAATTATTTAAAGATGAATTTTAAGAAATACAATTAATAATATGACTCAAAAGTGAAATTATTACCATTAATGCACTATTATTAAGGTGAACTATTCATTTGGAGATT
The DNA here is from genome assembly GCA_038373885.1 of Cheiracanthium punctorium. Lineage (NCBI taxonomy): Eukaryota > Metazoa > Arthropoda > Arachnida > Araneae > Cheiracanthiidae > Cheiracanthium > Cheiracanthium punctorium. The sequence continues at coordinate 212,362 of JAWZYV010011599.1, forward strand.
GCTAGGTTAATGTACAAATACTTATTGAAAAATTTATTATTTTGAAAAAATTTGCAAATACACTTAAATATTACAGTATCAATATTAACATTATATTTGAACACCTCATTATCGATTAGAATAGAAACGACGTCAGAATTGCTAACATTAAGATACTGCATAGAATAATCTAGGCTTTTGTTTGTTTAAAAGGAAACTACAAAATATAATAATTTTAAAAGCCAAAATAAGGGGGAGGGAGAAATAAGAATGAATGAATTTAAGAACAGATTAAGAAGATAGCAAAAATTTATAATGCAATATATGGGATCTGCATCAATTATGTTTCATCCGTTATTAATTTCAAATAATTGAGTTTTTCATTTTTCTTGATTATTTAAAAACAGTCAAAAGCTCAGGTGATGCCCCCTCCATGACAAATCCAGAGGGAGGTCACAAGGGTATGTGCCCCTACCCCAAATCGAATTAAGTTTATACTATATAGAAGATTGACTTGTTTTGTAAATTCAAGTTATTTTATAAGAAACTGTGACAAAAAAAAAAAATGTTTTCCGTGCCCCACCCCCCTGCTTCCAGATTTTTTTTTGCCCCCCTCACACACACACACACAAGCAGTAATTAACCTTATTCAATTCATTAACCTACATTAACATTCATTAACCACAAGATAACCAAGTTCATTAACCTTATTCAAGATGACACCTATAAACATTCTCGAAAGTTCTAAACATCTGGTCACCACACAGAGCAGTAGTAAAGTCTTGCAAATTTCTAACGAGAGGAGAAACATGCTTTTTTTAACCTCGGGGGGGGGGGGGGGTGTGACCAGTGAGCGAACCACTAATGTCTCTTTCTTATTTCTGTAAAATATTACCTTCAAATCTAAAATTTTTATTCATATTTAAATGCATGCATATGTAAATGTACTGCAATTTTAAATACATTCAAATACATATTTAGAGAAATAAATAAATAAAATATTAGAAAAAAGAACATGGAATTTCTATGACGCACAATTTCTCTACTCTTTTTGCGGATCAACTTGTGGGTGACAACCCCTAGCGTGCAGTGTATAACAGTGGGAGAAACGATTCATTCCAAAGCAGTCTGACTGCTCGCCAAATTGCCAGAGAGCACTTTTGGATGGGAACCGCTAGCTTCTCGTTTCTTTGCCAAGTAATAGATTAACAGCCAGCTGTAGTATACCAAGAAAGTCAAAGAGCAAATTCTCGGAGTGATACATGTGGTACAACTTAGAAAAGCATTAAATCAGTCACTGTAGCCTTCCCAGTGCTATCAGGTTAGGTGCGAGTAAAGTATAGTTTCTCTCCTTCATGTTTTGAGGGTTCTGTTGCCGGTCATGAGACTTATGACCAGTACTTTTGCACGTATCCTTCAACACCACACTTCCAGCATTTTACTTTTCTTGAGCTATCTTTCATTTAATTGGATCTTAATTTTTGTTCCATCAGATCTTCAAGTCTCTTCATTCTGTTCTCTAACCTCTCTCTGTCTGTATCAGCACTCTCCTGGACTGCCATCTCTCTAACAGCATGTCGATCTTTCCTTATGGCCTGCTGAGCTTCCTCTAACTTCATGGCTAACACGAGAGCAGACTTCAGATCTTGATAATCCTCCAACATTAGTGCTTTTTGAATTTCTGGATCTCGGACACCTTCAATAAAATGTCGCAGAGCGATTTCCTCTTGGACATTATCAGGATGGTCCACGTAGGCCAAATGGCACAGCCTATCTATGTCTGATGCTAGTTCTTGAAGGGTTTCTCCAATTTCTGTGTTCTTGACTTCAACTGAATCCTGCTATATTCTCTCTGGCATTTCTCTCCGAATTTAAGCTCCAAAGCACTGGAAAGGGCATCAAAATCTCGATTATGATTTGTGAATTCTGGTGCATATGGGGACAATTCGATACCACCTTCGAAGTGCGATGGATAATCTAACCCAATGATTCGATCGCTAAAATGCTCATTGAGCACCTCGAAAACATCCGCCGTACGATGTGGTCTTGCTTCATCCTGCATAAACCAATGACCTTGGACCAAGTCATGACCATGAAGAAAAGGGTTGAACTCCTCGTCCAGGAACATTCTGTATTTCGCCGGGCTTAGAGTTCCATCGATGAAAATAGGGCCAAACACACCATGCGAGGATATTGCACACCACACAAGAAATTTTTTCGGGTGGAGGCTTCGGACAACAGTGATCTCCGGCCTTTCTCTGCCCCAGTAGCGATAATTCTGTTTGTTCAGATGGCCATCCAAACTGAAGTAGGCCTCATCTGAAAAACAAATTTTCTTTACATCGATTTCACCTGTTTTAAGTGTTTCAAGCATAAGCTGTGCAAACTCAGATCGTCTTTGTGTATGGTCTTCGTTGAGAGGTTGGGTTACTTGAATTTTGTAAGGCGACAATTGGAGCTCTTCATTATTCGCTGAAGTCATGTACGCTTTATTCCCAACATTTCTGCTGCTCTCCTTACAGATCGGCTCGGATCAGCAGCGAAAAAGTCGTCGACGACCTGTTTTGCACCGCCTGTGACCACACAAGCAGTGGCTGTAGCCATAGCTTTTTTATCATCTTCCACTGATCCAGTACATTTGAACTTGGCATACAGTCTACAGGGAAGAGGATTGAAACACATTTTTCAGAACAAACATGGAAGCAAAAAGGAAAACATTTGTACCGTAAAATGCACAAAATGACTCACCTTTCCATAGTCCTTTTGCTTGGCCAATTCTTGTTCTGGAACTTCGCCTGCCATGCTCGTTGAACTGCCTTCACATTTTCATCACATCTGGCCATTTGTAGCACAATAAAGACGCGAACATCCATCAAATATTTGTTCATTTTTACTAACGGGAATCGCACGCTAAAGTGCATCGCAGATGGAAGGAGCATCACATTTACAATTGCCCACTCACCAGAGCATGCCCACCAAGTTTGGCTTCACTCACATGCACCTAACGCCATCTATTGGACTTTGTTTCAAACATTGCCCTCTGGGCCACCCAGTAAATATGTTTGTTTTATTTTAAGTCTCAGCAAACAAAATAGAGGTTACGGGCGTTCAGCCCAAAGCAGGCTTTGGCACTTGTGTGTAACTATGGCCCCATTAGAAAATTAGTAAATGTTTTAGTAGGGGGGTTGTAAGTTTGTAATTGATGACAAGTTAAGAAAAAAAAAAAAAATGCAATATGATGCAGTTGGGGCCGTGGTAGCCCAGTGGTTAAGGTGTTGGACACGTAACCAGAAGGTTGCGGGTTCGATACCGGCGTTACCACTAAAGACCACAGTGTACATACGGTGTATGTGCCCGTTAAATCCATGGTTCCGAAAGTCCTCTCGGCGGTCGCTAGCAGTTTCCAAGGGGTGCCAATATTCAGAAGTCTCCCACCTTGAGGTTCCAAGTGACATATTGAGTGACGCGAGCTGTCCTCTCCTGGCAAATAAATATGATGCAGTTAGGCCATTCCACAGGAATCGCGTAACTTTAGAGGTGAATTTAAAATGTACTATTTTTATCTCAGATTTCAAGTTTTTTGCATAATATCAATAAACAATAAGTTAATTTTACTGTATTCGTACAGCAACACCCAAATATCTGAATATTTTTGAATAAATCGAGCTTATTCAAAAAGTAGGTTCCAGGGGACTGATGGAAACCGATGATTTTATTTTAGAATTAACTTTTTAATGAATAATTCGAACTTTTTATTAATAATTAATAATAATTATCCAAAGAAGTAATAAAAAAATGTTTAATACGTAACCTCAGTACATATATTTTTATATTAATCATCTTTAACTAATTTTATTTTAATTATTCATTTTAATAATACTATTTGAAGCTTTTTCTAAACTTTTAATAAAATGTTTTTAAACAAGTCATAAATTTAAAATCAAAGCAAATAGTAACAGTAATTATTTTTTGCAAACATCAATAGTTTTATTAAATGTATAAGTGACTGTATTACGTTTGGTACTTGAAATAAGTATTGGTAATTTTTCCAATACCTGCTCAAATGATATATCAGCTATATCATTTTCATCTAATCGAAATAAAAAAATTTTATCATTACATTTTTTGAGTAATGTGTCAGCCAACTTCTCTTCGCTTTCTTTAACATTCAAACAAATTGCAGCCCTCCTGTATTCTTTATTTCTGACTAAAAATTTGACTAGGATAAAATCTCCAACAGTGTACTTGAGCTGTTGCTCACTTGTAAATTTTTTACTTGGCTTCTCTTGTGTTTTTTGAAGCTGTGAGTGTTGAATTACGCCCTGAAAGATTTTTATTTTGTTTAAATTCAATCGTTCCCAACTTGTAATGTTCACAAGTTATAGGATCACAGAAGCAATATTGGCTAATTAATTCATAGCATTAATTTAGTCTTTAAAACATCTCTTTAAAAAGTTTCTTACCTCATTGGTTTCTCAAATGTGAACAATTGCTAATACACTTTCCTTTTGCGTTCTGCAGATTAAAGCCGATCTTCCAATGACGCTGCAAGCCTCGTGTGTGCTGTGTTTCTCCGGGTACGGATGTCCTTCTAATAGCGTACTTCATGGGTCATGGCTAAGATTTAAATGCTCTAACTTTGATGCCTGGCTAGCTTTGCTTGCTTAGTTTTTTTTTTTTCTTTTAGCATATTTGTTTGACAATGTTAACCAAGGACATACCAAGGGGGTCCGCCCCCCCCCCCCCAAATTTCAGTTTTTGTTAACAAAATAAGAATGATGAAGTCTTTTTGTGAAAAATTCTGCCTTTTTCACCGTTTGGACCCCCTCCGAAATTTTTTTTCTGGGTACGTCCTTGATGTTAAGATAGCAGTAATACTATAATTTTCGGCTCAACTGAGCACTTAGCCTTATTTTAAAAGGGATACTTTAATTTGTAACAGAGAATGGTACTGTAAGTTCTGTTTTACTTACTTTGTTGCTTTTTCTGGACTGTCATCGGATAAATGACTTTTAAAGTATCAAGATTGAAATAAAACTGTTTTTATCTTATTGAAATATTTTTAATCATTTTACAATTTTTATACTGTCTTATACATTGAGCAAGCTTTTAAAACTGCTTCCATTGTGTGTGAATTCTGCTGAAATGTTTTAGTTAGTTTTAGAAGTTAGTACTGAAGGACTTGAGTGAAACTAATTGAGACTTTAAAATTTTATTCAGCATTTCCTCACTTGCCCGTTCAGTACTGACTTGCATAGGTTATGGGCAGAGGATAAAGCTTTGCTCAAAGACAGTGTAGTGCATAGAAAAATAAAAAAAGGCTTGCCCCAATATTGTTTCAAGAAGTTCTGAGATAATTTAAGAAGGGGGGGCAAGAAAGCTAAAAAATGACGACTCCAGTAGTTATGCAGATAACCATCGAAAAATTAAATCATTCGAACTATACTAATTAGGCATCTTATATCAAGTACGTTCTATTAGAAAAAGGGACGTGGGATATTGTATCCGGTAAAGAAACATGTCCTGTACTAGATGAAAAATCGCCGACTTCAGCCCAAGATGTTAAACAGGGTTTGCACGGTCATTAAAAGTCATTAAAAACTCATTAATTTTAGCTTTACAGTCATACATTTTTAAAAATTTTGTACGAAATTTTCTTAAAATCACCAAAAGCGGAATAAGTTGCCAAATGTGGCAGGCTACTCTAAAAACCTGTCACGGGAAGCTTTTCACTTGCTGAGGAAAGAGTGAGAAGCTACTAGAAAACACTTCATCCTTCCTCCATAGGCGGAGCTTCGCAAGGTGTGTCTGCTCTTTTCGCCGGTGGCCTTCTCCCCCCCCCCCCCTCCTCCTCCTCTTCCGTTTTCTACGAGTACCATTCCGGCTGCTGGACTGTTTTTTGTTTTTTTTTTTGGCTTTATATAAGGGTTATGAGAAAGAGTAGATCATTTCTCGCCAAACATTTCTCAACAGAATTGCATTGCATCTGAATTCTCGGAAGTCATTAGGAGTGTAGTGTGTAGTGTAGTATCCTCAGTCGGAACAAGTGAGCACGTGCTTTTCTCCCATTCTCTTGTACATTAGTTAGGGAGAAGACAGAGTTAGAGATGCCGGGTAAATGCATTTTTAATGCATTATAGCTCCAAAAAAAAAAAAGCATATAAAAATTGGCTCTCTTCTTGTGAAGATAAGCACAAGGCCAAATGCATCATCTGCAACAAGGAGTTTAGCATCACAGGACAAGGTGAACATAGACTGAAAGTTCACATGCAAGGTAAGTTTTATTTATAATTATTGTAGTTTCTGAAAAATAATATAATTAATTAATTAAATCTTTATTTTAATTGCTGATCTAAACATTAAAATTTTATTTAGTTCAGTTATTCCAGTAAAAAATGAGAGATCGCTACTTAGCAATTCAAGTTTTTCTTACTTATACAATAAGTTCCCTTAAAAGAATGAACATTATTCTCTTGAAAATTAATATTAAATACATATTTTCAAAATTAATTTTAAATACTTATTTTCACCACTAATATTTTCTTTTATTAAAAAAAAAATTCAAACTTGTAAATAACTCGGATCTTAAGGAAAAATTCTTCTACTGGCAATCTCTTGAAATTTTAAAACTTACACTATACCCTAAAATTAAGGGGAACCTTTATGTTTTGGGTGAAACTGCTCTCATATATCCTACCTTGATTTTGTTGCCGAAAATTCCATTTTTGATGCTGCCAAGTAAAAAAAGTGGCTGCAAAATCTCGTTTCCAAATGTGTTTTCCAATCAGAGGCACTAATAAAATTTGAATATTTGATAAAATAGTTTGAGGTTAAGAGTCAAAACATTAATTTCAAAAAATTAACTGAGAGTAGATGGCCATGAATTCGCATTTTCTAACCAGGTACACTAATAAAATATAAATATTTGATTTAAGGTTAAGAAAAACTATTTTCTTAAAAGTTTACAAATGATGCCGTCCTTTCTGATTTAAGAGAGGCTGTTTAATAGAATTTATGGATAGACCCTCTTTCAGTGTTCTCTGTTCCAAAAATGGTATCAGCTGGGAAAATGTGTTGTGCTCTAGTCGATCCCTTACTCCTTTGGAATTATGGAAATTAAGAGGGTGGATAAATTAACCAAAAAGGGTTCCTCCATGCAAACCAACAACAGCCCAGTCTCTTTTCCTAGTTTGAAACAAATTATAAGAAGGCAAGTTTCCACTAATTTCCATGTACAGTAAATGAAAAGAACTATTCAGAAGGTGAAAATCTGATCATCCAGCACTGTTGCATTTGTCATTGCTAAATTTTTATAGACAGCTACTATGTTTGCCATCGTAGTGCTCTTTGAGGGACATCTGCCACTGTGCAGCATTTTGAAGCAAAGAGATGAATGAATAAATCACTTTTTTATTTATGCACTTTTCTTTTTTGTCATTGAAAACAGAAACTATTTTTTTAAAAATGACTTTATAATTAATAGAAAATAATGTACTCTGTGTGACATTGAAAATGTAACATCAAGAAGAAGTGGTCAGAAAATTATGCAAATTTCAGGGTAAATGCACCTTGCCGAGTTACGCTAATGATGTAAAATTGGCAGCTCGCCAGTGCACATGGAAAAAGATATACAGGAAGGAACCGGTAGAATGGACAATTTTTGTGAAAGTATTGCTGCTAGAGAAATTGTCGTAGAAATTTTATTCTTATCCCAGAGGACACAGAGAATGCCAGGTCGCCGTCAACGTAGGCAGTTCCAGCAGACTGACGATTTTACGAGGGGCATTGTGATTTACGAGGGGATTGAGAAGGGCAGGTTGGTCCATTCATCAAATCTCAGCAGACACACACCTGGATGTGTCCACTGTACACCAGCTGTGGCAAAGATGGTTGGAACAAGGAAATGTGGCATGTTTAAGGGGGTGCCAGTGCAGCCAAAGTGAAGTCAGCACACATGGATCGATGCATCTACCGACAAGCGGTGGCATCCCTGCAAGCTACTTCAACCTCCATTCTGCGACATGTTCAAGACACCTTGGATGTTCCTATATCGACCAGAACCATTTCCTGTTGATTGATTGCTAGTGGCCTGCACTCATGGGGTCCGTTAAGAAGACTGCCATTGGCTCCACAACATAGACGCCAACGACTGCAATGGTGCCAGGCTAGAGCGGTGTGGACGACAGAATGGAACAGGGTTGTGTTCTCAGATGACTCACACTTTTGTTTCTCCAGTGATAGTCGCTACGTATGTGTGTAGCATCAATGTGGTAACAGGTTAAATCTGGCAGCAGTTGTAGAACATCCCACCGTGCGACAACATGGCATCATGGTTTGGGGAGCAATTGTGTATGACTCCAGGTCACCTCTAGTTTGTATTCGGGGCACTATGACGGCTCAACAATATGTGGATGATGTTTGCGACCGGTGATACCCCCCCTACCTTCAAACGGTTCCCAACGCCCTGTATCAGCAGGATAACGCTCGACTGCACCCTGCTCGCATCAGCCAATGTGTTCTGCAAGGTGTAAAAATGCTTCCCTGGCCACTGTACTCTCCTGATCTGTCACCAATCGAACACATTTGGGATGTGATTGGACACCATTTGCAGACCCTGCCACTAGCCTGTTCAGAAGAGGAACTGTGGCAAATAGTTGACAGGGAATGGAGAATCATTCCTCAGGATGCCATCCGTACTCTCATTGACTCAGTACCTGGACGTGTTGCTTTGTGTAATGCCGTCCATGGTGGTCCGACAACCTACTAAGACGACGCTGCTCTCCCTCTGTATTATGCATATCATTTTGAAATAAAGATCACTTATGGGTATTGCATTTTCAAAGTCGGTCAGTGTATAATCCAAATAAAGTTTTTTTTTTTTGTGGTGGTGGTGGTGGGGGGGGGGTTGTATTTGGTTTTTTATAAATTAATGTTTGAAGTAAAATGTAATGAAATTCATTTAATATTTTAGGAATTATAGCTTAACCTTCTTTTTTAAAAATTCTTAAAATTCTTTTTTTTTCCTAGCATTAGATATTTCATCTTTCAATGCTTTTTAAAATGCTATTCATTGAAAATTCGCATGGTATGTTTCAAATATGAAGTGAATAAATGGCTTACCACTAAACTCTCAAAACTTGAACACTGTTTTAAAATGTATTTGACTTCCCAAGACGAAAATTACTTTATTTACTATAAGCGAATATTACACAAAGCAAAATTATATATTTTTTTCTTTATATCAGTTACAACCTAGAACTCCTTTTATATTTTGAAATAAGGGGCTTACAACACAATCTTTTCCTTTTTTCTTTTCTTTTTTTTAGGTTAGATTCTTTTCTTTGGGCAAACGTTTATTTTATTTTATTGTTTTTTAATTGTACTGACAAAAGTAGTTAATTTTCTATTTCTTTGTTATGTTTCAGTGGTGTATGAAACATTTCAAGAATTTTTCTTTTTACTTGAGAAAGAAGAGAAGCTTTTCTAACAAGATGCAACTTATTAATTCGGGTTGTCACAGATACAAACATACTAATTCTAAAAACATATTATACCTTGTAGTATGATAGCTATTTATAATTCAGTTTCTGAAACCTCTAAAACTAATGAATTATTTCAATTTTGGCTTCCAGACTCCAGAAATTGTATTTTACTTTTGACCATTACTTTAATTTTTTTTTTACCTAGTATTCTAAGAAGAATTGTTGTTGGAAATAGTTCATCTCTAAATTCTTCTGTATTTCAGTGTTACTACTGTGAAGTGTAAAGGCAAAAAAGTAAGAATAAAAACACCTGTTTGCAGAGCTTTGAAGAAATTGAACAATTTTACAGGTAAACAGTTATGCATTGAACTCTAGCTTATTAGTTAATAAATTCAAAATTTCTAATGAAAAAATGTTAATTTTTTTTCACTGTCTGACCATATGCTGCTTTATTTTTTGTAAATTTTTATGATTTTTTTTCTCCTATCCTTGCCCTTAGCTGAATCTTCACTCTTCGTAGCATTAAAAATATCCTCTCTGCTATAGCTACACTCCGTAAAAGTGAAATGATAATTATGCTTAAGTATGATAAGCGAATAACATTGAAAATGGCATACATCACTGTTTTTATTTCTTAGTTAATAAAATTAAAAAAATACAATTATGAGATATAGAAAATTAATTTAGAAAAGAAGACAATAAAAAGTTTATACTGTAGAAGACTCAAAATCCACAAATCTGAAATTCGCAAGGCTCTAGAATCTGCACTATCCAATGTAAACAATGAAATCTGCCCTATGAGCTGCAAATACAGGAAACTGTAGTATAACCACAGAGTAAAACTAAGTAAGCTAGTCCCACTTACAAGGAGAGGCTCAGACGTTGGGATCACCGATTTTGATGAAATGTGGATGAGTTATAGGGGACCCATAGTATAGTAAAATGCCGAAGAACTGGCTGCCAACTCTCCCTTATTTTTGAGAAAATTCCACTTAAACATTTGATGCACTCTTAGATACCAATTATTTAGAAAAATCGTTTGCGTAATCTGTGGCGCCGTGGTTTCGCATTCGTCTAGAGATCAAGAGGTCTCTGGTTCGTATCCGACGGGATCCGCTCTGTTTTTTCATTTTTTTTTCCTCCCTTAAAAATTCATAAAACAGTTTAAAATGACAAATGCATTAGAAAATTGACATGATTTATTGAATAAACACTATTCTATGAAATAAAATTGAATAACTGCAAATGAAAGCGACGAAAATGAAAAATATCAATCACAATTTGAAAAGTTATTCGGTACTTTTACAGATGTGTAATTGAGTTAGGGTGATATTTGTCCTAAAACCTTGCAAAACAAATTGTTTGGACATCTGCTACAACATATGAAAGAAGCATTTTGCATCCACATCGTCTTTTCATTTCTATTTGTGGGAAAAAAAAATTTCATTTACATTTAGAAATACCTGCCTTTTATCAGAAAATTTTGCTGCAAGCCATGCATGTTTTAAGATTTTAGAAAAGAATGAGTGAATGCGGTGATAGCAGAAAATACATGACTTAATGAATTTTATTGCATCTTCTCAGGCTATTAATTCCCGTTTATTTTGCATAAAGTATGGAGAATTTTGTAATTTTTGCTTTTTTTTTGGGGGGGGGGGGTTGTAAAACTGATCATCACATGGTTGAAACAGTGTAGATTTAAGTGGGATTACTTTTAGGGGACAAGATGAATTACTTTCATCGTCATAAATTTCTGAATTTGTTGGACCTTTCCTAAACCTTCTCTTTCCCTACATATGGTTTCGAGATTTGGTCAAGGAATGAAGCACAGTGGTTACTTGTTGAAAGTGTCCCGGACTTTGAGCAAGTTACATTCACATTGGAATATTCTTTTATTAAATTCTCTATAGTTTTTTCTACTCGGAAGCCAAAAGCTCTGGTATTTTATTATTATTATAATTTTTTCGTTATCTACTACTCACAAAGTTTGACGAATGTAAAACTACATTCATTCTGCATCAAATCACAAATATTTTAAACATATAAAAAGATTTAACTTATCGTTTATACCGAATATTGAATTTCTAATTGTAATTACATGTGTGTAACACGGTTTAGCTGAATGGGAAACATTAATCAATAATTGCATCATTCAAAATGAAGAAAGAAGTAAATCCATAATAAAGACACATAAAACATTATTTAATACGGCGGATTAATTAGTTAAAACTTTTTATTTGGGAATACCTTATTCCCCCGTACACGATATATATTTCGGTTACACACATAACCATCTTCAGTCGTTTCTGGAGCTCTCACTAATGGCGGCTTCTTTTTATATCTTCGTCGTTCTTCTTCTTGAAAGTTCGATGCATGACGTCGTCCCATGATTGGTCGATTGTATGAAGCGTATCGTTGATGCTGCCCTCTGTCGTCAATATTTCTAAGCTCTCACGAATGTAGGCATATATACTATTTTTAAAGTTGGCTATTTTTTTAATATTTTTAAAATCAATGGTAATGGGCTCTTTCAAAGCTAGACGGGCTAGGGCGGTACTTTGTTTCTGGAGGTTAATGTCTTTAAAATGTTCGTTTTTTCGTTCTTTAATTTTCCTTTTTGTAACGCCGATGTAGCAATTTTCTTTATTAGTATCGTTTGACATAAAATTAATTTTATAGATCCCTGCGGTTTCGATGGGGTTGATTGGGTCTTTTTCCGATCTAATGCGCTGAAAGATTGTTTTATTAGGTTTAATTGGAATACGTAAGTTTTTTTTACTGGCGATATTAGAAAGTTTATTGGCTATCCCTCGGCTAAAGGGGATAGCGGTAGTAAAACGTGGTTTATCTTTTTGACGGTTGTCTATAACATTTAATTTTCGTTGCCTAGCTTTGAAAACTTTGTCGAAAATTTCTCGAGGGTAGTGGGCGTCTTGACATTGTTTCTTTATGAAAGCAATTTCTTTTTGAAGGAGGTCGTCGTTAGAACACACTTTGAAAGCGCGGTCGATATAGGAACGAATAGCAGCAATTTTATAGTTGAAAGGGGTTTTAGATTTAAAATTTACTATATTAGTATTACAAGTAGGTTTTCGAAAAATGGTGGTCTCTATGAGATTATTGTTTCTGGTTATGTTCACATCTAAGTAATTGAGGCTATTATTGATTTCTTTTTCGTAGGTAAATTTAATGTTCGGGTCTATGGCATTAAGTTGATTGATCAAATTATTTTCTTCATTATTGTGGGTGGTAAGGATAGCGAAGATATCGTCGACATAGCGAAGCCAAAGTTTGATGGTATTATTGTGTGTCTGTTTAATCTGTTCTTCAAGGATTCTCATTTTCCAGTCGGCAATTATTCCGGATATGGGGGAGCCCATGGGGACTCCTTTTATTTGTTGGTAGAAGTGATTATTATATTGAAAATATAAGTTATTTAAAATTAGATTTATAGCACTAGTTAGGGTGTTAATTATGTCTATATCTTTAAAACTACTTTGAATTTGTTTGTTAATAATTTGGTTCATTTCCTTAATATCTATTGACGGGTATAGATTTACAACATCGAAACTTACCATAATATCGTTTTCATCAAGTTTATAATCGCGGATTGTTTTTAATGAAATCGTCGGTGGAAGTTAGAGTGCTGTTAGATGGGGGTATAATTTCTTGTAGAATATCTTTCATATATTTTTCAAGAGTGTAGGTGGGGCCTTCACATTTGCTCACGATTGGGCGAAGGGAGGGGGGATTTTTATGATCTTTAAATTTAGCGAAAATCCGTGGGGCGAAATTAGCGGTATTGTTATAGTTCGGACCTTTCTGATCCGGCCAGGTACCGTTTTTTATTAAAGTTTTTAGTTTATTATTGATTTTCGTGGTGGGGTCTTTGGGAAGATGTAAAACGTTTAGACTATTGATGGTTTGTTCCATTTTTTCATGGTAATCTTTTTTATCTAGGATAACAATCTTTCCTGTCTTGTCAGAGCTTAAGCAAACGATCGTGTTATTTTTCTTTAGGTCGCTGAGGCATTTACGGTCTTCATGATCATGAAAAACTACTGTTTAAAAACAGATTTTAGTACAGTTGATATAAATTTATTTAATGATTTTAAAAACTTTGATAGTGATTCACTTAATTTACCTAGTCATGATTCAACCAAATTATCACCTCCTAAAATTGATTGGAAGAGGGTAGAAATACGAAGAAGGAGGGGGAAAACAAAAGGCCGTATAGATATTTATTACTATCCAGAAAAAGGGGTCAGGCTGCGAAGTAAAAAAGAAGTAGAATAATATTGTAAGGAAAGGGACATACCATATGATTCCAAAGACTTTAGTTGGACACCCCAAAGGAAAGTAACATTCAGTGATAGTAGTGTGGATGAGGATGAATCTGAGGAAACTAAATCTGAAGGCGAGGCACTTTGTGCAGATATAAAAATTCCAAAAACTTTTAAGGAATCCCAGGGTCTACCAGAAAAACAAAAATAGCACGAGGCCATGAAAACAGAAATAGAGACTTTAAAGAAAAGGGAAGTTTTTGAACTAGTTCCCAGACCTGACCAAGCTAGAGTATTGGGCAGCAAGTGGGTCTTTACAGTTAAAGAAAGTGAGTCGCAAAAGGTTAAAGTCTTTAAAGCACGCCTTGTAGCTCAGGGATTCCGACAAATAGGAGGGATCAATTATTTTGACACTTTTTCACCTGTAATTTCATTTTCCCTGGTCAGAGTTTTCTTTGTCATTTTTAGTATATACAAAAATTGGATAACTTTACATTTGGACATAAAGTGTGCATATCTTTATGCACCACTAAATGAATTGATTTACATTGAGCAGCCTGAAGGATTCCTTGAGAGAGGTAAAGAATGTTATGTAATGAAATTAGTTAAAGCCCTTTATGGGCTTCATCAAGCAGGTAGAGAATGGTTTTTAGAATTAGACGGTACTTTCAAAGAATTGGGTTTAATAAAAATAGGTAGTTGTAACTGCTTATACATGTATAAATTTAAAGTAATTCTACTAGTATATGTAGATGATTTTGCAATCTTTGCTGAAAATGACAAAATTTTAAATGAAGTGGTAAATCTCATTAAATCAAAATTTGAAATTAAAATTCTAGGAAAAATTAAAAACTTTTTGGGTGTTGAAATTGAAGAAGTAAATGGACGGGTTCTTATGCACCAACAAAAATATATTGAAAAATTAACAGAAGTTTTTAAAGATATCCCCAGGGTTAAATGCAAATTACCGCTTTCCCCAGGTGCAATGATAAATAAAACTTTTGAAGCAGTAAACATTGATGTTCCTTATCGAGAATTAGTTGGCTGCCTCTTGTACCTTGCTTCAAGAACCCGACCTGATATTCAATACTCTGTAATAGCTATGTCCCAATTTTCAAGTGCACCCTCGTGGACACATTGGAAATACTTGTGTCAAATTTTCCAATATGTAGTTAATACTAAACATTTTTCAATAAATTTATCTAGAATTTCAAACAATCATTTAAAAGTGTATTCAGATGCCAGTTGGGCTTCAGACTTAATCAGCAGAAAGTCAATTAGTGGTTATGTTCTCCTGCTTGATGAAGTACCAGTCATTTGGAATTCGTCCAAACAAAAATGCACTGCCCTATCTAGTATGGAGGCAGAATACATTGCTTTGTCAGATGCTATTAAAGAATTGTGTTAGTTACTAAGAATATTGGATGAATTAAAAGTCTTAAATTTAAAAATGGAAAAACCACTTGTTTACTGTGACAACCAAAGTACTCTGTTTTTTTTTCAAAAAATAATGTAGAAAATTCAAGAACAAAATATATTGATACAAGGACTTTTTATGTGAAAGAAAATTTAGACAAATTTCAACTTAAACATGTGTCAGGAAAGGCCAATGTGGCTGACATTTTTACAAAGGCTTTGCCCTTTGATGTGTTTTCATTCTATTGTGAATGGTTATTTGGCTAATGCCAGGGCCTGGGAAAAGGGGGGCATTTTGTTGGAGCTAAATAATTTTTATTAAACTAAATATATTTAACTAAATTCAAATTTAAGATGCTAAAAATTTATTTTGCCCAATTGTTTTCCCCTGGCCTTGCATCAGCCATCTATTTCATAAAGTTTTTTTCATGTGCCAATTAGGCTTAAGTTTTGTTTATGTTATTCACACATGGGTTAAACCTATCTTAATTGTATTAATGTTCAACTAAAATTAATTACATCAGCTTAAAAATAAAATTCAAATGGTTTTAAACTTCTTCATAACCCTAAATAGCAGTAGCTCTAATAAGTTAAAAATGTAAACAAAATAAAACCCCTAATTCTTATTGAAAAAAAAATTAATTAAATAAATAAAATTGAAATAATATACTTTTTATTCATTGAAGACCAAAGACAACTTCAAAGTAAAATTAAAAAACCTAAGCTCAATATTTAATAAAGTTGTGTTTAGTTGTTGACTACTGCTGCTGGATGGAAATAGCCTCTGAACTATGGCCCAGTAGTTTAATGATGTCATGCTTCCTGAAAAATAAGGGTCTTCCTTTTGACAAATAGATGCTTAGGTTCTCTAAAGAATCATGGGGGGTAAGAGAATTAGTTCTGGTTAGGGTAGGACTTTTAACTAATGTTTAAACCACGGTGAAGAGTGAAAAGCCTGAAGTGAAAGGCAATTTTCTGAGGTTGTTTTCAATATGCAAATTTATTGAACCTTTATTTTATGCAAATGTTGCATACTTTTCATTCTGTAACTGTAAAATTAACCTGTTTTATATAGTATATAAAGTGTCTGCTTTATGAGAAAACACACAGGCCAGGCTGCTGATACAGCTAGAAGGTTGCCCTAGTCATGGGAAGGGCATGATGTATTTCTGCCAGATACTTTATAAAAGGCTTGCATTGGAACTGGAAATTTTTCCATTTAAATTTATTGCAGATGGCCTGGTTTATCTTAAAATCTGAAATTGTTTTTAAATTTTTTTTGTTTTGTAAGTGTTCTTTTTGTGCAATGTTTAAATAAATTCAAGTAGAGAAAATATAAAGCCTTCACCTCTAGTGGTACAACTCAAACTGTGGGTCATTTTCATGACTTACTTGGCAGTTCATCCACGGACCCAACAGTGGTAGCAGAGCGTAGTTTTGCTCAGCCACCTGGGGTGAAGAAGACTTAAGGAATATGGTTTCTACTAGTGAACCCATAGGAACTGTAATGGCCTTTCCAAAGCTAAACCGGGATAATTACAAGCTATGGAAATATAGCATTAATATGTACCTAGCAGGCCAAGATCTGTCAGAATATTGTTCAGAGTCTCTAGTGGAGGAAGTCAACAAAGCAGCCAAGGATGTATCTGGCACCACTTCAGAAGTTAAGGATTTGAAGAAGGAAAAGAAAGCTTTGGCCATCATCTGCCTTAGTATAGAAGAATACTTAAAAAGCCTGCTTTATGAAGCCAAAACTCCAGCTGAAGCATGGACATTATTAAAATCTGCATTCGAGCCCTGTAGTCGAGCTAGAATAGCTGCTCTTAGAAGAACTTTCTTTCAAATTCAGTATGAAAAGTCTGACGGCATGGACAATTACATTGGTAAAGTTTTGGAAGCTGCGAAAGACCTAAAAATTGCAGGGAAGGATATTGCTGATGATGAAATCGCTTTCCAGCTGTTGGACAATCTGCCAAATAGCTACGAAAATTTAGTCGTCCAACTGTACAGGCTACCTGATGAAGAATTTACAACTTCAGAAATTAGAAAACAGCTGCTGGCCGAAGCTGATCGTCAAAAGTGCAAGGTAACAGAGACTGTTAATCATCAAGCTCTGGTCTCTGTGAAAAAGAGGAATACCTGGTCCAGAAAATAAATAATATGCCACCAGTGTGGGAAGCCTGGGCATTTAAAGAGGAGTTGTTTTCAACTAAAGAATCGACCACCCCAGAAAAAGGACTTTCAACAAAGGAAATTCTCAAACAAGGTTATTCATCAGGGTCCCCAAAAACAGACTGAAGGAGACAAGCAAGCACATTTTGCAGCCCTTCTAAGTGAATCGCCCTCTTTAGAAGCTCTTAAGAAGACAGTGCTGCAACATGTCAGTTTATCACTAGAGGAAATGCGTTCCAGAACCTCGAGCCTATGAACAGCAGTGCCACAACAGCAGAAGGATC
Source organism: Cheiracanthium punctorium (assembly GCA_038373885.1). Lineage (NCBI taxonomy): Eukaryota > Metazoa > Arthropoda > Arachnida > Araneae > Cheiracanthiidae > Cheiracanthium > Cheiracanthium punctorium. The sequence continues at coordinate 229,978 of JAWZYV010011599.1, forward strand.
CACAAGAATACTGGGAGTTGGTGATGTCAGTCTTCAAATCCCTTCAGGTACTGTTACTTACAAGTTGATTTTAAAAAATGCTTATTATGCACCTGATATGTGCAAAAACTTGGTTTCAGTCAGATGTTTATGTGAGGAGGGATTTTCTAATGATAAAGGAAGTGTCTGTAATGAAAAGGGTGAGGTTGTGTTTTTTGCCCCTCTCAAGGACAGATTTTATTCAATTTTAACAAGTTATATAAAAAATAATTCAGCAGATGGAGCTTTTATTACAAACAAAAATTTAATGTTATGGCATTCTCGATTTGGCCATTATAATAGTAAAACTCTTGTGGAATTTTCAAAATCTTCAAATGTTATTGGTTTAAATAAATTAGAAAGTAAGGCTGAGGAATGCGAATTTTGCAACCTTGCCAAGAGCACTAGAGCGAGTCACCCAGAAATAGATAGGATCCAAACTTCTGAAATTCTTGAACGAACTTTTACATTTGGACCTTTGGGGCCCTTCCCTTGTCCCTTCTTTGGGTAATGCTAGATATTTTATGTCTGTAGTAGATGATTTCTCAAGATATTCATTTGTGTACACCCTTCAAACAAAAGATCAAGCTCTAAAAATTTTTAAACAGTATAAATTCTTTGTAGAAAAACAGAAAGGTAAGAAGATAAAAGCAATTAGAACTGACCAGGGAGGAGAGTTTATCTCAAATGAATTCGAGGAATTTTTAAGAGAGCAGGGAATAAGGCATGAAAAAACTAACCCATATTCGCCCCAAATGAACGGGGTTGCCGAGAGGTTTAACAGAAGTTTATTGGATGGTGTTCGTTCCGTATTATTTCAAACTGAATTGCCCCATTCACTTTGGGCAGAATTAGTGTTAACACAGAATTCTCTTAAAAATAGATTCCCACATAAAAAGTTAAATGGTAAAGCACCTCTAAATATTTGGATAAATAAAACATTATCAGTGAAACACTTAAAAATTATAGGTAGTAAAGTTTTTGCCCATATTCCTAAACATAAAAGCAAATTTGATAAAAGAGCCCGGAAGGGAATTTTGATAGGGTATGCTTCCAGCACAAAGGGATACAGAATATGGTACCCGGGGACAACTTCAGTTGAAGAAACTAAGCATTTAAAAATAAATGAGAATGATTTCAAATTGGAAACTGAAAACAGATTTTAGTACAGTTGATATAAATTTATTTAATGATTTTAAAAACTTTGATAGTGATTCACTTAATTTACCTAGTCATGATTCAACCAAATTATCACCTCCTAAAATTGATTGGAAGAGGGTAGAAATACGAAGAAGGAGGGGGAAAACAAAAGGCCGTATAGATATTTATTACTATCCAGAAAAAGGGGTCAGGCTGCGAAGTAAAAAAGAAGTAGAAGAATATTGTAAGGAAAGGGACATACCATATGACCCCAAAGACTTTAGTTGGACACCCCAAAGGAAAGTAACATTCAGTGATAGTAGTGTGGATGAGGATGAATCTGAGGAAACTAAATCTGAAGGCGAGGCACTTTGTGCAGATATAAAAATTCCAAAAACTTTTAAGGAATCCCAGGGTCTACCAGAAAAACAAAAATGGCACGAGGCCATGAAAACAGAAATAGAGACTTTAAAGAAAAGGGAAGTTTTTGAACTAGTTCCCAGACCTGACCAAGCTAGAGTATTGGGCAGCAAGTGGGTCTTTACAGTTAAAGAAAGTGAGTCGCAAAAGGTTAAAGTCTTTAAAGCACGCCTTGTAGCTCAGGGATTCCGACAAATAGGAGGGATCAATTATTTTGACACTTTTTCACCTGTAATTTCATTTTCCCTGGTCAGGGTTTTCTTTGTCATTTTTAGTATATACAAAAATTGGATAACTTTACATTTGGACATAAAGTGTGCATATCTTTATGCACCACTAAATGAATTGATTTACATTGAGCAGCCTGAAGGATTCCTTGAGAGAGGTAAAGAATGTTATGTAATGAAATTGGTTAAAGCCCTTTATGGGCTTCATCAAGCAGGTAGAGAATGGTTTTTAGAATTAGACGGTACTTTCAAAGAATTGGGTTTAATAAAAATAGGTAGTTGTAACTGCTTATACATGTATAAATTTAAAGTAATTCTACTAGTATATGTAGATGATTTTGCAATCTTTGCTGAAAATAACAAAATTTTAAATGAAGTGGTAAATCTCATTAAATCAAAATTTGAAATTAAAATTCTAGGAAAAATTAAAAACTTTTTGGGTGTTGAAATTGAAGAAGTAAATGGACGGGTTCTTATGCACCAACAAAAATATATTGAAAAATTAACAGAAGTTTTTAAAGATATCCCCAGGGTTAAATGCAAATTACCGCTTTCCCCAGGTGCAATGATAAATAAAACTTCTGAAGCAGTAAACATTGATGTTCCTTATCGAGAATTAGTTGGCTGCCTCTTGTACCTTGCTTCAAGAACCCGACCTGATATTCAATACTCTGTAATAGCTCTGTCCCAATTTTCAAGTGCACCCTCGTGGACACATTGGAAATACTTGTGTCAAATTTTCCAATATGTAGTTAATACTAAACATTTTTCAATAAATTTATCTAGAATTTCAAACAATCATTTAAAAGTGTATTCAGATGCCAGTTGGGCTTCAGACTTAATCAGCAGAAAGTCAATTAGTGGTTATGTTCTCCTGCTTGATGAAGTACCAGTCATTTGGAATTCGTCCAAACAAAAATGCACTGCCCTATCTAGTATGGAGGCAGAATACATTGCTTTGTCAGATGCTGTTAAAGAATTGTGTTGGTTACTAAGAATATTGGATGAATTAAAAGTCTTAAATTTAAAAATGGAAAAACCACTTGTTTACTGTGACAACCAAAGTACTCTGTTTTTTTTTTCAAAAAATAATGTAGAAAATTTAAGAACAAAATATATTGATACAAGGACTTTTTATGTGAAAGAAAATTTAGACAAATTTCAACTTAAACATGTGTCAGGAAAGGCCAATGTGGCTGACATTTTTACAAAGGCTTTGCCCTTTGATGTGTTTTCATTCTATTGTGAATGGTTATTTGGCTAATGCCAGGGCCTGGGGAAAGGGGGGCATTTTGTTGGAGCTAAATAATTTTTATTAAACTAAATATATTTAACTAAATTCAAATTTAAGATGCTAAAAATTTATTTTGCCCAATTGTTTTCCCCTGGCCTTGCATCAGCCATCTATTTCATAAAGTTTTTTTCATGTGCCAATTAGGCTTAAGTTTGGTTTATGTTATTCACCCATGGGTTAAACCTATCTTAATTGTATTAATGTTCAACTAAAATTAATTATATCAGCTTAAAAATAAAATTCAAATGGTTTTAAACTTCTTCATAACCCTAAATAGCAGTAGCTCTAATAAGTTAAAAATGTAAACAAAATAAAACCCCTAATTCTTATTGAAAAAAAATTAATTAAATAAATAAAATTGAAATAATATACTTTTTATTCATTGAAGACCAAAGACAACTTTAAAGTAAAATTAAAAAACCTAAGCTCAATATTTAATAAAGTTGTGTTTAGTTGTTGACTACTGCTGCTGGATTGAAATAGCCTCTGAACTATGGCCCAGTAGTTTAATGATGTCATGCTTCCTGAAAAATAAGGGTCTTCCTTTTGACAAATAGATGCTTAGGTTCTCTAAAGAATCATGGGGGGTAAGAGAATTAGTTCTGGTTAGGGTAGGACTTTTAACTAATGTTTAAACCACGGTGAAGAGTGAAAAGCCTGAAGTGAAAGGCAATTTTCTGAGGTTGTTTTCAATATGCAAATTTATTGAACCTTTATTTTATGCAAATGTTGCATACTTTTCATTCTGTAACTGTAAAATTAACCTGTTTTATATAGTATATAAAGTGTCTGCTTTATGAGAAAACACACAGGCCAGGCTGCTGATACAGCTAGAAGGTTGCCCTAGTCATGGGAAGGGCATGATGTATTTCTGCCAGATACTTTATAAAAGGCTTGCATTGGAACTGGAAATTTTTCCATTTAAATTTATTGCAGATGGCCTGGTTTATCTTAAAATCTGAAATTGTTTTTAAATTTTTTTTGTTTTGTAAGTGTTCTTTTTGTGCAATGTTTAAATAAATTCAAGTAGAGAAAATATAAAGTGTCGTCAATTTTTAAAGCCTTCACCTCTAGTGGTACAACTCAAACTGTGGGTCATTTTCATGACATACTTGGCAGTTCATCCACGGACCCAACAGGTCCCAAGCTGTGCGGATTTCTGGATCTCTACTGTATAAAACAGAGAAAATATGTAGATAAAGAATAAAATACTTATAATTTAATGCTATGTAAAATATTTTATTAAAAATTTTAAATTTGATATAATTATTCTTAAGAAGTTAACAGGACTTTGAAATTTCATTGTGTATAGGAAAAAAAGGTAACTGGAAATGAGCATTTTATGCACGAATGCAATTTAATATATATATTTTTTTAATTTCCTCCTTTTTCTATCGATTTTTCATCACTATTTTAACATTTGTATTTGAAAAAGTTATGCTACTCATGTCTGTAATCTAGTTTATATTAATCGTGCATTGTAAAGAAATCAATATGCACGTGAAAATTAATAATTACTTGTTTTTTGACTTTGAATCGCAGTTTTCAAAAATTGACTCTCACTTTTATTTATTGCGAGTCAACATGACTCTCAGATTTTGAAGTCTAGCGTGAGCCATGCATGTATACATATATATGAGTTACAGTAGTTGTAACCCCTGCCTTGAAAAATTTCTGGCTATGCCACTCCTTAGAAGTATAAGTATTGGCCGGCTGTAAGGTGTAAATATAACATATTTATTTCCTAATGTTATATAAGTAATAGAATGAGATTCAACTATAATCTACTAGTATCAGTGATTTCTGTCTAGCTGCAACATGTTTCAATGTTTTTAATAAACCTTTATTTTTAATTGCATTCACGTTTCATCTCTGACTTAAAGATTCAACATTATCAGCTTTTGGTGAGCAATGACTTTTTTACTTTATGCTTTTTACAGTGTATTTTTAAACTCTGCAAAGTACTACAGTACAAGAATAGCTGCAAGGGAATGCGACGACTTAGCATTTACAAAGTTTTTAATTTTTCCTGACATGTCCTATCGGCTATTATCATTGGTTATGGACAGTATTACATTGTCATTATAAGAATTTTTCAAATCATGTAGTAAGGTGGAAAGAGTTGCTTAAGATTAAAAAAGTGCTGTTTAAAAAAAAAAAAAAAAAATCCTTAGCCCCAGTATATTGAAATGTTAAGATTCCCTGTGAAGGGGGCCATAAGCAGAAGATGAATAATGTAATAGTAATAGAGAAGTTGAATTATAGCAACTATGCCAATTGGGCAGCTGACCTCAAATATGTGTTACTTTAAAAAGGTGCTGTGGACTTGGTTTCAGGAAAGGAAGAACACCCGGTATTAGACGAAAAATCACCCACTAATGCACAAGAGATAAAACAATATGACGCAAGAAACAGGTTAGCATTAGCTATGATATTGTTACGACTTTTTGGGAAAACCCGCTGTTCTGGAGTTTAAAATAGTTTAAAAATCATATTTTATGAGTTAAATAGTTAAATTTTGCTTTTTGTTGCATCAAAATCTGTCAACTAGTATCGGTGATACGGAGTTTTGGGTTTTCCCGTTGATTTCTATAGCAATTTCTAGAAATCTCGAGAAATATTGGTCCTAGGCCTTCGGTAACTTTTTTTGCTGCCAAAATGTGCAATATTTCGCCAAAAGCTGCCAAGTTCGTTTTTCTGCATTAACATGCATAACAGCCTAATATTTCTCTTCTATGACATAATCAAAATTCCCGCTTTATGTGGAATCTTTGAGAGATACATTCTTCTAGAAGCTCCTTGTATAAATGCAGGTATGACAGATAACCCCAGTGAGTGTGGATCGAGCATCTAATGAGTACACTGCTTTGCTCTGTGAATGGTATTGTGCAATAGTAGCGGTATTTTCGCTTGCTTTTCGAAGCTGGTTTTTAAGTGCTGTTGTAAATTTTTCATTGCTGAGTCTTGAGGGACTGCTAGTGTTATCCTTCGTATATTTCCACTGAATTTTTGCCTGTGGATGTGTTTCATTTTATGTAAGAAATACAGCATTTGTAAAAGCTTCTGTTCTAAGCGGGCAGTTAAAAGCGCATTACTGGCTGATTGTGCTTGTGAATTTTGTACTGCTGATTGTTCAATGAAGTTCTAGAAGCAATAAATTTTGTGTTCCATCCCAACAAGTGGACTCTTTTCTAGAACTTTCTACACCTACTGGACTTTAGAACGACGAACCCAAGAATTAGCAGAGTATTCTGCAACAATATATCTAAATATTGAGCCTCATATTAGAAAAATTATAGAGGACTATGATGATGCAACTTTAGCTTCGAATAAACTCAACCAGCACTTCTGACCTGACAATAGGTCATTTCACATGTCACTTTTTGGACTTATGTAAGTGCAGAATTAAAGATAGTGAAAGTATCAGCAAGTTCACAGCTAGACTCAAGTGATTTAGCAGTCAACTAACTACTATAAGGCAGCCAACTCATGAGGTATATCTCAATTTCCAAATTTTGAGATACCTCCCCCTGCAGTTTGACAGCATCATATTCCATTGGAGAATGAAACTTTAATTATTACCATTAATAGTACAGTAGACAGCCAGAAATCCGCACAGCTTGGGACCATGGCTTGTGCGGATTTTAGGATTTTGCAGATTTCGGACCATAAAAGATAAATCATTACATTTCTAATTTTAAAAAAGTAGAATACAATTACAATGAAGTTAAAATAGTTAAAAGTATTTCACTTATATTTTCACATTAAATATAAAAGCATAGGAGAAAAAAAAGAAAATTACATGAAAACTAGCAAAGCACATGAAAATTACATGAAAAGGTTTCAAAATTTCCTTTCCTAATTTTGAAAGCATGTTCAATGGTGATTTATTTTAAAATATTATTTTTGTCTATTTCCAGTTTTTTTTCTCTTCTTTCTTTTCTTTATTCATTTTTGAAAATTGTATATTATCATTAATTCTGTTTTGTTACAGAACTTTGCTGCTCTAAAAATTGAAGGTATTCTTCTCTTAACTTTAAACTTTTATCAAATGGATTTTATTATTATTATTACCCAAGTTTTCATCATCAGAATCATATTTATCTAGATTCAAGACACTTTTAAACAATTTCATCACTGGTGGATGATTTCGAATTTCATTATTTACATCAGAGAAGGTGTGCGGATTTCGGACCTTTGCGGATTTTAGGTCGGCGGATTTTTGGCTCTCAACTGTATTTCTGTATCTGCCGTGTTGCAAAATGAGAAGATAGACAAATTATAAACAATGCATTGCGTTGTATTCTAAAATGAAACGGCAAGGTACCAAGTAAAAAAAATAACGAACCCCTGAACTTAGTTGGAATTACCTCAGCTGAAAATGAAATAAATAGGTTTGTGTGTGTAACATGCGTAGACAATAATGAGACATTTTGCAAGATAATTACACTTTTATTGAAATCTGGAAAATTTACGATTTAAACTTAATGATCACTAAACAATTAGCTTAATTGATGAACAGAATTTACTTTTAATGCTATGAACTGGTGAACAAAATTAACAAAAAATAAGGCTGCAAAATTTACTCTTAAGGCACAAACTACATAAATAAATAATTATCTTGAATTTAGGCGATCAATATGTATGCAAGACAAAGTCGCATTTTATTCAAAATTGGATTATTCGCTACTAAAACCTGAAACCTTAACATTTCATAACCCTTTAACACTTACTTTCAAAATAGATAGATTGCACGTAGCACAAATAACAGTATAGCTGCAAAATTTCATGTTGAGCTCAAGCTACAGAACAATATTACATTTAATTTACCCGCTAATTCTTATTCTACTTAACAGAGCATTTAATCAGCATTTGATCCAAAGTTCACATTATAGATTTAGAAATAGTAGGTATGCATGTCGATATAGAAATATGAGAGGCCTCCCACAAAATATATCAATGGTAATAATAACACATGTAAAATTTATTTGCACTCAGAAGTAAATACATGATGGTGCTTAAATACTAGAGCTGTAAGAAACCGCATGTATTCGGTACTGACATGCGGATAATCACACAGACTCGAAGTAACGAATTGCTACTTTACGGGCTGATATCGTTACTGCGCTTTCGGATCGAGCAGCTTCCAACTTCGAATACAAGGGAGAAAACGAGTTCGGTAATCGAGTACTTCGAGTAATATCTTGCGCTATTTGTTACTGGATATCGGATCGCGGTTTGAAGGCGAAAATCAGTCTTGGTATTTGAGGTATTTGAGTAGCAGTAGCAATATGCTCAGCTTTCGTTACTGACTACTAAGGGGGTTGCATTTCGCATGTGCCGAATGGTCTCATTTGGATGAGGTTTGAAAGATCCGTATGTTTTGTTTTCTTTACTGATGACGCAATATCGGATAGATGCAGTATCTGCTGCTCTACTATGATATGGGATTAGACATGGCGTTTGTTTTATACAATGCGGGGATGTACGGTATATAGTAAGTCATGCGTGGGTGCTAATATCAGATTTTTTGGGGGGGGAGAAAGGGGGTGTTCTTGCAATTGTAGAGCAATATCTATAAGAATAGAGGCACGTTAGTGCAGTAAGGGGATGCTCTTGCTTTCTGACATTTTAGTACTAAATAGTGGTGTAATCAGGATTATTTTTAAGGGTGGTCCCGAAGGATTGAGAACTTATTTTTTTTTAAATGCTTGAGCTCCGAAATATGAGTAATAAATAACAAGTTATTTAAGTAAGCCTTAAAAAATATTTTTATAAAGTAAACGAATTCACGCATTTTTATTATTTAAAATATTATTTGAAAAAAAAATATTAGGCATGCAAACTTAAAACACATTTTTTTTTAAAGTTATCGTTTCGTTTTAAACAAAAACTTCGAGAGGGAACCGGGATTCCCTCAGTAGGGGACCGGCATTTTCCTTAGTAGACCCCCTTTCTATGCCCGCCACTGGTATTAAAATAATTCAAAAAAGTTCAGTATGTTTTTGAAATGTTGACGTCTAAGGGGGAGGGGGGTGACTTGACCCCCATCTTTCAAGAATCCGCGCTCAGAAGGAACACTAGGCACAAGATTTTCCGTTATACCTTTTAAGATGAGAATGAACAGGTTAAACCAGCGTTCAGAATTAAAAAAGGGGAAGGGAGACTATGGGGGCATATTTTTGGAAGATTTCTATGGGCACTATCTGAGTTATTCGGATAATTGAACATTGTATAAAACAATACATTTGTATAAAAACATCTATTAATCAGAGAAAATTAGCTCTAAGTACAATTCTTACGCTTTATTTCAGGAGAGGTGTGTGTGTGTATCAAATTGCTAACTAAGTTGTAAATAAATATCACATTGTAAACTAAGTAAAGGGTCAGATTTAGGAAAGGAGGGTTGCAGCATCCCCCACCCTCCTCTAGATACGTGCTGAAAGACTTGTTTCTCGCGTTCGAACTAGTAACGAAAGTAACGAGTAACGAATACTTAGTAACCGGTAGTGAGTTTGGGGTAACGAATACATACGGGTATTAATATTTTCGTTACTTTTACAGCACTATTAAATACTCTTGCAAAAAAAAAGTTTTGTCGTTTTTGTAAAATTAAGAAAATAACAAAAAAAGGATTAAAAGAAAGTTTAAATGTAATTACAGTAAATCATTAAAGGGGACAGGCAAACTAGTACAAAACAACATTAAGGGGGGAAAGAAAAAAAGGGGGGCTTGACGCCCATGCCAAAATGGTGGAAGAAGGTGATTAGAACAGAGATGTCTGAGCAGACGGCTGCATCACAATGGGAACTTGGGCAGGCAAGCAGAGGGACAAGGGAGTGGTCTTGAAAGGGTGGAAACGTGGGGAAGTCTTTTACTGCATCCAAAATGGGCGATGTAGGATGAAATAAAGTCCTTAACAAATCACGGGCCGACAAACTGGTCGTAGAACTCAGTGATGTAAAAATGCAGGCTCTAAGAGTTCACATGGCAAAAATGGAAAATTGTCACCTGTGATATTCTGAAGGCTGTTACTCCCACATCATACACATCTCTCCCTTGTCGGGTGGTCAGTGTTCGGAAATTTTAACTCATGGTAGTTCGCATTGTGAGCCTCTGTTTCGGGTCCGCCAGGCACTTGTTAGATATACACCGACGTTTTGTTAGATATGCACCTGTTCGGGTTAAATGTATGACTAAAGTTGAAAAGGTTTAATTATGAAATTAATTCATTAATTAGCAGAGTAATTTAACTTAAGTAGAATGGAAACGTTACTGAAATTAAGCCCAAATACCTGAAATAAAAAGTGTTTTGTTTTAAACTCATTAAAGAGACTTTGAGTTAACTAACAGCATTTTAGTTTATTAACATTAAAATATTCAACAAAAACAATTACAAAAATGACTAGGTGGATATATTAAAATGCTATTAAGTTTAAAAATTATAAGTCATACCTTTCCAGTTAGAGAGATTTCAATTTTTAACTTGCATAGTGAATGAAGAAGAACCATGGCTTTACACTGAGCTCAGGAGGATAATAACAGTCAATACTCATATGGAAGTAACGCCGGAGTGCTAGACAGGAATTTAAATACTACTAACAAATGCTATTTTAAATTTCATCTTCATTTATATTGCGGGAGTAGACTCAGCCCTTTTTAATCTTGTAATATCGACGTATAACGCTACTTAGGAATAGCTGGCTTCATGCTTCACAGCTATACTACCAAATTATGGATAACTGTTACACTATGATTAAAATTACATCTTCAAAGAAAATTTGCACCGAACTCCGGTGCTCCAGAACTAACTGCGAAAAAGAAATAAACTAAGATACAGACATCACCTTGAAACAAAACGAAAACTCGAAACTGATTACTGCTCAGAAACACGTAGCTTATATATGCTCCGACTGGAATCTGCCCACCAGTTACAGAATAAACACAGGGCACAGATGCGTGCGGCTGCTGGTACACGGCTGGTGGCTGCGATCACAATGTCACTTAAGAGCGAGCGTGATTCATTGTTGAGGATGTGACATCGCTATTGCTCCGTGGTTGCATCATCCTCGTTCAATATGGCGATTCTGCCGACTTACGTTTTTGACTGAGCTACTGTTTAGATTTTAATATAGAAGTATGTGGAGTAAGTAATAGATTTAAATCATTTTCGTTTGAGTTTAAAATTATAAAAGTGACTAGAATTACGTTTTTAGATACCATTACATAAGCTGGCTTAAGAACATTAGTTATAAATATAAGTTACTGTTGTTTGGGGTTATACTGGGCTGACAGCACTCCAGTCAAGTCATCTCCTCGCCTAAATCATCCGCATGGCTTTTGCGGACCGGAGTCTCTAACTGGCTGCCAGTCTCCTTGCAAGGGGGCTTCGAAAATCACCACGTCCGCTCTCTAGCGCTCTCCAACCTCGACTGACTTGGATTGCCTCTCTCACCAAGCCACTCTCCCGAGCGTGAGGCCCTCTTGGGCCATCAGCGATCGCCAACAGCGCAGCGTTCACCGAGAACTTTCGAGAGACATCGCATAGGAAAGGTTTCTTATGCAAAAAGACGCGCTCTGTCAAAAACATAGCGAACGGGCAGAGATGGCGATTCTTCAACCCTCCCAAAATGGCCAAGATTTAGTAGCGTGCGCTAATCGAAAAGAAAATTGGCAATTTAGCAAAACAGTACCTAGGCCAGCTAAAAAGAGTCAAATTGCATGAAAAAATACTCAAAATTAAAAATTTAATCTTATTAAGTGCCGAAACATATCCAAAATATTAGAAAATAAAATGAAATAAAAATAAAAAACTTAAATTATGTGAACACACAAAGGTCTAGCTTAAAAAGGAAGGAAGGGAAAAGAAAATTGGGGCAACAAACTTGTTATCAAAGAAAACTGACTTTTAAAGCAAAACATAATAAATAAAATGAATTAATCAGATATTAATAAAAAAAAATATTTAAAGATGCATTAAAGATACACCATTATAAACATAACTTAAAAGTGAAATACTCATTGAGAGATTGCAAAGTAATTGTTAAAATACTTATTGAAAAAACTTATTATTTTGAAAAAATGGCAAAAACACTTAAATATAACAATAGACTGATACATGGAATACAAAGTAATGACTCAAATATTGTATTTGAACACCTCATATCAGTACTAGGTAAAGTTAAAGTCGTGTATTCTCCTTGAACTTAGATCTAACTTAATTTCTGGATCCTGTCTAGAATTAAAAGGAGCAAAATTTTAGGGTAAAAGGGGGAAGGTAAATGTTTATCAGTATAATAATTTAATTTTTACCACCACTCTCAAAAACGGCATATATTCCTATGCCCCAGAATCCCTGGCAAACGTCCAAAAACTGTTCATTTTGAAACCTCAGTAACAGAGGAGGGACAAAACCAAACATTGCTTTGGCACCGACAATTACAACACACAAACATGGACAAGGTAACTACACTAGTAAAAATAACTCAGTAAAAGGCTTACCCAAAGTAAATGATCAGATAAAGTGTGAACCTTGTAAATTAAACAAGCAGACTAGAGTCTTGTTTAAACCATTACCTAACATCAGGTCAAAACAACCTTTACAGTTAGTACACATGGATTTACTTGGGGTCCAACACAAGAAAAAGGCAGAAATGAGGAGAAATACTTTCTAAGTATTATTGGTGACTTCAGCAGAAAAGTCTCTATCCCCTAAAGGATACAATCTCTGTGTTTAATGTATTCATCAGACACATAAATAGAACTGAACATTTCTTAGGCCAAACATTGAAAGCCATTAGGATGGACAATGGCACAGAGTTCGTAAATGAAAACTTAGAATAATTTTATGCCAATAAAGGGATCAAACATGAGCACACGAATATCTACATGCCAGAAGGGAATGGGGTTGCAGAATGCTACAACTGCACCGTCATGGATGCTGTATGAATCCTCATATCAAAAAGTGTGTTATGTGACAGTTTTTGGCCAGAAGTGATGTTGTATTTCACTTATACTCAAAATTATACATGCCACCGCAAACAGTCACCAGCTAAATTTCAACTCTAAGGAGGTACCGTACTGTCCATACGTCACTTAAAACCATTCGGTTTTACTGCATATGTTGGCTTACCTAAACAGAAGAGACGTAACAAATCTTAGCCTAAAGCTCAAAAGGGTGTCATGATAGGATATGCATTTAGTACCAAAGGTACCGCATCTGTCTACCAGAACCCAATAAAATAATTCAGGCAATAAATGTCTCATTTAATGAAGAAACTTTCTAGAATAGATTTTTCAAAGAAACCTCATAAATTTTTTGACCAACCACTCAGTCGCAGTGGAGCAGTGATAGGCCCCTTATCCAGTAGTAATACTGAAAATATAGTAAATTAAGAAAACGACCTAAATGGCAGCGAGTCGGAAGATGAGAGCAATGATCATTTGGGGGGGTGTATGACTACTGCAACTCACATTTATGCATACATGTGTGTGATAAGGGAGTGAAGAATATACATTTTGTATGGCAAAAAATTCCTCATGGGGGGGGGTTATGACCCCCCCCCCTAACCCCCTCCTTGGCTACGCCCCTGACTGTAGGAAACACAAAATAAAATATCAGCCACAAATTTTTTACTTTTCTCAGAAAAAAAAAAAGTTCCTCAGGGTCAAAAGAGGAGCTCTACATCCAGTACACATAGCACTGAAAGTTGACTAGGTAAAGTAAAAATCCCAAACACATACAAACAAGTGTTTAAATTCCCTGAGTACAAACTTTGGCAAAATGCCATGAATGAAGAAATTTGTTTAATAAAAGAAAGAAACGTGTAGGATTTAATAGAACCTCAAAAGAAAATACTGACCCTATAGGCTGTAGATGGGTATACATGACAAAAGCAAACAAAAAGGGGTTAAATCATCCAATATAAGGCTAGGTTGTAGTCCAAGGCTATAAACAAGTAAAAGGTGAAAGCTACGATGAGACATTCAGTCCCTTAGTTAATTTTAGCCTAGTGAGATTTTTCTTTTCCCATTTAGTTTCATTTGAAAAGTGGACCCATTTACAATACAACATTAAAAAAGTGTATTTATATGCAGATTCACCAGAAAACATGTTACATGCATCAACCCTTCGGTTTTATTGAAAAAAACAAAAGAACATTGCATTTGCAAATTCAATAAAGCTCTTTACGGCTTGCACTAAAGTGGCGGTGTTTGGTACGTTGAACTGAATAAAATCCTTACCAAAATATTCTTTAAGGAATAAGAATGGTGTAACTGCATATACACATTCAAATCTATGTTCTTTCAGTATATGCTAATGACATTGTAGTTTTTGGTAAAAGTAAAAGAATTATTGATTACAACGTCAAATCTATTAATCAATTTTTTGATTAAACGAGCTAGGTCAAATACTTAAATTACTAGGAGTAGAATTTGAAGAGGAGGGCAAAATCGTAAACATCAGAAAAATTACATTGAGGATGTATATAATAGATTTAAAGATTTCCATGTTCCCATCACTTCACTCCTGATAGCTAAAGGCTTGGTGTTTTCCAAGTCTCAATGTCCTCGAAACGTTATAGACATACAGGAGATGTTAAAATATTCGTATAGAAGCCTTGTAGGCTGTTTATCATTCATTAGAAGTCGTACAAGACCAGACATCAACTACACAGTCAATTTATTTAGCCAGTTTCAAAGTAACCCTGGCATTGTACATTCGACCGGATCATAAATTATTGGGATATACATATAACACACATGAATATTAAAGATGCCTCTTATACATATCAATATACTCAAAAGATCAATGTAAAATATACAATAGCAGTTCCCAAAAAGGTTTAAGTAAAATAAAAAAAAAAACTATTATTTAGAACAGTTCAATAACTGTTAGACCAACGTTTAAAATGGTGACTAACAGCTAAGGAGACCATAAAAATGAAGTCGTTTTTGTATGATTAGTTTAAGGCAAGTTGCCTTCTTTACTTTTATTAAAGCCCCGTGACAAGAGAAGGAGCTTTATTAGGCATATTTACCAGCAATCCTGGTCTTGCCACTGTTTTCTACTCTAACCTTTCTGTTTTAAAGATAAATAATCTGAAGAACCTTCTAAGGTAATCCTATCATTAAATCTTAGACTTAACAGTTAAAAACTCAACATTTCCATATTTTTGCCAATCGGCACTTTCATTTCTAGTTAAAAAGAAGCAAAATTTCCTCGCTTCACTGGGTTGATTAGTTGCTCAGCGTTGTTGATAGTTGATTACTTGGTGAGCTGCTATTGTCACCGTCAGAGCTGGAAAGTAGCAAAACTACAGTAATTGCTAGTTTTTTTTTATTGTTTGTAGTGTAGCATGCTAATTTTTTAAAAAACTAATTTAGTATGTTGTGTGCTACAAAATATCAGCCATTTGTAGTGCGTTTTGGAAGCTACTTTTTAAGCTACTTTTGTTGCGTCATCACTTCAGGCAATCGATCACGTGGTGCAATTGCTCTTTCTTCTGACTCCAAGCATAGAACTGGAATTGATACCGAATACCCAGTCCCTCCCTCCTCCCCAGGCGGCACACACCACACGCACACAAGTGAGGGAAGAAGACAAGAGAAGGGAGTTTACTATATCTGAAGCCTGACCGTGTACATCCTTTTTTCTCGGTATTATTTGTAGAATCTGCCAGAAAGAGGACAGAGAAGGAAGAAAGAAAGAGAGGTCCAGAGCTGATCATATTTAGATGGACCCCCAAGGTACTGAGTTACATCGGGCCCCCTTTATTATACCATACTAAGTGTTTTAACATATTTTCAGAGTCCGATTATCACCCTTGCAAAATCCAGGGGCCCCTGAAAAATAAGGGCCTGCCAAATCTCTCAATTTATTGTATTAAATTTATATATGCTGCAATAATAATATTTGATGCTAAATTTCCTTTATAATATCTATATCATAACTGTGTAACAATAAAAAGTCTTCGAGACTTATTTTGCATTAGAAGAACAGAGCATTATTAAATCGGAAACTTTATTTGTACGATTTTTAATAGAGCATAATATATCCATTTCAACTGCTGATCATGCTGGCCTACTATTCGTCAAAATGTTCCCGGATTCAAACATCACCAAAAAATTTTCATGCAGTCACACAAAAGCAAATGCTATTGCTATTTCTATAGCCGATATGAATAAAGAAAGGATAGTTAACAAACTCTGTAGCAGTTCATTCTCACTCTCTACTAATGGCAGCAATGATATTAGAGCTAAGAAGCTGTATCCCATAGTTGTCAATTTTTATGATGAGGAAAAGGGTCATATTTCAACAAATTTACTATCCTTGTTAGAGTCTGTTCCCAGACAGCACATCAAACTTGCAGCAAGCTTGATTTATCAAGTCAATAAACTTGAATTAAGCTTGAAAATTTCAAGCCGGTAAGCTTAATGCAAGCTTGAATCAAGTGTTCTAGTTTACACTTGCCCAGCTTGCATTAAGCTTGACATAGCAAGCTTGAATTAAGCTTGATATAGCAAGCTTAATTTCAAGTTTAAAAAATTTTCCTAAAAAAGAAATTTCTAAATACACGGGGCGCCCGCACCCCACATACTTTATTTATCCGTGCATTTTCCCCTTCTATGCTGAAATTTGAAGTTATTTTAATCTGTTCCATCAAACGTCGGCGGCTGGGTTCGATCCCGGGAACTTGAGGCTGGAAGGAATGCATGCTAACCGCTCGGCCATTATGCCTAGGGAAGCTATGGCTAAAGTTTGAAGTGACTGTTGTCACGCCAGATCGATAAGTATGGGCGATGCTGATAAGTTTCTTTTATTTTTCCATGGGATGAATTAAAATTTAAATAATGTTATGTGTGATTTATAGACTCTACTAATAGGGAAATAAGCATAATATAAACTTAAAAGCAGGACACGTTTTAAAACTTTCAATATCGCAACACTCATCGTTGAGCAATACTGCTGGCCAAAATCGAGAGAAATGACTGATTTTGAAATCAATTTCGTAGTATAATTGTACTTTATTTTGAAGAATTTCCATATTTGGAAATATAGAATCTTTTTTTTTTTATTCTGTGGTCAAGTACATTTATGACTGATTAATTATTTTGTGGAGGCCGGATTACGCCTCATTCTACCACCCATAAATATTAACTAACTAAATTGTGTTAATTATATTAAAATTTATTTTTAGGGCTAATTAATTAGTTAATGGAATTACTAATGTTAATTAGATGTAAATAAAACTAAAACTCCCCTTGTGTTATAATAAAATAAAAAAAACTTTCACTAACTTTTCTTTATTGAGCAAATGTGATAAACGCTAAGACAATTAATGTCTATTCTCTTTCACAGATGGTGCTATCAATGCTCGCTTTCAGAAAAATCAAGCGAGTATCAATTGTCAAGCTTAAATCAAGCTGTATTTAAGCTTGACAATTCAACTTGACTCATGCAAGCTTGCTGCCAGCTTAAAATGAGTTGAACTGTCAAGCTTGTATTAATACGTCAAATTCAAAGAAATGCCAAGCTTGATTTAAGCTTATGTGCTGTCTGGGTTGATAACACTGGAGAAGGAATTTATAAATTAATTGACTCAGAATTTTCAAAATTGGGAATAAAATGGAAAAACTGTGTCTTTCTGTTTTGATAACACCAATACTATGCTTGGTCGATTCAAAGGAGAGTTGCAGCTTTTGTTACAAAAAATCAGCCTAATATTAAAATTATTGTTTGTCCATGCCACCTAATACACCTTGCTGCTCAAAAAGGAACTAACACTCTTCCTGTAGATGTTGAGTCTTTGGTGATTCAGATATTTTATTACTTGGAAAAAAGTAACAAGAGAAAAGCAATGCTTGAGGAGTGTCAAGATATTTGTGGTGAAAACCCCCACAAAATTCTTAAGCATGTCAACACCCGTTGGGTATCTCTAGAAACCTCATTTAAAAGAATTGTTGAACAATGGGAGCCTTTGAAAATGTTCTTCACCAATGAAAGGGAAAATAAAACTGATCAATTCATGAGGATTCAGGATTTGCTTCTGTCTGATAAAACTAAGTTATATTGTTTATTTGTTTAAGCTGTGCTGCCAGCATTTACCAAATCAAATGTTGCACTACAAAAGAACAGCTGTGCATTCATTTTTTGCAAGAACAAACATATAATTTGTATTTTGAGCTTCTAGTTCGCTTTATTACACCAGCAGCAATTTCAAAATGTAAATCTGTTTTCACTATTGACATAAGAAAAAATCAAAAAGAAGATGAAGATCTTATAATTGGGTCCTCTACTCGGATGTATTTGAAGGACAGTAATCTATCTCCAGCTGAAAGTGAAGAGTTTTATTCATGTGTACGAAACTTTCTGTGTGTTGCATGTGAGTACATTTTAAAAAGATTTCCATTAAATGATGAATTTTTAAAACATGCAACTGTTGCATATATCCAAACTTGACATACATCTAGTTTTCAGTCAGTGAAATATTTTGCTGATTTATTTTAAGTTTGCTCAGATAGTGATCAGCTGGAACTTGAGTTTGCCTTCTATCAAAATGATGCTTTTTCTGAAGAAATTCTGAACTGTGAAAGAACAGACACTGCTTGGCACAAAATCAGTCTGCTAAAAAATAACAATGGAATCCTAAAGTATGTTGCTTTGCCTAAATTAATGTTATCAATATTAGTGGTGCCACACAGTAATGCGGCAACAGAGAGGATATTCAGCATGGTACGAAAAAATCAATCTGATATGAGATCAACTATGAGCATTAAAACATTAGAGTCCTGTTAATTTCAAAGCTAAATATGGATTGTTGCTACAGTAAAAACTTTAGTGTTGATGAATTAAAAAAAGCAAAAAGTGCATGTTACAAGTTATTACAAAAGTTTAATAATTTAATCGTAATTATGTAAATAAAATTAAACATGAAAATGTTTATGTTCATTGAGTTTCTTTTTAATATATGCGTAATATATATATATAAATCATATAAAACAAGGTAAGTTTGAAATAAATGTATTTAATTTTTATGTTACTCTGAATGCTACTGAAAAATCACATAAATGTGCATCAGCGATACTGCGTAAGTGCTACTGATTAGGTGAAGGCCAATGTTGGAGGGTATGCATCATAAAATATTTTCAAAACTTCCAACATTAAATTTCAAAATTATGTACATATATTTGAGCAAGATTATATATAACAAAGAATAATTTATTTTATTTTAATATTTTACCAATTTTTGTATTATTAACTCTTATATACATGAAGTGTGGGATGGTTGTTTCTACACGGCGCTCAAGTTTGGCGTGCTAGAAAATTTTCCTGGACCGACAAAAAATTTGTAATTTTCTTTTCTTCCTTTAAACATAAAACACAAGGCACTGGTTCTCGGAGTAAAAAATGTCATTTTGATTTACTGTACTTTGATCAAATCGTGTTTACCACCCAAAAAATACCTCCCAGTTTGTCCAGCGATGGACAACGATAACTATTCCAGAGGAAATTGTTTTATTTTTATTATTCTTATTATTTCAGTATATATTATTATTTCGGTATTATGAATATTTCGGTATTACATTATTATTTCGGTATATATGAATTTCTAATCTATATTATTGGGATATTTGGGGGGATATGCTCATAGAGCTTTAAAAAAAAAAAAAATGTACAGTTTCAGCTTTAAAAGTACATGCTCCGGCTTTCAGTCAGGAACAATACTGTTCCTGACTTTTTAAACTGAAGACATTACGTTTAAAAAGCTGTAAGTATCAGGCTCAGTATTGCTCCGACTCCGATTTAAGAAAATGAATACGACTTTGGCATATAAAATTACATGGCTCCGAAAATCCAGCTTAAATGGCTTCAGACCTGGGCCATACCCAGACAAAAATTTCAGGATATATCCCCCACACCCAATTTTCAACTTATGTAGCAAGATTTTAAATTTTTTTTAACTATTGCGAAAACATTTCGTTCATTTATATATCACTGCAGTTCATACCCCTCACCATCCCCACAAAAAAATTCTTGCTACGTCCCTTTATAAATACACCATATACATATAATGTAATAACGTCGAGGGAGAGACATCCAAACCCATAGGACCCCCCTCCCTTTCTAAGTACGGCCTTGCTTCTGACTCCTAGTCTACAACTTAGATCCTGTATTCAGCTCAGAACGGAATTAAAGCAAAAGAACACCTTTCACCCTGTTTACCAGAGAACACTTCGTTTACTCCGTTCCCAAAAGAACACCAGCTCTCTCCGTTCCTCGAAAAAACACCTACCTCTCCATTCCGCGAAAGAATGCTGAACTAGGTGTTCCAGCTCCCAACCGTGATCAAAGAACTGGTTCTTTTTCAGCCAATAGGAGAGGTCTCCTCGGAACAGGTTCTTTTTCAGCCAAAAGGAGATGGCTGAGAGTGTATGAAGAAAAGGCGTGTTTTGTATGGAGATAGTGTAATGCCTATATTATTGGTTGACGTTGATAAAATATTTTTTTTCGATTTATTTGTGTTTCGGACTATCATTTTCTTTATTATTAAATTTTTTACTTTGATTGAAATTGAGTAGTTTGGCTGGAATAATAAAAATTGACGAATTGTTTTCCTGTGAGTGCATTTCGTATTGAACATATAAGAAAGTTTCTTATTCTTAGCCCGAGTCCACTCTAAAATTATCAGGTTGGGCTAAATGTTCTATCCCCCCCCCCCAAGATAATCATCATCGTTATCATTATTTTTCAAAATAGCTAAGATTCTGCAATTACTTAGAATTTGATAAAGCTAAAATTGTGAACTTCTGTCCCCACCATCAGATACGTAGCCAAGGTGAAAACAGGAGAGGGGATAGGAGGGGGGGGGAAGGGGTCTGGTCCCCCAGAATTTAAATTTTTCTTCAAAAAAATATTAATCACACCTTTTAATGAGAAATTTCACCTTTAAGGCATTTTCCAAAATTTATTTTTACAACGATCTTGCCTGTCATAAAATTTTGTGTGGCAACCTTAATGAAAGTGTCGGACCTTAATGAACTGAGAACATGTTTTTGCCGTGATCACTGAACAAGGTGTTCCCGTTCTTTCTTGAGAACAGGTTCAAAAGAACAGGATGTTCATTCTTTTCCCATCTCTAGTCCAAAGTGTCTCCACTTCTGCATTGCTGGGAGAGAGAGTGAGGATTATTTTTATCACCTGGGTGATTACTTGCATATTGTTAAAACTATCAGTCTGTAGTTTTTCAAGCAATGCAGTAAGTGAGATTCCTCGCTTAAATTTTTTTAACATTATGGTCCGCAGCTGCCGCCACTCAGAAAGTGCTCTTTCTTTTTGAAGCTTAAAAACTGTACAGAATTCTGCAAGTTCTTTTTCTCCATACTCATTTAACTCCTTAGAAAAAGATGGAAAGAAAGCTGTATCTGAAATGTCAGCAGTGCAAACACATATCGACTTTCCAGGCCCATCTTCACCAAAGAAACGTCTCATTATATTTGCACTAGAACTTTTGCATACTTCATGACAAGGAGACACAGGGTCTGTTACATTGCTTGTGTACTTAAGTGCAACCGACTTCTGAGCATTTGGTTGTAGGGAGAGGGGCGGTAAGAGAAAAGATTTTAAATATAAAATACCTAGACGTCTTAAGGAACAAAAGTCTTTTTATTGAGAAAATTATTTTACTTTTATTTTCATGTTCTATTTTGCAGAGTTCATTCATACTCGCCAACCTTAAAAGAACAAAATCCAGGAGATTTTTAGGAAATACACGTGCTTTTTTAAAAATTTAATTCTGAAATTACTTAGTGGAAGGTAAAACTATTATGAAAACTCCATAATACATACTTGCTAACTGTATTAAGCAGAAAGCAGGAAATTTTGGCTAAAAAATTCAGAAAAAAAAAATCAGAATTTTTTTGGAAAAAAGAAGTTTTAAAAAAATGTCACCCCCCCTCTGGGAGGGCGATCATCATTTCTCAATATTTTTTGTATAATATTATATTTTTACTTACTCCTATTTTATTTTGATTACTTAAAAAAGAAAAGAAAAGAAAACGTAATTGTATGGCATGCAGTTAATAAAAATTTATTTTCCTGAAATCAAAAAAGTATTTCAGTTTCTGCCCTATGCATGCTTGTTTAAATAATGATTAACATTTCTTCTTGAATATCTCTCTTATAACATATATAAATTGTTAATGAAGATTGCAAACGGAGCATATTTAGTCCCTCCCCATCTAGCTCAGAAAGAAAACCACAAAGCATTCTGTAACTCCAAGCCACAAAGTAAGAAAGGGGAAAGAAATTAGGTTTTGACAATTTCTAACTTTTGAACAAATTAAGATGTCTTTTTAAAAATTAGACTCTAAATCAATTTTTGCATTTAAAAGTCATTCCCAAAATTTCAAACAAAAAATTTTAATAAAAAAATTATAGGTGAATTAATTTTTAGGATTCAGTTGATTTCCATCCCCCTTCTCATCACCATCTGCTACTACCCGGACTGGGCCTCCCGATAGCGAGAGCACTTCCGGGAGAGGGAAAGAGATGGGGAGAGTTCTATTACCATAAAAGTTGTGCAAATTCCTCGCTTTCATTTAAGTATCATTAACATATTATGTGTAAGCAAACAAATAACAGTGCGATGCGCGATTTGTTGATTGATTTTGTAGTTGCTATGTGCGATTTGTTGACGGATTTTTCTAGCTCCACCATTATGTTGGATCTAGAAAAATCCGTATTGGTTATGTTATTCGAACCAATTGGCTGGCCGGTAGTCAGAATGTCGTAAATCGCCAGTTTTTTAAGTTTAATCGCCACCTGGCGACTTGCGACCGGGAATTTTAAGCTTTTTTCGTTTTTTTCGCACAATTGCATCATGTTCGGGATGTCTTGCATCATGTGATGGAAGACGCCATTTTTCTTAAATTCGTGCCTTTCCAGCGATCCCTCGAATGTTCGAGAACATTTTTCCCCAAAAATAAAAAAAAGGGGGGAAATGGGTCATTAACCAAGTAAGGAAAAATGTAATGGAGAACATTCTCTAGAACTGGTGTCGATGTATGAAATGGAAGAGGTCGCTTTCTTTAAAGCGACAGAAACTGTCAGTTTAACCCTTTCGTTGCCGTATTTCACACAAGAGAAGACATAAATATTCTTGAATACATAGGTTTGGTTTCAAAAATATAAAAATTGTTAATAAAATGAATTATTCAAATGTCAATAAAATTAATTATTATTTTATTTTATAACTGTTTCCACCTATGCTACTCCTTTTATTTCTTTATAAAAAGTGTAGTTATAAAAAGGACGAAAATAATTTACTACTCTATATACGAGTGGAGAAAAATAAATTAAACTTAATAGTAATTAAATTAATTTTGAGTAAAGTAGCGAATATAAAAAAAAAATTGTGTAGAAGGGGCTAATTTTAATGAAAAAACTTATTTGACCTAAGCAAAGTTGTACTTTAAAGCAAAATTTTACCCTAAAGCAATGTAATTAGTTTTAGTGGGGGCTAATTAAAAATAAAAAAGATTATTTTACCTAAGCAAAATGCATTATATAATAAATTATAATAAAATAAAATGTTACCCTTTAGGATTTTATTCATTTATTTTTTTCTGGGGTGGGGCGGGGGTGCAACACTGTTTTAATATGTTATGTGAAATCAGTGGCGGATCCACGGGGGGAGGGGGGGGGCTCTGGGGGCTCGAGCCCCCCAGAGCTAGAAATACTATGGATTAAAGAAGTTTTTAAAATGTAAATTTTCACATGAACTGAAATTTTAAAAAGTAGCACTGTATACAGTGGCAGAACCACGGATGGCTCTGGGGGCTCGAGCTCAATAGAGCTAGAAATACACTATGGATTAAGGAAGTTTTTAAAAAAATTGTAAATTTTCACATGAACTGAAATTTTAAAAAGTAGCACTGTATATACAGTTGACTCTCTGTTTAACGACGATCTCTTTCTAAAGACTATATTTCAAAGTCCCAGCAACTCCAACGTAAAAAATTTCTATTCAAAGACGAGGTGGTTTCTGTTTAATAACGATTTTTTTTTTTTCATCTTACGCTACAGGAACAAGGGAAATTTTTTTTTTAAGAGTGGGGAAAAAAGTGTCGGGGAATGTCAAAAGTGCAATTCACAAGGCAATCTCAACTACCTGAGTGTATACTCAAAGGTATTTTAGAAGCAAAGAGAAAATTCTTGAAGCAGCACAAAAATTTAGTTCGGGATCCAAATCCAAACGGCCGAAAAGTCTATGTGGCCGATTGGAAGAGTTTACTAAGGCACTTCTGCATGCAAATGGTTGCATGAAGCAAGAGCATCCAACTTTCTAATTTCTGGGCTCCACCATGGCCGAGTTGATAAGACACTCGACATGATAGATGGTTGAAGTGTGAAGGTCCCGCGATTGGGCCTACCGCGCGGTTCTCGATCTAACTATCTGGAGCTTTTCCAGATGGTTTTCTCCAGATTTAACGTGAATACGCGTCAGAACCTCTGAAAAAATCCTCCGACCAAGACAACCGCCCCAGAATGCAGATGCCTCTAGTATAGGCTTGCCACATAACATCACATCTCACATAACTCCAATTTCTGGAGGCCCGACCCCAGACAGCACAGCAAACTTGCAGCAAGCTTGATTTATCAAGTCATTAAGCTTGAAAATTTCAAGCGTGTAAGCTTAATGCAAGCTTGAATCAAGTGTTCTAGTTTACACTTGCCCAGCTTGCATTAAGCTTGACATTTCAAGCTTAATTAATTTTTCCTAAAAAAAAAAAATTCCTAAATGCACGGGGCGCCGGTCGGCGAACTCGCCCCACATATTTTACTTTGCCATGCATTTTTCCCCTCTACGCTGAAATTTCATTTAATTTGTTTCCATCGAGTGTTCGCGGCTGGAATAGAACACGGGACCTTTTGGTTGTGAGTCGAGCTCGCTATCAGTTCAGCTACTAAGCTTCACGCACATATGACTAAAGTTTGAAGTGACTTATCACGCCGTTTTCTCGCCAGATTGATAAGTGGGCAATGTGTTATTTGTTTCTTTTATTTTTCCATGGTATGCATCAAAATTAAAATAATGTTATGTGTGATTTAGAGACTCTACTAATAGGGAAATAAACATAATATAAACTTAAGAGCAGCACACGTTTTAAAACTTTCAACAACAACACTCATGAGCAATACTGCTGGCCAAAATCGAGACAAACGACTGATTTTGAAATCAATTTCGTAGTATAATTGTATTTTATTTTGAAGAATTTCCATATTTGGAAATATAGAATGGGCTTACTTACTTAACACAAATTTTGTGTTAAGTAATCTGAAATCAAAGAAACAGATAGTTAAACGTTACTTCGAAATGCTATATCACAGTTGCTAACATGTATGAAATACAAACACTTTAGTCATTTTTGTAAATATTTCTTAAAATAACAAATAATTGAAAAATTTTGCTATTTTTTAACGCTAAAAATTCTCTTTACAAATGTGGTTAGTTATTTTCCTACATATTAGTATGCTATATCGATATAGAGCATTTCGAAGAATTAAAAATAAGTTTAAATTAATTTATACAAATGTAAATTTGAATTATTTTCATTGTTCATACTTTATAATTAAAAAAATTATTTAACTTCTGAATTTTTTTTTTATCCTTTGTAATTTTATTTTAAAACTACAAAAGTGTAAGATGTATGATTTTTGGGCCCTAAAATCTGTAGGCCCAGGGCAGTTGCCTCGTTTGCCCTGCCGGTAATATGGCACTGGTAATAAAATAAAACACATCTTTTACGAACTTTCAGCAAATTTGAGGACGCTAGACAATTAATGTCCATTCTCTTTCACAGATGGCGCCATCACTGCACACTTTGAAAGCTAAAATCAAGCTAAAGTTAAGCTTGCATTAATACGTCAAATTCAAGGAAATGTCAAGCTTGATTTAAGCTTATGTGCTGTCTGGGACGAGTGGCTGAGCGCATAGCGCTCGCAACTGGGAGAAGAAAAGTTCCCGGTTCAAACTCGGGGAGCGTCCGTCAATCTAGGTGTTCGGAGTCTTATGCAGTTTTCTCCGAAACTTCTCATAAATACGGATTAAGACCCCTTAGAACCCCCCCCCCCCCCCACGTAGGGCACCCTGTACTCAGCCTAGATCCCTCATGTAGATAATTGTTCGTATTACCAAAATAAAATAAAATCAAGCAATTACTGCAGTGCTGTTATTCTGGCAGAAAAATTTGGAATGCAAAATTTTCAGGCTTCGGCTGGTTAGCTAGAAAAATTCATAAAATGGAAGCTGACGCATTTCACATTTGAGAAAATCTGAAAGAAAGAATAAAGGGAAGGCAAAAAATGAAACAACTGACTCATTTTGATTTTCATGAAATCTAATTTTATTGTATTGCTTGTTTTTACTAGCTTTTTTTAAGGTAACTTAAAATAATTTTTTGTGGATAATAAAATAATATAATGATAATAGAAGTAACATCTTTAAACACGCCAATAAATCAAGAAATATATTCAGTCCTAAGAATGTAAAGTGTAAAGGGTTGGTTTTCGTGCTGTAGGATTACGGCCAATTATCTGCACATGGAATCTAAGCCGATGAGTGGGGTCCCTGGATGGGATGGGTGGGGTCTTTCTAAGGGGCCTAACTCTATTTACTCTAAGTTTCGGAGGAAAGCACCGAAAACTCCGAACAGTTTGGTCGGCGGACGCGAACTGGTTTTGAACCAGGCACCTTCCAAAGTGTAAAGGGGAATGTTATTCTTGTGTGTAGCATTAAACCACTACGGGAGGGTGTAGTCGTGTGCCGGAGGACGCGAGGCTGTTTGAGACCCATTCTCGGGTTGGGCATTAGGCAAGGTGTCTCGGGACTCTGGCTTAGGGCCGTTATTGTGGGATCCTGGCTGGTCTTCGCTGGCCGGCAAAGCCCTGGAGCGAGCTGTGAAAATCCTTGGGCCGCTATGACTGTCAGTGGAAGAATCGGTCGAACTGCGGTTACATTATTTTATTAGGTGATTCAACACATCTTTCCTTGGCAGTTGCTGTCACGCGAAAAAATCGCTGCTGGGCTGCATCAGCCCCTTCTATTAACTTTTGAGGTCGTGTCACATTATCCATCCAAGTTGCAATTATTGGCAGATCCCAAAATCTGGGCAGCGGTTTTTCAAGGTTTGTTATGGCTTTTAAGACGCCAGATTGACTGTACGCGGGGACCATCTACAAAATTACAAAGGAATTGCAAGGGACCGTTTAGTAATTGCAGCTTTTGAAAGCAGATTCCTTTGTTCCAGCTGAATTAAAACTGCGTAGTTCTAGAAATGTGGGATTTTAGCGGGCTTCTGATTTGTAATGTTATATATATATATATATATATATATATACATATACCAAGAATATTTACACCAATACTTATTGAATCCTTGTGGACTAAACGTAATTTCTCTATTTAAAAAAATGATATAGAGCTTTTATTTTTGAACAGAAGGAGAGGCACATTTTATTGAGTCGCTATCGCCACAGTGGCTGGAGCAGTGTTCCCAGTTTTATTTGTACAGTGGAACCTGTGTAATGGGACTACACTTGGGAAGAACAAAACTGGTCCCCTTACAAAGGTGGTAAAGTGTGATGGTAGTAAAGCGAAACTGCATTAAAGTTGTCACTATAGGCAGACGATCTCTTTACCAATGTGGTCATTTTAGCAGGTTCCACCATATTTGAATGGACGATGGCACACTGATACGGAAAAAAAAATCTTCCGTTGCTCTCTCCATTTTATAGGGGACGGAGTTTTCGGTTTAGTGCGGAAATCTTTTATCGGTAAACCCCGAATTGCTATTAAAAAGTCGTAAAATTCGCGACGAGAATGCCCTCTTACCCACTGCAGTCACGTTTACACGCAGCAGCAATCAGCATCGGTCTTAAGTAATGCTGAAGCATAGACGAACAATCCAACCCTCCGCAATTTGTACAGCTTTCATTCTTTCAACTGCTCTCATAAGTTGTCCACACCACCCAGACGTATGGGTACAAATCCTCATTATAAAAGTAAAACATATTCTAAGATATCAGACAAAGCGAGTACCTGGCAATGTGTAGCTGGTCTGGTTTTAAAAAAGAAAGCTCAAATTGTAAATAGCAGGTAATAGTGATAATAGTTGTAAATAGCAATTGAGGTTTGTTTACTACAGTCCTTACTGAAAAGGATGGGAATTACTTAAACTGGAAAACTTAATGCCATCCTAAAATGCGAAAATGTATACTGTGAACACTGTATATTGCACGGTGCTGTGAAATGGGTTCAATATTGCATTCAGCAGTTGTACTCTGTACACACTAAAATAATAATGGGTAGGGCCTGTGAACAACAAAATGAATAATTGCCGTTGCTGATTAGCCACGCCTTGTCATCACTACAGGGGTTAAGGCGACATTTCTCTGGCGAAATTTACGACTTTTAATGGCCAGTTGGGATCTATCAACAAAAGATTAATGTGTTAATTTTAAAACACTGTCCCCCAACACAATGGAAAGAGCAACGAAACATTTTTTTAACGTATCAGTCCCGTCGTCCATTGAAATGCATAAAACACGTAGCTTATGAGCATCGGCCGTAACTTGATCGGTATAGGGC
This sequence comes from Cheiracanthium punctorium, assembly GCA_038373885.1. Classification (NCBI taxonomy): domain Eukaryota; kingdom Metazoa; phylum Arthropoda; class Arachnida; order Araneae; family Cheiracanthiidae; genus Cheiracanthium; species Cheiracanthium punctorium. The sequence goes on from JAWZYV010011599.1 coordinate 258,729, forward strand.
GCACTATAGCTCTGCCCCACCCCCCTTCCCAGTTTTCTTTCGATGGTTCTTTCAGCAGACAACATACTTATTTAGTTTTGATATACCATGTCTAATTACACATTGGGAGAAAAAGTATTGGAAAATCAATGTATCATCCTAATGAAAAACGGAGCCCCCCCTAGATGATTTCTCTGGATCTGCCCCTGTGTGAAATACTACCGGAATCAAAAGTTATTTAAATGTGGGAGGACTTGCTAAATTGCCGATCAGTAGTGGATTCAGAAATGCTTGAAGGAGGGGAGACATAAAAAATATTACAAGAATTTTGCCACTATTGAGGGACTCAATATTGAAGATGATTGACTCAAGATTGAAAATGAATTGGGCGGTGGGCCACCCCCACCCGCCCAATTCATTTTCAATCTTGAATCCAGGTTTCCCTGACCCAAGCGGGGAAAAATACTGGTCACAGAAAGAGAGCCTTCTCCATTGCTTCTTTTCAATGATGAGAGCAGACAGTATAAACCTCAGTTCAAATGTGGGCTAAACTCCATAGCAACTCATCAAATTTTTAAATGTGCTCAAGGGAAGAGAGATCCCTTGGATCCGATAATTCAGATTTCAATTAACGTATAATACAAATAAAGTCGATCATATTTATGTATTTTAGAAAATAAATAACATTTGAACACCAATTCTATTACCGTAAAAATCGGGAGAAGGGCCGTGGCTCATACGAAAAAAAAAGTTAAACTTTTTCAGGGTGCGGCCCATCTGATATTTTTCCCCCTCCAACTGTACTGCTTATTTAATTACAGTGCAGCACCGATAATCCGGCATCGGCTGCAATGACGCGGTGCCGGATTACCGATTTTTCCGAATTACAGATGTGTTGAAAATTTCCATTAAAACCATCGTCGATCACGTGCTATTGACCAGTATATTATTTATCAATGAAAAGTAGTCTTAAAATATGCATACGATCGCTATATATACCGTCAAAAAAAAAAAAAAAAAATAATAATAATACTAACCTACACAGGAACAAATGATTTGATACACTGGAATGTAGTGTTTAATTCAAACTAAAAACTATAAAGCAGAGAAGATCGTTGATTTTGGAACATTTTCATAAATTATAACACAAATAGTAACTGAAATTTATTTAAATACTAATTTAAAATAAGTGTATTAAATTATTATTAGAATCTAATTGGCTTTTGTATTTACATTAAATACATCGGTTAATTCGACTTGTTTCATTTTTTTTCGATATTTAATTGGTTAATTAACATATGCACATTCATCAGTTGACTCTCAGATATAAAATCGAATTTATTAAATCTCTCCGTAGTTTGTACCCTAGAGTTTTATTTTGCAAGCTGAATTATTCCCAATTTTACTCTCTTCACAGCTTCTTAATTACGTCGAAACATACCAATTCCCCCCTCCTTTCCCTCTTGCTGGCAAATTCCTTCCCGCGATAGTTGACAATTTCGTACGGTGACAGGATGTCTAGAAACAAGGCAATGTGTCTGGAAGCGGAAGAAGCCGAAGCCACGTGTTTACGATGATGCGTAAACATTCTGTCTCGTTTTAAAAACTCATACATATTAATGTTCTATGAAAGCACTCTCATTATCTTTGAATTCTTCATTCAGCTACACTGCACCTTTGACTGCAATTAATTTAAATGTAATAAGCGAACCAAGCTGTATTTACTTTTGTTTTTATCTCGGTATTAGAAAATGCATTGATTCAAATATTTGCGGCAGTAATGGTGATCGGCAAAGACATGTTAGGGCCGAAATACGAAACAAAGAAAAATATTCGGTGAAAATCTATCTATTGAAGAAGAAAAAAATGAAGATAGCCATACATCAATTAAAATCAGCGTTCAAAGTTCCGGATTTTGAGATTCCAGATCCCTTTGGGGAGGGGAAAAAAAAAAAAAAAAAAAAAAAAAAAAAAACAAGACTAGTGCCAGATTATAGGTTCCCAGATTATGGATGCTGCATGTATATATTAATTTTGAATAAATTACGATGATCGGACTTTCTGCAGGTATATTTTTACATTTGTTTACATTTTTACGAATGCGGCTCATACGTCGGTGCGGCCCTTCTGTGAGTATATTTTTACACTTGTTTACATTTTTACTGGTGCGGCCCTTACGCCGGTGCGGCTGTTTTCCCGGTTTTTACGGTACTACTTTTATGTTAGGTTAGTAAAGCTTTTCAAATTTTGAGTCCCCCCTCCATGCAAGAATGCCTTTACTAGTGTTTCTATGAGGGGAATGCTCTTATCAGGCTGTAAAATACTACAGACTGCACTAATACTGAAACAATACAAACTTCAGTATAGAACAAAAAAATTAACTTTATAAACACCTAAGGAAGAGTCACGATCCACCAACATCCCTACCTTTCTACATGAGCACTCATTTACGTACCAGGTAACTTCGATTAGAAACAAATATAAAATGTATTTCTCTTTGCACCCCTTTTAAGTCCATGCCCATTCCCAGATTTGTTTTGTCATCTTGGACTCCCGGATTGCTCCCCCCCCCCCCCCCAAGCAGTCAGTATAGTGAATAGTTTACTGAACTTTTTTGTACTATTTTAATACTAAAGTGAAGGAAAGCTCAAGATGAGCCCCCTCCCTCTCCCACCAACAAATGCAACAGTACTTCTCTCTGCAACATCTCAGGACCTCAGGCAGGAAGGAAACTGAAAACGAAAAATGGTCTTCTATATCATCACCATAGTATGGTATCACATTTACCAGTAAATTTGATCTTGTGGATAGCACTGAAAGACAAGTTTGGGGAAACTTGGAGAAGGTTTTTGCTTAAGATGTAAGGGGGAACACTGAAAATGGTAGATGGCCGAAGTGTGAAGGTCCCAGGTTCGGGTCCCATCACACGGCTGTCGATCTAACAGTCAGGAGTTTAGGTAGGTTCTCTCCAGATGTAACGTGAATACGCGTTAGAACCCGTCAGAAAGTCCTCCTACCAAAGCATCCCCATCCTTGGCAGATCACCCTAGCGTAGCATTATCATGATCACACAAACAACAAACAAACAATGACAGGGGGAGAAAGGATGCTAACAAAGCAGCACTGCATACAAGAACTTGTAAGATGGAACCTAATGATAAAGCCTTAATTTTGCTAAAGCATTGTAGCGGAGAAAACCCTTTTCTAGGTGTCTGCAATATAAATTTAACAAAAAATGTTTATATTTTCGATTTTTTTTTTTCAATGTTCATTTTTTGCTAAACTCTTCTTTTCCACATAGCATACTATGTGCAAATCAGGTCTAATAGATATCCAAGCTGATCTATAGCATCCAGGGCATTTAAAGGATATTTATATGCAGAGAAAAATATATATCTATAGGACATCTAAATTGCTACCTCTATAAGATATCCTTTGAGGGCTTATAGATATCTAATAGTCATCCGAAACAAGATATCTATTGGAAATGTATGTATGACATAAGAAGTCCATCAGTAGACATCTTATGTAGCTAATGAAATAGATATCCCATAGATATTTAATTGCCATCCATAGCTACAAATCTATTGGATGTACGTGTATAACATCCATAAGAGATGCATTTGTAGACATCTTGTTTACGTAGAAGATTGGATGGCTACTGAAACAAATATTACACAGTTTGAAAGGATTTTCAGAAAAATCGAAAATCTAGTAAGAATTTTTTTTAAATCTGATGCCTATTGCTAGAGTTCAGTGATCATCTATCGTGTAACTTAATTTTATCTAGTCTTCTCACTGCGTGTCGAGTCTGCCTGGAGTTTAGAATGCTCGCCTTTTGCGCCTTGGATCCATGGTTCAAAAAAATAGGTTTCAGTTTTAAAAGTGACTTGTTGTGACTCTTGAAAAGTGACTTGAAGTTCTTATTTATAATAATAGACAATAGATGGCAGCACCAAAATTCACAGAATGGGGGAAGAATACTCAGTGGGCAAAAATAGACGTAGTTATGACATCACAATTCACTTTTCCCCCTGAGAAATATTAGATATTTTTGATGTCCAATTAATATCTATGCTACTGGGATATAGATCTCTTATAGACATCCTGGATATTATAGATGTTGTCTAGTCCTTAGAGAGATCATGCCCCAAATCTTTTATAGAGGTCCATTTTATGTTATTTGGAGGATCTTGGACGTCTAATAGATATACCCATTATCCAATTCTGATTCCTTATAGATAACCAATGGATATCTTTGTGCTGTGTGGGTTAGTCCTCTCGGCACTCCTTTTACCTTGGCGCATTTGTGCAGTGCACAACCTGCACACCCACTAGCGACGAGCTTGTTAGGCAGCCCTTTATTCTTCAGCACTTTGTTACTTGACTGTATGTGTTCTACATTGCTTATTATAGTTAAATAGTGTAACATTTATACATCAAAGCTATAGGAAGTGTAAGCACAATCATTTAAGTTAAATGTAGCGCATTGTAAATATAATAATGTAACAACTATTGTTCGGAAAAAAGATCATGTGTAAAAGTCAATAAAGCACCATATATCTCGGCATATAACACACACTTTCAGCTTAAAGATTACTTCATTTTTTCATGTGTGTGCTATACTCTGAGTATAAAATGCATAATATAAAATATAAAAAATTTCTTGACATATCCTAAATTTACTGATGCATTTTATGTGCCAGAACTTGGTACATGCCGGGATATGCAGTATATACAATTTCGTATACATTACAATGTTTTTAGTTGTAATTCAAAGATTAATTTTAAGAAATTTATCCTGTTTATTTTAAATTTTTTTATACCTTTTCTACAGAAAAAAAAGAACAAATTTTACCAAGTTCATTTCAGACAGTTACTCATTAAAGATGTTCACATTTATGAAATTATGCTAATACTACATAGAATTATTGTCGCTTGAAGAAAAAGAACAGTGACATTTGATGTAAATATTTAATAGTTGTATGAACATTTCTAAAACAAGTTTAAAATATATATATATATATATATGTATTGTTTTCTGGTTTTTAAAAATAGCTAACCCATAAAAAGAACTGAAATAACCACCCCAAAACAATTTAACTTTTTCCTATACAGCCAAATCCCATTTTAACAAAGTCCAAGGGACTAGAGAAATCATTTTGATTTAATGAAATTTCACTATACTGACAATTTAATTTGATTTGGTGATTACGAAAGTCTTCCTATAGTGAGATTTTCATTGTAATGGACTTCACTAAAAAGGGATTCAACTGTATAAGAAAAGTCCTTTTTTTTTTAAATTCAGAAACATTTATTTATATGATTGTTATATTATAACGCATACACTTTTTCTAAGCAAAAACTTGAAAGAAAAATTAAAAAGATAAGACTTTTCTAAATAACTAAATCATTAGTTTTATAAAATACAAAGATATGTTTGAAAAAAAAAAAAAGTACATTAATTACTGTTCTTATTACTGTTCAATCTGTGTTGTGTTGCTGTTTCTCATCTGGGATTAGAAACAACAACACAACACAAGCTTTCATATGTCATTTATTTCAACGGAGTTTAAATAAGTAACTCATAATTTTGTATATTGTATTATTCCTCTGTATTTTTATATCATGATTCTGATTATAATATAAGTAATATAATTTGTTTACCTTGTTTTTTTTTTGTTTATTTGTTTGTTTTTAGGGGTGCGGAAGAGAAAATGCAAAATTCTAAAATCCACACAAGGTCTGGAACCAAGCTGTGTGGATTTTGGGTCCTCTACTGTATAATAAAAAATTGTGCTAAAAGTACACATAGATAAAAATAGATCACACACACACAGAGTATGCACGTTTCAGATTGAACAAAGGGTTCACCCTTTCTCATTGCCAGAAGTACCGACCGACACACAGATAAGCAGGCAGAGAAGTGAAAACAAATACTCTCCTTTTGTATAAGATATATTACATACAAATTTTGTAATTCACTGAAGTTAAAACACGTACAGTACATTTGGTTTTTCTTCTCTGTCTGCCTGCCTATCTGTGTGTTGGTTGATACTTTTGCATCTGTAGAAGGATGAACCTTTTGCGCCATCCAAAACGTGTGTACTGATCTATTTTTTTATATGCATTTTTAACAATGTTTCTAATTATTTATATTGTAATACTTCAATATTTTATAAGGTGATCATTAGGTGGTACATGAATACAAAGTTAGCAATCTTAACATTGTTATGTTAGTTTTTTTGTTGTACACCCTATCTCTTATAAACGTTTGTTGATTTGATACTGAAGTATCAACATAGACCAAATAATTTCTACAGCATCACTTACTGTAAGAAAATATTTTAAAATTTAATAATCATTAGGATTTTAAACATTTACTTTTTTCAATTTTCTTGCACTGAAATCTTTTGGAGTGTCTTGAAAGCCTACATTTTGCAATATACATATTCAGTGGAAATGATTGCAAGTGAGTTTAGACAATCTTGGATCGTAGTGACCTTCAGATTTTTTGTCAGGGAAAGAAATGTCTTACATAGAATGTCAACTTCAAAACACCATTGGTCGAATCTTGAAAGGGTGTAACACTAATAGATTTAATGTTTCTGTGGAAAAAACGTCTCTGTACATTTTTGTTGCTTACGTGGGATGTAAAATGTTTTGTTTTCATTTAATGTCTATGTATTATAAATTACAATTTAAAAAAAGAAGAACTGTTGTAGGTGACATTACTGCATAGACATTGGTAGATTGATACACACATTAACAAAAGGATTTTAAAATTAAAATAAAATATATTTGGCTTCTAGTTTTGAGTTTATTTATTTATTTACTTTTAATTAAGTGATTATTTTCCTACCTGTTCACCAAAATTCAAGGTTTCATACAAAGTAGTTTCCAAATGAACTGGTTCAGAAGATCATAGCAGCAATTATAGGGAAAAGATCGTAACTAGACCTTCCTCTAATGTGTGTGCCAAAGTTGCAATTTACTTGCTTCAGGTCAGTGGAAAATACTTCCCACAGTCCTTCTTGGTATAATTATTGTCATACTGTATTGCATTTACTTAATGACTCTTGCTTTTCATATGTTTTACAGGGCCATTTTGAACAGACTCTCTTAGTATTGTGTACTTTAATATTGTTTGCTTTATTTTCTGTGCATTATTTGATAGTGACAAAAATGAAGATATTTTATCCACAGATGCTAAGGAACCAGACTGTGAAAAACTTCCAAAGGAGATTATTTTAGAATTTCGTCCAAGAACTAATGCGGCTTGGTTGCACGTACAAGACTTAGCACAGAACCCACGTGTACGTACAAAAGTTTTTCTTCAAAAGCGTTTGAAAGCTGTAATAGAATATTTTCAAAAAAGGTGGAAACCTTATCGATTAAAAAGAGTAAGTTTCTAGTACTTGGAGTTTTAATTTTTAAGGTTTTTCAAATGCTTATGTATTTATTTTTTTAAGTACAGCTTATAAGTTCTATTATTTTTATTTGGAAAAATGATGGCTGCATGATATTTTATTAGCTTGTGGAATTTTTTTGTATTTAGTCAAATCTTGTTAAGATGAAACTAATGTGGTTATTGTTTCACATTTACAGAATATCTTATTATTGGATAAATTAAACCCATAAAAAAAAAGAGGAATAGTGTTCATCATAATCTTTTAATAGAGGAATAGTATTTTGGTAGGATAAAACACATTTTTGGTACATTTTTGGTAAACAGGTAGGGGAGAGCCAAGGCCAGCTTTACCATTAGGTGAACCTAGGCGACTGCTTAGGGCACTGCGAATTAAAGGTTGCTGCTGATCAAGTAATCTTCATTAAAAATTTAATTTTTTTCCCAATTTTTTCCATTTCCCAGTTTTAGAGTAGGGCAACTAATGACTTATTCTTGAAAGAAATCTCTTTAAGGATATTGAAATAATTTGCATCCTTCACAATTTTTCTACTCAGGTTTTCTTTTGTCGGTGTATCCTCACAGAGTACAGATACTCAAAATAGATAACACCTGTTTAAAAAGATGATCTGTAAAAGAAGGTAAAAAGATGAACTTACATTATAGCATATCAATTATACACTGTCTATCAATAAGTATTTGGACACCTATGCAAATGACGATATCTGGGGTCCTGAGGTACGTCACAGCCTCCGCCGGTATATATCATGTAGGAAGCAGCATCGGCATTAGTCGCATGCAAGATGCTGTGCAGTTCAGAGCTCTCTGATTTCGAGAAAGGTATAATTATCGGGTATCACAAATGGGGCCGATCCTTAAGGGACATATCTAGCAATCTGAAGTACCCCAAATCGACAGTGGCCTATGTGATTAAGAAGTGGAAGGTGAGCGCTGATTTTCAGAATGTGCCCCGAGTCGGCAGACCAACGAAACTGGGAGATAGAGACCGACGAGTGCTGTACAGAGAAATTCGGAAGAACTGCACCCAACCATTGGCCCTCACTCGCGATGAGTTTCAACAGGCATCCAGGAGTATTGTTTCAATGAATATCATCCGTAAGGAAGCACATCTGCTTAGTTTTCATGCTGCTGCCCATAAGCCTTTGATCACAAAGTCCAACCGCGCCGCTCGGTTAATGTGGTGCAAAGCACATAGAAATTGGACCATAGATCAGTGGAAACAGGTTCTTTGGAGCGACAAATCAAGGTTCACCCGTTACCGTTCGGATGGCAGGGTCTGGCGTCTGCCTGGAGAACGTCTCCTGCCAGAATGCATTGTGCAAACAGTCAAGTTCGGCAGAGTTGGAATTATGGTCTGGGGGTGTTTCTCCTGGTATGGACTGGGACCCTTGGTCTCCATTCATGGTAAGCTCAACGCCGATGCCTACTGCACTATTTTGGATGGCAATGTGCTTCCTACGTTGTGGCAGTTTTACGGGTTGGACCCCTGTTACTTTCAGGACGACAATGCCAGTTGTCATGTTTCGAGGTTAACCAAGGCTTGGTATGGTGCCAATGGAGTTCATCGAATTGACTGGCCTGCCTAGACCTGAACCCTATCGAGAACCTCTGGGACGAGTTGTATCGCCGAAATTTAGGGGTCCACTACCCATCCAAAATCAGTGAAGGAACTTCTATGTCTACTCCAAGCCGAGTGGAAGATAATACCACTAGCTATAATACAAAGACTTATGGAAAGCATGCCGTGGAGGGTTCACGTTGTAATTGCCTCTCGTGGAGGCTCTACCAACTATTGATTTTGAATAAAGTTAGTTTTTCTTTTCTATCACAGGTGTCCAAATACTTAATGGTAAACAGTGTATGATTGATTTCATATCAATAAAGTATAAATGTAAAAAATGATACATAAAATATAAATTGATTTTAAATTCGGAGGAATTGTAAAATAAAAAGCTTAAAATTATACGTTTAATACAATTATGTTATATAAAAATGTAAATTTCCAATTTCATGAAGCGAAATATTTTGATGTTTCCAAATGGGAACATTGGCGCCTGCCATGTACATTTCTTATACTTTTCAATGCACTGCAATTCACGGATTTGATAAAAATTTACAGACTTTCTTTGGATGAAAACAACCTATTATTGCTAGTTCTTTCTAGGACTATCTATTTCAGTTCAGTATTACTCAAAATTATAACAAATGAGTCACAGTTGCAAGGAATAGAGGAGGAAGATTTATTACCTTTGTGTTCTTATGAGCAGTTAGATAGGTCAAATTTGTGCTCTTACCCGCCACATTATCATACGGTCCACACGTGTTTAATGAGGAAAAGAAAATTCACACTCAGATAGGAATAAGTTTTTATGAGTTTCATCAGTATGTTATTTTGATTAATTATGGCTGACTCAAAGTGTTTTCAAACTGTGGAAGAAGCTCTTGATTATTTAAATACACTAAATTCAGATGAGTCTGATATCTCAGATGTTCATTTGTGTATTATTCCATCAAATGAATGTTGTGATATAACTGAAAATGAAGACATTAATTATGAAGATTTAGGAGAAATAATCCCAACGGATGTGACAGGAGAACTGGATATACTCTGTATGGAAGATGCATGTGACATTCCATCAACATCATGTACAACAAGAGTAAGAGTAGATACAGAAAGCACAGGTAAAAGCTATCTCAACAGGAAAAAAAAAAGAATTAAACTTTGAACAAGATGGAATAAAAATACACAATTTAATTATATATTTTCTGATGAAAAATTAAGAAATCTAAAACTTGATTTTCCAGAGTTACAAGATTTACAAAGATTGAAATTTTTCATAAATTACTGCCTGAAGAATATATTCAAACCTAAGCATCTATGACAAAACTTTACACAAGTCAGGAAGGAGATATAATTACTGTTGATGGCTCAGATATTTCCCTGTTCTTCGGGTTGCTCCTCTTGAGTGGTTATCACTGAGTGCCAAAGGAAATTTATAATTGGAGTACAGCTGAAGACATGAAAGTTGACACTGTTTCAACAGTCATGTCAAGAAACCAATTTTGCATGATAAAAATGTTTTTTCACATAAATGATAACACTAAATTGAAGTTAGATGATAAACTTGGAGAAAGCTCCAATTTATGAAGAACTGGGGAAAAATTTGTCAGTTTGGTTCTTTTCACAAGAAATTGAGCATTGTTGAATTGATGGTACCTTATTATGGCCGTCACACTTGTAAAATGTTCATAAAAGGTAAACCCGTAAGATTTGGTTTTAAAATATGGATGTTATGTTCATCATCGGGATATCCATATGTAATGAAAATTTATTCTGGAAAGAGGAATGAACCAACTGAAATGGCCCTAGGTAAAGATGTTGTAACACAGCTACTCTCCGAAATTACAGATCCAAGCAGGCACGAGCTCTATTTTGATAATTTTTTTTTACATTTTATAATTTACTATCAAAATTGGCTGATTATGGAGTTAGTGCTACAGGTACAGTCCGAAGTAACCGGATCAGGCAATGTCCACTGCCAGAGATTAACAGAATTGACAAATAGCCCAGAGGATCGATGGATTACTAAAGTGATGGAACTGTATTCATCTGCCGATGGAATGACAACCCAGTTGTGACAGTTGCTTCTAATCATCAAACGCATGAGCCTATTTTGAATACAAAGTGATATTCAAAATCAGCAAAAAAAGAAAATTGATATTGTGCAACCCGCTCTTATAAAATTCTACAATGAGGAAATGGATGGAGTGGATTTTCTGGATAAGCTTCTTTCTTCGTACAGACAGAGGCGTAGCTAGGGTTTCCAGTGCCCGGGGACAACTGAAGATTTTGTGCCCCACCTCCCCCCAAAAAAGGGAAGGGGGCAAACCCATAAAAGTGCTAGAAAAAACTGTTAATATCTGAAAATTTTAAAATAAAAAAAATTAATAAAAAAATGTTAAATTCCCCCTCTCCCCTCTTTCTTTCTTGATTGCATTTTGGCTTGTTTGCCAATTATAGCTACTTTAACGTCAAAACCTTCTGTACCATTTGTCCATAGAACACCATACCATTTACCCAAAGTCCATTATCAACGTAATTCGTTATGTAGAGTTATTAATAATGATCTGGTGTTTACTTTGTAATCGAGTTCAACTGCACTTCATATACTTACTACACTAAATACAAATATTTATTTAAAAGTTTTTTTTTTGAAGGGGGGGGGGGTAAAATGTGATAGAAATAATTTGAGGACAAATTTTAAGAATAAAATATTTTAATCCCTTAACTGACAATTTTCTATTTTAAAATTTTTTTCCCTTTTAACTCTCCACCTTCAAGGGGAGCTTTAGTTCCCTCCATTGGGGGTTGGGCATACGTCAGTGATACAAAAAAGTTTTATTCTTCTTCAGCAGTCGAATGAACTGCATTTAATATTTATGTCAGGTCAACACTAATTTATACTTGTTTCATTTACCATGTATCTCGTCTAGCAATTTGCAGTTTGATGGATTGCACACCAGCTAATAATGAAAGTACGTATGATGGCATTCATTTTCTACAATTCGAATAGTTTACTAACCCGATTACCAAACGGATCAAAATGAATTTTTTTCGGGCATTTTTTAAAAAATTGCTGGCATTTGAAAAATAAGACATTTTGAATTCTTTTCTAATTTCTGATATAAACGGTTTTTTATTTTTTTAAGAAGATGCTCAAAACTTGTATTATTTCTTGTATTATTACTTCTAAACATCTATGTATATTAGGCAAGTTGGAGTGTATATGCTGATTAATCTTATTTTTCATCAACTATGCGAAAAATTCCAGAGCTGGGATTCGAACCCAGGACTGCCGCATAACGTGCGGGTGCTCTACCACTGAGCTACTCTGGGACGATTCCCAGATGAAATTTCTCGCATTAGAACCGTTGGCATTTATCATCTTCCTCTTCAAATCACAGATAGAACAGATGAAAGAATTAATTCGCAACAACTCCAATATGCCGCGGAAAATTATACATTTTTAGAAAGTGATTCCATCAACCTTTCAAGTTATTAGGCAAGTTGGAGTGTATAGGCTGATTAATTTTATTTTTCACCAACTATGTGAAAAATTCCAGTCCTGGGTTTCGAATCCCAGCTCTGGAATTTTTCGCATAGTTGGTGAGAAATAAAATTAATCAGCCTATACACTCCAACTTGCCTAATAACTTGAAAGGTTGATAGAATCACTTTCTAAAAACATCTATGTATATATTAACACGCTAAGGAAAACATTTGTGTCCCTTTTGCAGCACATTGAGCGAATGGACGAGCATGAAATTCGGCACAAATAAAGTTCGTATAGAGGTGATTGTGCGAATGCTAAAATTTTTTGTAATATGCTAATGCACTATAAAAAAATTAGAGAAGTAATTTGGCACGCAGTATTTCGCGCCAAGTTGGGCGATGGTTCCATTGTTGTGTCAATTTTGAAACAACAACACTTAAGTTTCTTCAGTACTATAGGGTTATAGTATTACAGCAAAATTTGCAAAAAGTGAAATTATTCGCCAGTTTAGTAAAAATATTTTGAAATACATCGCCAATCAATAAGAGATGTGAAAATAACATTATATTATTAATGAGATGTGTATGGAAATATTTCAGACCAAACATACCCTCGGATTATATATTGAAGTCAGTTATTGTAGCACCTAAAAATTATGATTGTGTATATATTAATATTGATATACTTTATCGAATACCTGGTGAACAGAGTACAAATCATAGTTACGATATAATAATTTGCCATACTGACAATGAAATCAATAACTAATAATATGCCATGATGACAATGAAGTCAGTAGCTATTTAGTAGAGTTTTTATTTTTTTTTATTTATTTACTTATTTATTTTTTTTAGTACTGGTGATTTGGATACTTTTCAATTACACGGGAGAAAGTGAAAAATCGCCAAATAATTGAGATCTACGCCAACTGCGTACAAACCTAACGTGAATCACTGACCATCATTTCCAATATAGAGTTCTTCCTTCCCCTTTTCCATATTTTGCAATTTTAATTCACTATATTTTTCAAATTTTCATATTTTGGAACAAACGGTTAATGTAAAAATAGAGAAGTAAATTGGCATGCAACATTTTCCCCCCAAGTCGGGCAATGGATCGATTAATGTGACGATTTTGAAATGACAACATTAGGTTAAAAATTACTATAGTATTCCAACTAAATTTGTAAAAAAAAAAAAATGAAATTAACTGAGCAGTATCATAACCACATGCATGATGGAGAGCGCCACCTATGTGGCAATGCATACCTCATTTGCTCTTCATATATCCCTTCGCGTTTATTCGCATGCTACCATCTAAAATAACATGGGAGTCTACTCCGGGTAAGATGCAGTTCAGTTGCGCGAGCTTAAATATGAAACACCCACTTTTATGTTTTTATGCACATTCGGATGTTCTGAATTTTATTATCTATCTATATATTTTTAATATAAATACGCTAAGGAAAACCTGTGAGCCCAGTACAACCCCAAGCAATAGTAACTTATATTTATAAGGGATGTTCTTAAACCAGCTTATGTACTGGTATCTAAAAACGTAATTCTAGTCACCTTTATAATTTTAAACAAAAATGATTTAAATCTAAACAGTAGCTCAGCCAAAAACGCAAGTCGGTAGAATCGCCACATTGAACGAGGATGATACAACCCAGAGCAGTAGCTACGCGACATCGTCAACAACGAATCCCGCTCGCTCCTAATTGACGTTGCGATCGGGCCGCGTCATACCAGCAGCCGCACGCATCTGTGCTCAGCGTTTGCTCCGTAACTTGTGGGCAGATCCCAGGCGGAGTGTATATAAGCTGAGTGTTTCTGAGCAGAAATCAGTTTCGAGTTTCGGTTTCATTTCAAGGTGATGTCTGTATCTTAATTTATTTCTTTTTCGGAGTTACTTCCAGAGCACCGGAGATCAGTGCAAGTTTCCTTTAAAGATGTATTTTTAAGCATAGTGTTCCAGCCATCCATAATTGGTAGTGTAGTTGTGTAGCATGAAGTCAGCTATTCCTATATAACATCAAGCGTCAACATTACAAGATTTGAAGGGCTGAATCTACTCCTGCGAATATAAATGAAGATGAAATTTAAGATAGCATTTGTTAGTAGTATTTAAACTCCTGCTATGCACTCCGGCATTCCTTCAACAAAGGTATTGACTGTTATTTATCTCTGAACTCAGTGTGAAGCCATGGTTCTTCTTCATTCACTATGTAAGTTAAAATTGAGATCTCACTAACTGGAAAGGTGTGATTTTTAATTTTTTACTTAAAACACAAAAGCATTTTTAATACATCCACCTAGTCATTTTGTAATTGTTTTTGTTGAATATTTTAATGTTAATAAACTAAAATGTTGTTAGTTAACTCAAAGTCTCTTTAATGAGTTTTAAACAAAACACTTTTTATTTCAGGTACTTAGGCTTAATTTGAGCAATGTTTCCATTCTGCTTAAGGTAAATTACTCTGCTAATTAATGAATTAATTTCATATTTAAACCTTTTCAACTTTAGTCATACATTTAACCCGAACGAGTGCATACCTAACAAATTTGGGTGTATATCCAACAAAACCTTGGTGTCCCTTTTACAGCACTTTGTGCGAACGGATAAGTGAGAAATTCAGTTAAAGTTTGTATGGAGGTGGTTGTGCAAATATTAAAATCTTTCTGTTATATGCTATTGCACCGTAAAAAATTAGAGACGTAATTTGGCACGCAAAATTTCGCGTGATGATTCCATCATTGTGTCAATTTTGAAATAACAACACTAAGTGTCAGCAGTATTATAGGTTTATAGTATTACAAAAAAAATTGCAAAAAGTGAAATTATTCCATATTTGGTGAAACGCCAATGACTAAAATGTGCTTTAGCCCTGTACTTGGCGATTTTTTTAGATGGTCGATAAGTGCACGAAGTGTTGTAAATTCCATATTTTAAAGCTGTGGAAAAACAAACCGAACAGGTCAGGTTGCAATCCCAGAAACACTTCAATTTCTTACAACGCGCCTTTGAAGATTTCTTCATAATCTCTCGCCACGCAGTATGCTAAAGCAAATTTTCTCTGAAAATATTATTGAAGAAACACCTCTGCAATTAATAGGGAATGAAAATAGTGTTATTAATGAAGTGTATGGAAATATTTTCGAAAACATACTCTCAGGTAACATATTGAAGTCAGTTATAATAGAACCTAAAAATGATGATTAAACTTTTATTAAAGCTGACTTAATCGAATATCTGATGAACAGAGAACATATCATCAAAGCTACGATAAAATAATTTGCTATGATGACAGTGAAATCAATAATTATCCACTAGAGTTTTTGATTTCTTTGACTATGAGTGGTTTGGATTTGTTTGTTTTTTTCGGTTAGCCGGAAGCAAGCGAAAAATTGCCAAATATTTGTGATCAGCGCCAAATGCTTACAAACCTAAAACAATTTCCAGTACATAGTTGTTTATCCCTTTCCATATTTTGGAGGTTTTAATTTCGTATTTTAATTCTACATGTTTTCCCCAATTCCACGTTATATAACCAATACGCATACAAATTTCTTTTTAGTATATTGATATTTTTGTATAGAATTCTGTACATAAACACTATTTTGTATACGGATTAAAATTTCTGGCTATGTTTTGGTGAATGACAGTGTTTCAGAAGTAGTCTTTAAACGTTTCCCAGAAAAAACAGTTGGCGGGGGCTGCACCTGGCTAACTGAAAAATACCATAGTTTGCCACCACATAAGTTAGTATTGAAAGTTAATTGCATCATTATACTAATCAGAAACTTAAATACAAGGGAAGCATTAGTCAATGGAACAAGAATGCGCATAAAATTAAATATCATAATGCTATTGATTCCGAAATTTGAACTGGAACTTCAGGCAATAAAAGAATTTTAATTCCACTCATAAAATACTCTTGCACTATTTTACCATATCCTTTCAGAAATCTCAATTACCAAATATACCTGCATTTGCGATGACAGTAAATAATTCCCAAAGACAGCAAGTGAAAATTTATTGCGGCAGCAAAATTTTATAGATGGTAAGTGGTACGCCTCACCAAGTAGAGTTCGCCTGGCTAACTGAAAAATACCATAGTTTGCCACCACATAAGTTAGTATTGAAAGTTAATTGCATCGTTATACTAATCAGAAACGTTTTAGAGACTTTTAATCACTTGACGATTTAAGATTTTATAACTCGAACATAACGGGCCTTTAGCTAAGGACGTCTCTAGGCTGAAATTTCGGAGTGGGCCATTAGACTTTTTGATTAGCGTAAATTGTTCAAAGCGCAAACTGAACGTGCAAAATCTAAGGTCGGTAGAGGGAGATGACCCCTATGACCCACTCGCTGGAGCTGCCTGGGCATTTAAGAAAATATGATAGCTTTTACAGAAAAGTGTGGTGGTTGTAAAGTGAAATTGTTCAAAAGTGGTCACTATAGACAGATGGTCTCTTAGCCAAGGTGGTCACTTTAGTAGGTTCCACTGTGTATGGAATCTTGAGGCATCTTGAGGACAGAAGAACTTTATTCACGCTCAAATAAAAAAATTAATGCTTTATGGCCGAATTTCGACCACTGGCAGACAACTAGTATTATTAAAAGAATAACCTTAAGCATTGAAAAATTTTAAACACCCATTTTTATTTCAAAAAATCATAATTACCATTCAGCAATATGAAAACTGCAAAAGTACAATATTTCTTAACTTAATTTGAAGGTTCTCTTGCCGAGGAGAACCAGAAACGCAGACTTTAAAGCAGTTTCTACAGTACAAATATGCAACTTTTTAAAAAGACAAGTACAGCAGAGTATTACTATATAAGGAATGAAAGCCAATCTTAAAGACAAAGTGTATACCAAGTGTAACCGGAAAATGAGAAAAAAAAAAACATCTCACGTGGACATTCAGTTCTCCTGAAATGTCCTCGAATTACGAGGGAGCATCCAGACAGTGGCGGCTTGTGGGTTATTTAAATGGAGGTTCACAAAAACAATTGTCAAAAATTAAATATGCAGATACGACGCACCTTACAAATTAAAATATATTTGTGCTTCCAGCAGTTAAAGGAAAACAATGCACGCAACTGAAGGAACACAAATCATCTTTGGTCGTACATTTCGTCACCAAGATAAGTGTTAGCAAAGGTACAGTCTTGATTCATTTTATTTCAATTTTTTGTCAAAGGATAGGATTGAAAATTGTCCTTGCTTTAGCTCTGAAACACTTCTTTTGCTCCCATCTCAATTATTTACACTAGTTTGTAAAAAAAAAATAAAAAAATATTATAGTGAAAAAGAATAGAAATGAAAAAAATAATAAGAAAATGAAATAAAAATGGATTAACTAACCGAACGTAACAAACCAAGGGTAAATCCGGAAGGGATAACCGCAAAAAAAATGTCCCTTGTGCACACTGAAAATGTGCGAACGGAATGATATCAGTAGAGCCATACTTCTCAGTTCTCTCCGCTTCTATTCTCAGAGAGCAGATCAGAAGGGAATTTTTCCATTCGCACGAGCGATCGATTAAAGGCTGTGCTGTAGTAACCTACACACAATGCGTTAGCTATAATAAGCGTATTTTAATAATATTCGGGGAGGGGGAGAGAGTAAAACTCGCGTTTTAAATTCACAAAAATCTAGAAGTGTACTTAATATTAAAAAAAAATTAATTTGTTAATGTGTTTATTTTATATATTTTACTTTGGGAGTTAACATGCTCATGTGCTCAAATGGATGAGCCGCCACTGTTAATTTATGACTCAAGTACCGGATGATAGTACCTAATAGGTGGTCTACGCGTAGACATTACGAATACACAGAAGCCTCTGGTCAATAGTCTTCCAGCAACAAGGTAGCTGAGGAGTAAAAAAATTTACGACTGATTTGTTGCACTTTCTAGATAAGCATACATGGGATTTTGAAAAATATTTTGCCTCGTGTTCAATTTGAAGACTGAATTGTGGGCCACAGCTTTGATGATTCCAGCTTTGATTTTTTTGATAATGATTGTATAAGGAATAAATTTTTATTAATGAATGTTAAAATCAAGTTTAAATTTATCTGAAATACAAGATTGTTTAAATAATTTAAAAAGATTTATTTTACACACGTAAAGTGATCAGTGGATTTTTTATAGGTTGTTATTAGAAATAATGCTACATTTTACTATACTAATAAGAGTTTTATTAAAAGTTGCATTATTAATTACCAAATGGGTGGATCGTACACAGGGGCGGCCCGACACAGTAAGCAAGGGGCGCCATCTTCGGAGGGGTGCCATTTTGAACTCAAAAACTGAGAAAAACTTGATCTGAATTTAAGAGAGCTATTTTGGGTTTGAGAATGCCATTATCTATAACCGATGAATCCGATAAATCTTTTTTTTACCATGACTAATGCATAAAGGTTTGATTTATAACACCATAAATATCCAAAACTAAATCCTCCAAGACCATTCTAAAAGTTAAGTGGGAAAACTTGAGTAATGTTTTGACCTTGATCAAATACTGTAAACAAGAATTCTGGAACATCCTAGGAATTTAGTCAGAGACAAAAATGGCCAAATATAAAAAACGCAGTTACACGACAGAAATTTTGAATCCCACAAACACACAGAAGCCCGCAAGAGAGAAGAAAAAAGGAATGGGGAAGCTCAACTCGATTTCCAAAGAAAATCTTAAATAGCTACAAACATTTCTTGTACAAGTCATTGTGAAAAGTTTGATTACAACTTTATTAAAAAATTCATTTGTGATTGTTCTATTTTTTTTCTTCTAAAAATTTCGTAGCGTCGATTTGGCACCCCTTTGATGCTGCGCCCGGGGACAGATGCCCCCCCTTGCTCCCCCCCTAGCTACGCCACTGCGTACAGACTGTAACTCCAAAAGAAAAAGTGGTATTGGAATTTGTTTGCAAATACTCTAAATATAATTGCTATAGCACCTTGGCTACTTTATAGAGATATTCATAGGAAAAAAATCAATGCGTCATTTAGAATTCCACCGAGACATAACAATGAACCTATTGCACTTCAAACTAAAACTCTTATCTCAACCAGGCCCAAAAAAACATGTTCCAAGTGAACTTAGAAAAACCAATAACCATTTACTTGCATCTGCTTCACAAAGACATTGTGCTGTTTGAAAAAAAAAAAAAAAACTGCTGCAACATATTTGAAGAATGTGACAATGCATAAAGTATGCTTTCCCACATATCATGGAAAATAAAATGGAAATTAGTCGTAAAAATAACTCAAACAAACAAAGTAAACACTCAATGATAATTTTGTAAAATTGTCAAATATTTTCATAATTTTTTATTTAAAAACTTTTTCAATCATTTGTTTTTCATAAAATAAAAAATATATGAAAAGTACATTGCAAATGCCAATGTTCCCATTTGGGAACATCTAAAATTTCGATGTAAAATTTTTTTTTAGTAAAATATTTTTATTGATTACTTATAAGGGACCTATAAGTGTATATAATTAAGTAAATCTAAGTGCAAATTACGTAATTAAGTAAATCTAAGTGGTTAAACTCACACTGTGTACAACAGACTAGTTTTGGTTCAGATTCAGTATTTTAAGCGGTTCACCAATACAGACTGGTGCCAACTGTACTGGGCTGTGAGAGGGAAATAGTGGTCTATAGACTTTTCCTAGGTGTATGGGGGGGAGTATTTTAAGAACAATCAGGTACAGACTGGCTCCTATGGGGGACCTCGGCTATTTAAAGGGGCCCCTTACTGGTGACTCTGGAGGGAATAGAATATTAAAATATGTAATATTTGAAAAGTAGGCTTACTTTCTTTAAAACCATATTTAAGTATTTTAAAGCTATTGGGACCCCTGATTCTTTGGGGGATCCCTCACGTCGCATGGTCTGTGGGGTCCTTCGCAATGACACTGTGTAAAAGCGTAATATTACAAAGAAATAAATAATCAAACTACTTTGGTACATTACTCTGTAGTATATTGTTACAGAAAACTCTACTTGTTTCTTGGGTTCATCGTACTAAAGTCCAGTTGGTGTAGAAAGTTCTAGAAAAGAGTCCACTTGTCAGGATGGAACACAAACTTTATTGCTTCCAGAACTTCGTCAAACAATCAGCTGTACAAAATTCACAGGCACTAATGGCCAGTAGCTCGTTTATAACAGTCCACTCAGTACTTAAGCTTTCCCAAATGCTGTAATTCTCACACAAAATAAAACACTTCCACAGGCAAAATTCAGTGAAAATATGCAAGGGATATGATACACAATCCCTTAAGACACAGCAATGAAGAATTTACACACAGAAATAAGAAAGCGAAAATACCGCTTCTATAGCACAATACAATCCACAGAGCAAAGCAGCATACTCATCGGAAACTTAATCCACACTGAACTGGAGAGTTGTCATGCCGGTATTTATAGTTGTCGCAGAAGCTACAAGGAGCTTCTAGAAGAATGTATCTCTTGAAGATTCCACATAAAGTGGGAATTTTGATTACATCATAGAAGAGAAATATTAGGCTATTTTGCATGTTAATGCAGAAAAAATAACATTACAAGTCCCATTGGAAAAATCGTACGAAATGACCAAAATGTCACCAAGCTTCACAATTTTTGGGGAAATATTGCCAAATTTGGCACCAAAAATAAGTCCCCAAAAGTGAAGTTACAGAAGGTCTATGACCAATATTTCTCGAGATTTCTAAAAATTGCTATAGAAATGAAAGGGGAAACCGAAACCTCCATATCTCCAGTTCTGGTTGACCGATTTTGATGCAACAAAAGCTAAATTTAGCTATTTGACACGTAAAATACGAATTTTGAACTACAGTAGAAGATCTTTATAATGCAAACCTCGAAACGCAAGGTTTTGCATTATATAGAATTTTGCGTTATATGGATCATTCACTTATATCATTAAACTTCCCTAGTAAACATATTAAAATATAGCTAGATCACATAAATATAATGCTTAAAACTTTTTTTAAATACAAATACTACTTTAAAAAACAAAAAAATGGAATTTATTTATTTACAGAAAAAATAAATAAATTGAAATTACCAAAAGCATTAAAGTTTATTTGTTAAACAATATATTAATTTTGATTTGTTTTAGAATTTGCAATCTCTCAACAAATAACTTTTCTTGCAGCCTTTGAACAGGTAATAATTTTACTTTGGTTATGCAGTCTTGTGTTTCTAGGAATTTAAAATATTGATCTCTTATGGAAATTTCTTCAGATTCTGAAAGTTTTTCAACTTTCTCTCCAGCATTTGATTCTGTTTCAGAATTGTTTTCCTCTTGTTTTGAAACAGAGGAAATTATTTCAGCACTGGTCAAATGATTAACAATTTGTGACTTATCATCCATTACCAAATATTCAAAATGTTTTCTTCATGCAGGTTTGCAAACTGAGTACTTTCCATTTTGTGCACAATGCATTAGTTCAGCAGTTTTCATTTTAACTAAAGATGGCTTAAATCCAGTTCCAAAATTCAGTTTTAAAATAGTGTTACATTGAGAAAACTCCCCTACTTCTCATAGACTTTTAAAAAGTATTTTACTGTCAATATTGAGACATAAGCATATCGTCGGGCAGGGGGCGGGGGCGTGTGCCAACCCCCCCCCCCCAACTTTGTTTAGAAAACCATTCATTTTAAAACCTTTCTTCTTGCCAAAATTAAAGAAACATGGCTATTTTTACTTTAGAATATGCTATGTGCATTCTCCCACCCACACGCACACACATTAAAAAAAAAAAAAAAAAAAAAAAAAATTGGTGATGCTACGCGTATGATTTAGGAAGCCAAGTAACCGCATACGATTTAATATAAAACAAATCAATTTACAAAGAGAAATATAACTAAATAAATAAACGTCTGTTTGGGAAGTCAATGGTAGAGGAGGGAGAAAGAGAGTGGTTCGGTAGTGGAGGGAAAAAGGGAGAGGTTCGTGGTTTTATTAAAGTAAACATTCCTTCCTCTTCGACCCGGCCGGCCAGCTGTTATGCTGATAATGCATAATGCATGCATGGGAGAATAATTGTTTATTTTAAGCTTGGCATGTTGTGGGATTTATCTAATGTCTCAAAATTAATTCCCTACAAAAGCAATTAAAAAAAGAAAAAAAAAAAAAGAAAAGCAGATTGTAGAAATTTCTTAATTGTGATTTTCTCTGTTTACGTCCGCAGTGTTAATGCGGTTTATGGAGAATTGCGGTTTATAGAATTGCGGTATATCGATCTTCTGCTGTATTTTAAACCCCCAGAACAGCTGGTTGCCCCAAAAATTAATAACAATATCAAATTCCTTTAATTATAGAATAGTATATCCATTTTAGGGAGGCCTCACTGGGGGCCCCTCCCTTATGCCGGAGGTCCTCGACGATCACCGACCTGCCGACCTGGCCAGTACGGTCCCAGAACAAGGGACATTCATTAGAACACAGGGGTGCGGTTAATCGAGGGCAGTGCATTTTTGTAGTATTTTAAGGAACTTTAACCCATCAAAATCAATTTATTAAAACCTTCATTAAAATTTAATTATAGTTCTAAAATGTAGACTTGAAAAGCTTCTTTTTTTTTTTGACTTAATTGTGGAGACATTGGTTGGATTTATGTACCTATCCAGAGCGTTGGATTAAATCACTTTTCAACGGGTAGGCTCGCATTCTGATTCGTTACGCTGTGCTCCGTGCACTGCTCAAAATTATGGAATTGGTGGTGGTGTCATCTTTTCAGACAGTTATTACTAAATAATTATTATGATTTTTGGTTCAAGATCGGCTAAAAAAAATTAAAGTATCGTAAATGCCACACTTAATATTTTTTAACTTTTATACAGTAGAAGATCGATATACCGCAATTCTCCATAAACCGCACTGACATCGCGAATGTAAACAGTGAAAATCGCAGTTAAGGAATTTCTACAATCAGCATTTTTAAAAAAACTGCATTCTCTAGTGGATTGATTTTGAGACATGACTTAATCTTTTGCTCTTTTAATTAACAAATTTTAAATGTATAAAAGTACTTTTACTTAAAAAAATTGTTAGTTTTGTTTTGCCTACCGAAAGGTGACGTCACGCGCTGTGCAAATGACGGAACGGAGCAGCAGAAACGGAAGGAGTAATTACGGGAGGCAAGATAACAAAGTTACTTTCAATAAAATGGCAATTCGAACCCGTTAGCTTTTATTTACCGCGCGACCACCACGTTGTTATTTATCTGCTACTGCTTGTTGTTTATAGATTTTAGGAAGTGTAATATAAATGCACGCTTTTATTAATTTTATTTTATTAATTTTGTGAAATCAAAAATGGATTCGAAATTCGGTGAATCGTCGAAAGGACAAACTAAAAAAAGGGTAATCCTGACCATTCTTCAAAAAGTTGAGATCCTTAAATTATTAGATGAAGGATCTACTGCTAAGTTATATAGCAAATCGCTATGGAATTGGCAATCGAACTGTTTATGACAATCGTGATAAAATATTGCAATATTTTGCCAAAACCGACAGCAGTAAAGGGATTGCCAATTGTAAAAGAATGAGAGAAGCACAGTCGGCCGATTTAGATGCTGTTCTGTATGAATAGTTTCTCCAGCGGCGCTCTGAAAATATACTGATAACGGGGCCGATATTGTGTGAAAAAGCTAAAGAACTGCACAAGGAATTGAATGTTGACGTTCCTTGTGAATATTCAACTGGTTGGCTGACTAAGTTTAAAAATCGGCACGGCATACGCTACTTAAAAGCAACTGGAGACAAAGTTTCTGCTATTAAAATTGCTGCAGAAGAATTTATTGAAGATCTCAAAAAAATAGTTGAAGAGGAAAAAGTTTTGCCAGAATTAATTTACAACATGGATGAAACTGGCCTTTTCTGGTGCAATATACCTCGTAACATATTTGTATGTGCAGATGAAAAGGAACCATCTACAGTTAAAGACGACAGGCGACGAATAACGGTGCTTGTTTGCAGTAATGCAGCAGGCACCCACAAATGTCGAGTTCTTGTTGTTGGGAAAAGTGCCAATTCTCGTCCTATAAAAGCACTAAAAAAATGTGGCCTTCTGCCTGTAATTTACAAGCATAATACCAAAGCTTGGATTATAAGGGAACTGTGTACCGAATAGTTCGTGAATCATTTTGTTAAGGAAGCACGGGAGCACGGCAATAAAATTGGCTTACCTGCAAACAGCACAATTTTGTTGTTGATGGACAATTGCACTGCTCATCCTGAACTCATAGCCCCTAATATAAGAACATTTTTTTTTGCCACCCAACACCACATCTTTAATCCAGCCTATGGATCAGGGGGTGATTAACAGCCTGAAATGCAATTATAGAAGTGCTTTCCTCAGAAGGCTTCTAAACTCAGAAGCTCGTCCAAATATGATTGCCGAATTCAAAAAAGAATTCAACATACGGCATTGATTGTATATGTTGAGAGATGCCTGGGATTTAGTAAACCAGGAAACTCTTGTAAATTCCTGGCACAAATTATGGCCAGAATCACTGTTTTTTGGAACAGAGAACAATGAAAAAGAATTTCGTGGATTTAAGCCATCATTGGCAAAAATCAAAGCTGCTGAATTAATGCAATATGCACTAAATAGTTGTAACCAGCTAGTAAACCTACATGAAGAAAATATCCTTGAATTTTTAGAAACAGATGATGAATTGCAAATTGTTAACCATTTAACAGATGCAGAAATCATTTCCTCTGTTTTGAACCAAGAAAAAAGTATCAATTCTGAAACAGAATCAGATTCTGGAGAGGAAATCAAAAAATTCTCAATGTCTGAAGGAATTTCTTTAGGAGACGAGTATTTAAAATTCCTGGAAACACAAGACTGTGTAACTGAAGACGAATTATTAACTGTGCACAGACTGCAACAAAAATTATCTGATAAGAGATTGCACAGTCTAAAACAAAGCACAATTGATGTGTTGTTTAACAAGCAAACTTAAATTTAACACTTTTAATACTAATTTCACTTTTTTTTGTAAATATTAAATATTTAATTTGTATGTATTTGTGTTTTTTTAGTAGTATTTGTACTTAAAAATTATTTTAAAGCACTAATATTCATCTTTTTCAGATACATTTTGCCATATTTTCTAAGTAAGTTGATGATATGCATAAAATGATCTATATAACACAAAATTCTATATAATGCAAACCCTCGCGTTTTGAGGTTTGCTTTATAAAGATCTTCTACTGCACTTGTAAACGCTGTGGTGTTTCTCCCGTAAATTACGGTACTTGTAGTTCACTACAAAAAAAAAGTTTTTCCCACCACTGCTTTTAACCTTAGTAGCACGGGAACATTGGTCCATGTCATAAACAGAAACTTTGCAATATTGGACAATATTGATGAAGGCTGGATTGGCTAACATGTAATGATTAACTTTTTTCTAAATAATATTGGGCGATATTGTATGATCTGTGTTGGCCAATATCAGTCAAGGTTAAATCAACCAATATTGGTGAAGGCTGGACAGGTTTAAAATATAATTTTAGCTAAATATATTTAATTATTAATGCTGCTTGCTAATAAATTTCGTAATTACCAATCAGACCAGGAAATAATTTTTCAAGTAAATTTTATTTGACCAGCTTGAGCAATGAACCCCTAAATCATAAGTGTGACAGTAGAATGTGCTAACCCTACACCTCATGGGGCTTCTTCTAGAATGACAAAAGGTTGAAGATTTTTAAATTTTGGTATGGGAATTTGGGAAAAAATATCAAGCTTCTTTTTGGATGTTGAGTCACTGCACATTTTTTTTTCTTGTATAAGGTAATGAGTTTCTTTTTAAGCAATGCCATTTCTAACAAAATTGATCATTACAACTTTTATTTAGTGGAAGATGCAAATCACGAAAATTAAAATGCTGTTGCATGTAATTGTTTACTTTTTTTTCCTTCTGAAGTATAAAATTAAATAAAATCAACTTAAGAATTAAAAATATCACAGAACTTTCAATATTGCAACTTTGGACACTATTGACTGGAATATCAACAAAAGGGACTGACTTGAGCTAATCGGTATCATTGACTATCATCTCAACCTTTATTAAGATTGACCAATACTGTCCAATACTGATTTATTGCTTTTATTTTTTCAGTAAGGGGAAAAAAAAAGATAAATCTGGGAAATTCAATTTAAAAACTTTTCACCTTTAAATATTTCAATACCAACATTAAGCAATGCTGGCTAATATCTCAACTCTCAATATCGTACTACCAATATTGGGTAATATTGGACAAAACTGATGTGTTACTTAAAAAATCATTACTTTTTTTAATAAATAAAATAATTCCACTGTAAATGAATTATTATACAGTACAAGTTTCATATTTGTTATTTTTAAGGAATAAAATGATGTGTTACCTATATGTATTATTTTCATTATTTTTTTTTTTAGAAAGAGCAGATACTGAGTTGTCTTCCAAACTACAACCTAGAAGAACTTACATGTGATATGCCACCTTTGTTAAGAGTCAAGCCACCCAGAGATGCAAAGATTTATCCTCTTTCATTCTCTGTTATTGATACTGCTTCAAGCTCTGATGTGTGCCTTGAAAAACATTTAAAACTTTCTGATAAGTCATTATACAAAGATGTAAATAAATCAAAGAAAGTTATTAATTCAAAACCAAAATCAGCTATTGATAAACTCAATGAAACTTCTCAAATAGCATTAGAAAAGACAAATAACATTGAAACTAATAATGAACAGTGTGATTTCCAAAACAAGGCTGATGATAATTCATGTATTAATCTATTAACACCTCCAAAATCTGGAGCAGATTTTGATTTGTGTGTTGAGCCATTGTTAAATCCATTTACAACATCAACAGCATTTCATCAAGACAGTGTGGATACTGCTGATACTGATTATGATTCTACATTAAATGAAACTAATAAGCCTTCTAAGATATTTCATTCAACTGGACAAAAAAGTCAAACAGGCAGTGATGCCATTCATGATTCAAACTCTGTTGCCTTTAAATTAGAAAATATTCCAAGTATTTGTGTAAGTTTAAGTATAAAAAAAGATACAAACTCTTTAGATAAAGACAAAACTATATGTGAAAATTCTGAGAAAAGTAAAAGTACCACTGATAATAATGAAGATGATGTATATTGTAAAACTGTCAAAGAAGGGTGGACTATTAATGAGGCAGGATATCTTACTATTGGCGAGCTTTATTTGATGGTATGTATAGTTTATATTTTTTGCATCGACTTACTGTAATTTTGCACCTATAGTCCGCCCCATTATATAGTCTGCAGCCGAATTTTAATCACATAAAAATATAAAAATGTTACAGTCCATGCCACCGCATGGTCCGCAGATTAAAAGAAAAGAAAATTATTAAAACTGTGGCATAAAGTAAGTTATGTTAAATAATAACCAATTATTAAACTGTGATCAAGCAAATTAATGAAATATTACAAATGTATTTTTTTTAAACGATTAATCGTGCGCAGTAATACCGTCATTATTTCGGATCAGACATATGGTTGCACGCTGAATAAACAAGACATATTGCAGCCAAAAATAAAATGCAAGATTACTTAAGTTATTAATTTTTTTAATGTACAAAACTAATATAATAACACTACTTACTGCTACAAGTTATAAAAAACCATCAAATTCAAACTCTCCTAATCGGATTTAAACAGTTTCAAAATATCTTCTGGAAGCTTTCCCATATCGGTATCGCTCTCAGCGTTTTCAATGTCCATGATTTCTTCAGAGTTTTCGCATTTACAAATTTCAGCTTTTCTGAATCTATCTTGGATTGTTGATGGTGTGACCTCTTTCCGTACTTTTTCAATCAATTCCCCAACTTTGACATATGAGGCTTTCCTTTATTTTGATTTCTAGTAAAAGTGTGAAAACCCTTCAATATCCAGCTTTCCTAACAAGAATGAACACATGATTTAAAACTTATTGACACTAATGTACAGAGGCTGTGAAATTTTTGTTAACCCTCCGGGAATTATGCATAATTCGGCTGCAATTCTTTTTTTTTTCTTCTTCAGTCTTCACACTTTCCTTTATGTGGGATTTCATTGAGTTCAGTATTAAAATACCTTTGAAATTAAAAAATACACCTTCACATTGCCTCCAAACTTGTTCAAACCATTGGATCAGGATATTCTCATTTACCCAGCCTTTATCATTGCACTTGATAATGACATTTTGCAGAAATTTTCCATGGAGTAACATTTTTCTTTTAAAAATGACCAATGGTTTGAGCTTCGTGCTATCTGCACAGCATGCCAACATCACTGTAAAGCGTGTTTTCTTGGGGCCAGTGGTTGTTACGGTGACAGTTTTCACCCTGTAGGTATTAACTGCTCGATTTGGTGGGCAGTCGAATGTAAGCAGAACTTCATCCATGTTTATAGTTTGCTTCCAATTATAATTCCCTTTTGCAATTGCATTTTTGGTGTATTCCAAAAACGACTTCTGTTTGTCTTCCCAGTCATTCGGAATAGCTTGAGACACTGCCGTCTTCATTCTTATTCATAGATTTTTCCATCTCATAAACCGAAAAATCTAATTAAAAACACCTTTGAAGTCTGTGAAATTCATTTCGTTGGCCATTTGTTTGCCCTTAGCTGAATTTTCATAGAAAATATTGGCAAACAAGCTTCCTAACACTCTGTTAGTTAACACTCAGTTAGCTAAGTTATCTTCCGATTTGGGCCATTTTACTGTACCATGTCAATTAGTATGTTTTTTCCCTATTGTTTTCAACATTTCCTTCTGCTCCCTCCAATTTCTAACAGATTTTTCATCAACTTTGAAGATATGCCCGCTTCTCAATTACCATGAGATTCAGCTTTTACGACAACCTTCAGTTTAAATTCTGCTGTGACACTATGACGATGTTGCTTCGACATGATGATGAAAGAAACTAAACAGTTAAAGAACAGACACAGACATCACTCGAATAGACAGACTCGCTCAAATAGACAGAGACAAC
This sequence comes from Cheiracanthium punctorium, assembly GCA_038373885.1. Lineage (NCBI taxonomy): Eukaryota > Metazoa > Arthropoda > Arachnida > Araneae > Cheiracanthiidae > Cheiracanthium > Cheiracanthium punctorium. The sequence continues at coordinate 288,228 of JAWZYV010011599.1, forward strand.
TGGCTGATTGTTTTCCACTTGCACACTTGTATATCAGTATTTTCCTATGTATAGGGTGCAGAGAATAACAACCCTAGTCACAAGCTTCCACTAGGTATGAGTTCTGATAACGGACCTACCATGGTTCCTAGACTATGAACAGCATGCACCGATAACATCAATAGAGCATTTCAGCGAGCCTAACAACCAGGGGGCAACCCCACTCTTCGTGACAAGCCAGGATTTCTCATAATGCATTTTGATGGGAGAACCCCGATTTTGAACATAAAAAACTCGTGTTGCATTCAAGTTGTTGGGTGATTTTAATGATTTTAATTTATTAAACAAAACATCGACTTTAACCTTCCAGTGGCATATTAAGTTTTGAAGTGATTAAGGATAGTTAAAATGCATGTTTTTTATACCCCTTTTCTATGTGTACTACAATGGAAATTTAATGGACAGAAACTGCATAGAATATGCAATTGGCTGTCACTCAGATGACGTCATTGAAACGTCATGTCAAAATGCTGTATTGTATTAAACCCCGATAAATGGTGTTAAAAATATAAATTTAATTATCTATAGTCACTTAAAAACAAAATTTGCCGTTGAAAGATTAAAGTACAAGGTTTTCTTAACAAATTCAAACCATTAAAAATACCCCAAAACTTGACCTAATACCATTTTTTGATGTTCAAAATCAAGTTTATAGAAAGACATTAGGATGTGATAACTCTGTGCTTGTCACCCAGAGCCACTTTGCTTTCTAGTTGCTAAGCTCATCTAAAAGTTTGAAGCTGCAATGACATCATTTAACATCACATGACTGTTTTTTTTTGTTTTTTTGGTGTGTGTGTGTGTGTGCATTCAATTCTGCCACAGCACTATCATCGAGACTGTGAGCGAAAGTTTATCGCGTGCACAATAAACTTTTAATCGAACTCATGTTTGAAATAAAACAGTAAAACTTATTTACATTCTGAATAAAGACATGAATGCTAATTCATTGTCAGAATCTAGATTTTGCGATAGTCTGCACCAACTTATTGTCTGCACCTTGAAATAATTGACTTTTTGACACATATATAATCAGCAAACTATATGCGCAAAATTACAGTACTTGATATTACTAAAAATATTTGTTTGTACACTGTACGTTTTATATATACATGGTATAGTTGAATTTTAAATTATATCCTCTCAATAATATACTTATTCCCACAAGTTAAGCATGTAGCAATAAAATGCAAAAAAATTCACTAGTACAGCTGGGACACAAAAATAGAAAATATTGTCATAAATGAAACAAAGTGAAGAATTAAAGATTAAAATATCTAATTTTCATGAATTATATAAGATGAAGCCACATTGAATTCATTAGCAGAATAAATGTTTAGATCCAAAACAAATAAACATTAATAGGGGAGACCGGGACATGTTGGTCCATACGCTTTATTTAAAAATATATGCAACTGATGGCGATACAAGTCCAGAAATGTGTACCTGGCTACGTCATCTTCCTTCCATATCAATGGCAGAGCAGAAGAAATAGCCATTCCATAGATATTTGGAATTTTATATTTATTCTTGCAGGTGAGTAAATTGCTGAAAAATGTTGTTCTAAATATTTATTTATGATTTGTTAGGGAATAAAATTTGTTTAGGGATTTGTTATGATTTGTAGGGAATAAAATTCAACATTCTCAAGCATAATATTCAGTATGATTTGTTAGGGAATAAAATTCAACATTCTCAAGCATAATATTCAGAAAGGTTATTCTTCAAAGTTATATTTCTAGCTATTTATTTTGTGAAAAAAAAAAAAAAATATGGAATAGTATGTTATAGCAATGTTAAAGAAAAAAGACAGTATGGGGCAGGTTGGCCCACTGAATAAGGGGCAAGATGGCCCGGTGGGCTAAGGTGCCCCTTGTTAAAAATGTATTTTTGGTTTTATAAAAATCAGACATTTAGCTATCTTAAATGGTTCTATTTTGTTGATAGGCTAATAGAGCCAAAACAGTAAATGCTTTATGCTCCTTTAAAAACCAAAAGTGAGAAAAGTTTGCATATGCATTAGAATATCTTTTAAAACTGTTTTTAGGGGTAGATTTATACTTATTTGTTAAGCATACAGTAAAGTTTTCCCACGCTAATTTTCAAATTTTATTGGAACATTTACAAACACTATAACCATCTTCAAAATGGTAACCGATAATTTAAATGACACAATACGCATATACAGGCTTAGACTCTAGCCATTTACCAGGCGGCTAGCATCAGTACGGTCTTTTTATATAATAATTTTTAAAATTCAATCTTTAGAAACAACGCGCACACTTATTTTATTTACTAGCCCGTGTTCTTTTAACGGCTTGCTCATTTATTCAAGCAGCGGGTGCGTTTATAATCTTTACTGCTCCCATGGGGGAAAAGCACATCCGCCACAGGAGTGGCGATGTTGCTGGAATAAATAAACTTTTTCAACTTAAATTAATGAGAGTCTTCAAATTTTAGTCTTGATAATGCATCAGCATTACTATGTTGACTGCCTTTCCGATATGTAATCATCATGTTATAACGTTGCAGGGCTAAAGCCCACCGAGATAGCTTAGCACCATGGGGCGCACTTCTCGTTAAATACGTCAGAGGATTATGGTCTGAAACTATTTGAATTTCAGCTCCAAATATCCAGGTGTCAAATTTCTTTAATGCTTCCAGTACACAAAAGGCTTCTCTTTCAATGGTCGCCCACTTTATTTGACTCGTGCTTAGTTTTTTACTGAAAAATGCAATAAGTAATTCTTTCCCATTGTCATCACGTTGAGCTAAGCATGCCCCAATTGCAGTGGCCGAGGCATCTGTGTATAATTGAAAAGGTTTCTCAAGGTCTGGAGTGTGTAAGGAAGGCATTTTTATCAGTTCCTCTTTGAGCTTTGTAAATGCTTTATCCGCCTCCGAACTCCACGGTATCTTAATTGGAACGCTTTTCTTCGTCAGGTTTGTCAACGTTAATACGATTTGTGAAAAGTGAGGTATATAGTCACGATAGTAACTAGCCAGCCCAATCAAACTTCTCAACTCTTTCTTAGTGGTGGGTCTTGCTAACTTTCGTATAATTTCAACCTTTTCTGGATCCGGGGAATGTTGTCCCGATCCAACTACATGACCTAGAAATTTCACATGGGGTTTTCCAAATTCGCACTTTCCCAAATTTACTGTCAGACCTACTTCCTTCAAGGTCTTGAAAACATTGTCTATATGAACCAAATGTTCATCCCATGTGCTAGAAAATATAGCCACATCGCCGATATATGAACAGCAGTATTCTGTATGTGCGATCAAAGCCTTATCCATTGATTTTTGAAACGTTCCTCCAGAATTTGTCATTCCAAAGGGCATGACATTCCACTGGTAATGACCTGAGTGGGTTACAAATGCGGTATAATGCTTTGAATTTTCCTTCATAGGAATTTGCCAGTATCCTTTGGTAAGGTCTATGACTGTAATAAATGATGCCTTTCCCACCTCATATATTAAGTCATTGGCTATTTTCATAGGGTACACGTCTGGTATAGTAAAACTATTTAATAATCTGAAGTCGACACATAATCTGACACTTCCATCTTTCTTGGCAACGCAAACCACTGGATGAGCCCATTCGCTGTCACTTGTGTTCGATTAGACCCAGGTCTAACAGTTCTTGAATCTGTCGATCCACTTCTTGTTGCAAACTAATAGGTATTCGGTATGGTTTAAGTCTCTGGTGTACAATCTCCTGTAACCCTAACAGAGTGACCTTCTACCCTAGCGCGGCCAGGTTTAGCACTAAACACACCTGCATATTTTTTAAGTACATTAAATAATTCCTGTACTTGCTTATTCGTTAACTTGGCATTCCCAAGGTGGGTCCTAATATCTTCTATGCTTTTACTTTGTACATCAGTAGGTGCATAATGAATGGTCCCGAAATCATCGTCTAACTCAAAAATCATACCAACTTGATTTACTCTTTGAATATACGGACGTACTTTATTCACATGAAGTTCTCTTATACTTCCGTCTTCCATTTCAACCTTTACAGAATGTGGTCTGGTAATCTGCTTAACTGTTCCGGGGCCGATCCAGGTATTTAAAAGCTTATGCGAAGATGACGGCCTCAATACTAAAACTTTATCGCCCACTGCAAATGACTTTTCTTTTGACCGGAGGTTATATCTAGAGACAAATTCTTCCTGAGCCTTCTTGCTATTCTCAGAAGCGAATTCGTGAGCCCTTTTCAAACTCTCCACCAAGTTTTGCAAATATTCCGTAATTGGACGTGAGGCGGTCGTTGGAATCTGTCGTTCACCTGTCCAAATATCTTTTAACAACGCTAAAGGTCCTGCAGGTAATCTTCCATATACCAATTGATAAGGTGACAATCCGGTAGTGCTGTGAGGCACTTCTCTATATGCAAACATAAGATACGGGAGGTGAATGTCCCAATCTTTACCATATTCTTGTATAATTTTATTCAACATATCCTTCAGAGTTCTATTCCAGCGCTCGACTGCTCCCATACTCTCAGGATATCCTGGAGTGGAAAAGCGGGGTGAAACGCCTAACAAGTTCTCAAATGCCTGAGTTAACTTGGAAGTAAAGTTTGTACCTTGATCTGTGCAGATCATTTTAGGAAATCCCGTTTGGGTAAATATCTTCATTAATACATCACATGTGGTTTTAGCACTGATTTCTCTTACAGGAATGGCTTCAGCCCATCGGGTGCATAAATCTACTGCACATATGATAAACCGATGTCTTTTTCCCGAAGGTGGTTCTAGTGGGCCAATACAATCTAAACTCCATACTTCGAATGGCATTTCAGGTCTGACAATAGGCTGTATGGGAATCCTATCTCGGTATGTCTCAACTCTTCTTAATTGGCATTCTTTGCAACTCTCACAAAATTTTTTAACGTCTCGTTTGATTGATGGCCAAAAAAATGTATATTTAATTTGTTCTTTAGTTTTCCGTTCTTCTAAATGTCCGGCTAATGAAATCTCATGGGCCATTTTAAGCACATCCGATCTCTTACATTGGGGTAGTACTACTTGTTTGACATCTTCCCCACATATTGTTTCGGCATGTACAAGAATACCATCTAAAACTTCATGTGAATTTTGATGATTTTCTGCATGTTTCCAATATGGTTTTAACTGTTCGTCTTCCCTTTGGAGCTTCTGGAACGATGCTAGTCTCAGGAACTTTCGCGTTCTTCTCTGCTTCAGTGTTTTCAATCCTTGTTTGTACATTTCCCGATACCAAGTGATTTATATACCTTTTGTCTTCGTCTTCAACTAAAATACTGCACACATCAGATTTTAATTCCATACCATTACTGTATGTTTTACAACTGTATGTTTTCTTTCATTAATTTAAATGCCGTATTACAGATTAACATATCGCATTTTAGTTTTCTAGATATACCACATATAACCGGTACTCTTCCATGTAACCCATCATTTATTTTTACATTCACTATTTTTAACGGAACTGTTTCTTCTTCTCCAAATGCTGAGTAAAGCTTTACAGTACCTTCACACTTTTCTTCATGTTTCTGTATTAAATCATTTCGTATGACTGATATTTGTGCCCCAGTATCTACGATACCATTAAATGTTTTCCCTTGGCATTCAACTTCCAAAATCATAAGATTATCGCAATTACTTTTGAGTTTAAATTTATCTGATGTTCTCAAATCAACCCGTGCGGTGAGCATGCTCAATTTTTCTTCAGTGTTATCTTCTTTATTCGCGTCACTAATCTGCATTTGAACTAAATTGCTCTGTGCACGCTCTGATCTTCTGTTATGGAAATTAAGTGAATTGCTTTTATTTTTAAATCTCGGACATTGCGATTGCAAATGTTCACACAATCCGCATTCAAAACATCGCCTCCGCTTCCTTTGTTCATGAAAATTTTCTTTTCTCCTATCTTGAAAATCATTTTCCTTTTGAGTCGTTGTATTTCGGCGACTTTCAAAATTTTCGTATCTTGACTGGTACGGCTTAGTTGCCCAATTATCGTTTTCTGTTTTCGCAAGCGGACGTTCCTTGGCGAATTTTGGCTTCATTACTCTTCTTACATCGTCATATTCATCTAGTTTTTCGGCCAACGTTATTGGGGATACAATCTCCGTCCATTCATCCATGAAATGTTCTTTCACTTCAAATGGTACCTTTCTTTTAATCTGATCAGTGATCATCAGACTTTTTAAATCTTCTAGAGATTTAATTTTTAACCCGTCAATCCACCCATCAAAATAGGCTTTCATTTTAAAATAAAATTCCATCCATGTTTCTTCTGTGGACTTTTGATGTTTCATAAATAACTGTCTGAATTTCTCGGCGCTTAATTTAAATCTTTTTAACAGCATCTTCTTAATTTCATCGTAATTTTGCGCTACCTCTTCTGTTTCCCTAGCAATCAAACTGGAAACAGGAGTTGGCAACACCCTAATTAAATGAGCAACCCAATTTTCTTTATCGACGCCAAGCATCTTTAACTGTCTCTCAAACAACGTAAGAAATAAACAGATATCACTTTCCTTCGGATCAAACCTAAGCAATAATTTTTCTAAATTAGTTTTAACACCGCTTCCTTCCCGTACTTGGCTTCCCAACATCGCATTTTCTGCCATTTTTTCAATTTTCAATTTTTCTAATTCAAAAACTTTTTCTCTTTCTTTTTCTTCTCTCTCTTTCTGATCCTGTCTTTCTCTTTCTTCTCTCTCTTTCCGATCCTGTCTTTCTTTTTCTTCATTTCTATCAGCAATAATTCTAGCCAATATTTCTTTACAAAATTCTTCATCATAGTTTTTATCGTTCGTAATCAGATCACGTAACTTCACCACAGTAAATTTCGTATCGACCGTTAAACCCAGTTCTTCAGCAAGAACTATTAAATCTTGTTTCTTTCCCTTACCAAAAAACGCCATTTCAATTTTCAAATGCTAGTTTTCAGCTACGGTTACAGGTATATGTTTATATACGAATCAGGAGGATTCTTCAAGTAAATATGCCGGGACGGCCAACTATATATTAACACCAACAGGGAAACTTCCTTCAAAACCTGCCAAACTGGACTACTAAACTTCAACATAATGCAGATCAACTGCTATAGCTACGTGCAAATACAGTTGCATGAAATTGATGAAGAAATACAGCTCTCACCTGAGCATTCTGTAGTATCGCATTCAATTCAATCCAATCCTGCCGACTACGCCAGTAAAGTTTTCCCATGCTAATTTTCAAATTTTATTGGAACATTTACAAACACTATAACCATCTTCAAAATGGTAACCGATAATTTAAATGACACAATACACATATACAGGCTTAGACTCTAGCCATTTACCAGGCAGTTAGCATCAGTACGGTCTTTTTATATAATAATTTTTAAAATTCAATCTTTAGAAACAACGCGCACACTTATTTTATTTACTAGCCCGTGTTCTTTTAACGGCTCGCTCATTTATTCAAGCAGCGGGTGCATTTATAATCTTTACTCATACGTTTTTCTTATACTTAATATTTTATATGTATTTTCGATGAGCCAGATGATATCCAAGAGATTAGCCCCTGAAAAACATCCAATGACCATCTACGATATTCCAGGAATCGTAAAATCTTCCCTTTCACTGGCAATAACACTGACAAATATAATGGCTAGGTTCAGAAAGACAGATATTTTCCCTTTAAATGAACATATTTTCACTGATGCATATTTTATGCCATTGTATGATACAGACAGACCCAACCCAGGTCTAATTCCGTCAGGGCTTTCATCGATTAGTACTACTGCTGAGATAAATAATCTTCCGGAGCCTTCTGGAATGAATCTCCCTGTTGCTCAGTCCTCAAGTAAAAAACAAAATCTCTCAAAAATTGATTTCCCCTTGCCAGAAGACGTGAGGCCATTTGAAAAGTCAGAACCAAGGAAAAAGTCTTACAGATGGTCGAAACAGGTACGAAATTCTTGAATTCTGGCAGACACACTAATTAAGAAAACCCTTCAAGATAACCAAAGAAAGTCAAACGAGAAGAAAAGGAAGTTTCTGGAAATATTGTCAAAAAGACTTTTTCCAAAAGAGCAAAATAAAACCAAGAAACCTAAATGACAACATAAAAATACACAAAATTTAAATGCGTTTAGTGAAGAAGAGGAAGAGTGCACCCTATGTCTTTGTTGTCTGAAATCATTTAAAGACAGTAAGCCTGGAGAAAAATGGATTCAATGTACGCAGAGCAAACAGTGGAATCCATGAATCATGTGTTACTGGAGACTTAACATTTTATGTATGTGTCCATTGTAGTGATGAAAATGATCTTGAAGAAAATAGTAATTAATTCAATTCATTTATTACTACTTTATTCTCCAATATTTTTACCATTAAAAAAGTAATAATATGTAATCAAGATTTTTTTTTACTTCTCCGCAATTTTTTATACGAATAAAATAAGATTTGATATTACTTTATGTTCTTTCATCGCTTTCGGAATCAGAATTTCTAATGAATTAAGTCACCAAGTCAGTGGGCTAACTTGGCCCGACTTTTGGGGCAAGTTGGCCCACTGACTTGATGTCATTTTATGCATTATGTGAAAACTACTATTTAGAATTTTTCAAATTTGAATGCCCGATATTATGCTTGAAAGTTCACTTAATTTATGGGCTGAAAAAATATTTAAAATTCCTGTTTCTTTTTTTTTTAAATCTTAATGCAAATAATGGGCCAAAGTGCCCCGGTCTCCCCTACAGTAAGTGACCACCCCTGACATTCATATAAAGCTTATAGCATGTGACCATGATTTAGATGATGTGAACAAACACCTCAGAGTCAAGTTATCACCATTCCTCTTAGAGCAGTTTGCAACTCAGAGTGACTGGGAATGGGGATGGTAGTCAGAGGTAGACTAAATTTGATGGCTTGGGGTGGACTTCTAATTTTGGGGACCCCTCTTCAAGATGGGGATTTTTAAACCAAAATTCACCTTTTTCAGCAAATATTGATTAATCTATCTGTCTGTATATGTTATGTACAGCTGCGGGAAAAAAAAAAGTCCCACTTGCTCTTTCTTTTGCTGTCGTTCGTCGCACATTAGAGTTATATATACCATGCAAATTTGTTTGCAAATATCGCGTACTTTAATTTACTATTAATTTAATTTGCATCAGGGGCCGTCTTCATATTTAATTCTGCATCAACTTCGTTTTTTTCTATGGCAACCCCATATTTTGACTTTATTAGGGAGTTTTTGCATAGCGTATTTTCCTCCGCTAACGGTACCGCTATCCCTTAAACTGGTTTTCGACCGTACTGCGCATGCTCACGTATACTGGGCAGCAGCATAATGTTAACGTAACCCGCTATTTCTCCAAGGTTAGCGGAAGACGGTAATGGTAAACGGCAGGTACACGGTATCTATACAAGATGGCCGCCAAACAAGTGTGATTTAACATTCTTAATAAAATATGAATAAATATAGCCAACAAAGGAACGACATTTACTATAAAAGTTAACTTATTAGTGCTATAGGAGTTTTTAGCTCGAAATCTTGAAGATTCATCGATCTTTAAATTCTTGCATCGTTCATTTGGTATCGCCATCTAGTGTCGGGAAAATAAATTGTTTTCCAAAGCATTTTTTTTTTTCCGTTTTGCGTTGGTTTAAGAAAATTTCGTTTAAAATTTTAAACAAAATGAATTTATAGAATAAAATCCTCAGAAAATAGTTATGAACAAATTAAAGCAAAATTTTAAATTCAAAGCAAAAAATTAATTTAGACGTATGTTTTTTCTTTTGATTATTTGAATAACTTTAGGAAAATGCAGTTAAATTTTTAACGAAATTAGTTTAAAAAAAAATTTAAATCCTCATACAATAATTATTTCTTATTTTTATGCAGTAAGAACCACTAGACACAAAAACTACAAATAATAATAGACGAATTAAAAATCCAGGTTTTGATAATTATTTTATGAAAATTACAAGTTTGTAAACAACCAACATAGCGAAGCCAAAGTTTGATGGTACTATTGTGTGTTTGTTTAATCTGTTCCTCAAGGATTCTCATTTTCCAGTCGGCAATTATTCCGGATATGGGGGAGCCGATGGGGACTCCTTGTATTTGTTGGTAGAAGTCGTAATTCATATTTTCAATATAATAATCACTTCTACCAACAAATACAAGGAGTCCCCATGGGCTCCCCCATATCCGGAATAATTGCCGACTGGAAAATGAGAATCCTTGAGGAACAGATTAAACAAACACACAATAGTACCATCAAACTTTGGCTTCGCTATGTCGACGATATCTTCGCTATCCTTACCACCCACAATAATGAAGAAAATAATTTGATCAATCAACTTAATGCCATAGACCCGAACATTAAATTTACCTACGAAAAAGAAATCAATAATAGCCTCAATTACTTAGATGTGAACATAACAAGAAACAATAATCTCATTGAGACCACCATTTTTCGAAAACCTACTTGTAATACTAATATAGTAAATTTTAAATCTAAAACCCCTTTCAACTATAAAATTGCAGCTATTCGTTCCTATATCGACCGCGCTTTCAAAGTTTGTTCTAACGCTGACCTCCTTCAAAAAGAAATTGCTTTCATTAGGAAACAATGTCAAGACACCAACTACCCTCGAGAAATTTTCGATAAAGTTTTCAAAGCAAGGCAATGTAAATTAAATATTATAGACAACCGTCAAAAAGATAAACCACGTTTTACTACCGCTATCCCCTTTAGCCGAGGGATAGCCAATAAACTTTCTAATATCGCCAGTAAAAAGAACTTCCGTATTCCAATTAAACCTAATAAAACAATTTTTCAGCGCATTAGATCGGAAAAAGACCCAATCAACCCCATCAAAACCGCAGGGATCTATAAAATTAATTTTTTGTCAAACGATACTAATAAAGAAAATTGCTACATCAGCGTTACAAAGAGGAAAATTAAAGAGCGAAAAAACGAACACTTTCAAGACATTAACCTCCAAAAACAAAGTACCGCTCTGGCCCGTTTTGCTTTGGAAGAGCCCATTACCATTGATTTTAAAAGTATTAAAAAAATAGCCAACTTTAAAAATAGTATATATGCCTACATTCGTGAGAGCTTGGAAATAGTGACGACAGATGGCAGCATCAACGATGCGCTTCATACAATCGACCGATCATGGGATGACGTCATTCATCGAAAATTCCGGAAGAAGAGAGAAGAGATAGAAGAGGAAGCCGCCATTAGTGTGAGATCCAGAAACGACTGATGATGTTTATGTGTTTATGTGTAACCGAAATATATATAGTTTACGGGGGAATAAGGTATTCCCAAATAAAAAATTTTAATTAGAAAAACTATTTTTAACAAATTGGAATCGCACGCTATTTTCTCTTCAAAGCTTAATAACGATGACGTCAGTATGACATCATTATCACATGTGAAACCTAATATCAAGCAAATTGTTAACTTTTTTTTATTCATGGAAATAAAAGAGCTGAAAATAGCGAAAAATTTATTGAAAATTAGGGAGTGGGAGGATTTTCAGATTTTTAAAGCAGCGCAGATTCTTCTTCTTCTTCGTCTTTTTTTTTTTTTTTTTTTGTACATAATTATAAAATTTTTGAGCAGGTCATACAAACAGTGCAGAATTTACTATGTTTTTTATTTTTGTGCTTAATTTTTTAATCTGTCTGGGGTAATGGTGGTAAAAATTTTATCTTAGAGTGGTTGAACCGGGATTGTTCCAGAGTCAGTGAATCATTGAGTCATGGATCAGCGTAACTATATAGCGGGATTATAAAAGATGTCTGTGAGTCTTTGTCTGTCTGTGCAATGTTGCGGACAAAGGGCCACTTGTACAATTACCTTATTTGGTAGACAGGGAGTTCTAAACATTAAATTGGGGATTTTGAAGCAATTTTTCAAAATTCAACCTAGAATCTTTTTATTCAATATTTTATCGATTTGAGCGATTTTTCACAGATATTCGGTGAAAGCAATGATAATCAGTTCCACAAGAAATCAGTCAATCATTCATCGGATCGAAAAGAAAATTTTCTTTTAAAACAAATTTGTTCTGAATATTTAACATTATTTACTGATTTTTGCGATTTTTTTCAAAGAAATTCCACATTTACCAGAAATTTTTGAGAAATAAATTTTAAACTGTCGCATCTCAAAATCAGGAATGTTATTCTGAAAGCTACAATCAAATTATATTTTTCAATAAGCTAGATTATTAAATTATTTCATGTGTTATTTCATTGGAAATATATTGTCTCTCATTTACTTACAGACCTGAATGCGTTTTTGCAGTAATTGTACTTCATTTAGTGATTAAAAATACAATGTACTAAGTCTTTATAAATACTATACGATCTTGAATGTTAAAGTTATTAAATTGGTGTATCTTTGATCATTAGAGGAATTTTGCTTTACTTAATGAATGACTCCATTGATTAAATTAAGTGAAGGTAAGGGAAATGTGAAGTTAAGTAAAGTTTAAGATCTATTTAGTCAATACAAGTAGATACAATTAAGAAGTTAGATCATGCTATTCAGTTATGTCAGTCCAGTAATTTCAATGCAAGAACCCAGATTCAAATCCTGGTCACAGCACATTAGTTGTAATTATTATTTGTTGTTAATATTAGTTGGAACTCATTTGATTTTAATTTTGTAACTGATAGCATGATCTAACTTCTTAATTGTATCTACTTGTATTTACTAAATAGATCTTAACTTAACTTTACATGCCCCTTACCTTCACTTAATTTAATCAATGGTGTCATTCAAAATCTACTGTAAAGCAAAATTCCTCTAATGATCAAAGATACACCAATTTAATAACTTTAACATTCAAGATTGCATAGTACGAAGGGTCCACGGGAAGAACGATGAGAGTCCACTTTTCGTGAATGTTGAGGTTTCTACTGCATTCTGTTGTTCATTAGTGACACTATTAATATCCGAACCCATAAGGGGAAAGAACGATGAGAATACACTGAAAAAATAGCCCAAAGATACAGTTTACTGGGGAAGAACGTGGAAAGTCTCGTGTGCCTTTCGATTTTTTTGAAAATCAGCTGAATTGAACTCTCATCGTTCTTCCTGTGGATCTTTCATTTATAAAAGACTTAGTACATTGAGTTTTTAATCACTTAATGAAGTACAATTACTGCAAAAACCCATTCAGGTTCACTAGTGAAAGAGAGACAATATATTTCCAATGAAATAACACATGAAATAATTTAATAATCTAGTTTATTGAAAAATATAATTTGACTGTAGCTTTCAGAATAACATTCCTACAAAATTATTCATATGTGACAGTTCAAAAGCCTAATAGCTATTTAGCAAATCTTTATCCATCCCTTATAATAACCTAATTCATGACACATGAAATATATAATATTGATACTTAAACTATACCTTAAATCAATATCTAAATATTTCCAGAAAGTATTATGAAAAACTAATAGTCAGACTTCTTTAACCTTAAATAAATGTTTTCAATACTTCATACTTAATAACACAAAAACATAAACATTTTAGCTGACATAAAAATATAAATCAAAATTTTAATTAGAACAAAATTAGTATGCATGCAAGAAAGACGGAAAAAAAAAACTTATCAAAAATTTTGGCTGTCTTATGACATCTATATAGGAGGGCCCTCCAATATACGTGGTTTACATCCTCTAGCAGTCCATCTCCCACACTCAATTTCCTGTGTCATCTGCATCTGTCCAGAACCTTTCATTTCAGGCGAAGAAGACTGCAAAATCTTCCTTTTCTCCCACTTAAATACCCTCAGGGCTAGGGAGTAGCACTCTACAAGTAGCGAAACTACAGTAGTCGCTACTTTTTTTATAGTTTGTAGTATAGCACACTACATTTAAAAAATGTAGTGTAGTGCTCCACAAAAAATCAGTAGTTTGTAGCGTGTTTTGGAAGCTACTTTTGCCGCGTCATTACTTCCAGCGATTGATCACGTAGTGCAATTGCTCTTTCTTCTGACTACAAGCATAGAACTAGAACTGGAACTGATGCTTGAAAGAACTCCCAATCCCTCCCCATTAGGGGATTGGGGGGGGGCTCGCTAATTGCGAGAACCGACTATATATCATGTCAGATTTGAAAGGATATCGCCTAACAGGAAGTTCACGGAATACTGGGTACTGAATGATTGGCAATCCAGATCCTGGCAAGTGGACACTACACTGTATTTATGGGTGCAATAAAAAAAAGTCCAAAGAAAATTAATGATGTTACAAAAGCATACAATTTATAGATATGTAAAATTCCTTTTCGAAAGCAAAAAATACTCACTTTTATGCACAGAAATAGATATTTTAAAAATTCAAACCTTATATGTATTCTAACTTTCAAAAAAGTCAATTTTTATGGTCTAAACTTGATTCATCTGGGGAGTGCACATGTCTCCTCTGGATCCGCCAATGGGCCTTGTCTTAATATGAAGTTAAATACAGCTACTTTTTCTTTTACACTCTCAGACTAGAGACATGCAAATGCAAGCTGTTCTAATTCTGATTTCTCTCTGACGTTCACAGATTATCACACTGGCAAGGGGGGGGGGGATAGCCCGGGTCCCCAAATATCCCAATAATATAGATTAAAAATTCATATATACTGAAATGATAATAAGAATAATAAAAATAAAACAATTTCCTCTGTAACAGTTATTGCTGTCCATCACTAGATCAACTGGGAGACATTTTTTGGATGGAGAACACGATTTGGTTAAAGTACAGTAAATTGAAATGCCATTTTTTACCCCAAGTACCAGTGCCTTGTGTTTTATGTTTTAAAGAAGAAAAAAAATTACGTTTTTTTGTAGGTCCAGGAAAATTTTCTAGCACGCAAAACTTGAGCGCCTTGTAGAAATAACCATTTCTACAAGGTGACCCAGTCCAAGGTTCTCCCAGACAGTGCCGGATTTAGAGGTGTGGAGGCCCTGGGGCAACAAAGGCGTGGTGGCCCCTAATTGTTTCTCAAATAAGTTAAGAATTTTTTCGAAGACAAGTGTGGCGAAGTGGGTTCGCCGTTAACTCATAGCCTAGAGGTTCAGGATTCGATATTCGTTAGGAATTTTTATATAAAGATGTCTATTATGGGGGCCTCCTCTCTTATGGAGGCACTGGGGCTGCAGCTCCGGTTGCTCTCCCCTAAATCCTTCCCCAATCCCAGACTTAATATCCATAAGAGTTAGTAATGCAAATGGATAAAATATTAAAATAAAAATTATTCTTGGTTATATAATCTTGCTCAAGTATATCTACGTAATTTTTTAAAATTCAGTGTTGGAAGTTTTGAAAATGTTTTATGTTGCAAAAATGCAATAGCGGTCAAAAATATGCAGACCCTTATCATACTTAGATGAGGCCCCAGGGCAAGAGGTTATTTTGGGCCTCTATACTACACTGCTCAAAACAATTAAAGGATATTGTAAGTTTTATATAAAATAAAGATATAAGCGAAATTTTTTTTTTGCCGAAAATGGAAGAAGAGAATCACAAATGCAAATTTTTCTGATTTTCAAAGTGTGGAGTATGCTAATTTTGAGTTCGACGTCAAAAACATCGCTTCAGTGGCAGCGAATGAAATTGGACTCTCAACTGAATAAAAGACAATGAAGATAAGGATGATCAGCATTCAGTGACTGTTTTGTTTTGATGAGTACGATGTCTGAGCGAAGTCATTTAACCGATTCAGAAGCTTGGAGAGATGTCGGTAGGTTAGAAGGGGCCAAACTCAAGCCGAAGTAGCGCAAGCCATTGGAGTGTCCCAAAGTGTGATTTCCAGGATCTGGAACCGGTTTTTGGCGACTGGAAGTGCAGGCCGAAGACCAGGGCAAGGTCGTAAACGGGCAACAATGCCCAATGAAGATCGTTATTTAGTGTTAACGGCTCGGAGACACCGAAATATGAATGCTACTCTTCTCCAACAACACCTTCGCTTGGCTACTGGCACCACGGTTTCAACTCAGACTGTCCAAAACCGGCTCCATGGTGTAGGTCTGTATGCTCGCCGAGATGCCTTGATGTTAGTCTAACACATCCAATGGTATGTGTTAGACTAACATCAAGGCATCGTCGCGACCGCAGGGAGTGGGCAACAGAGCATGTGAACTGGAGGAGAAATGAATGGAGCAATCTTCTTTTTTCTGACGAGTCCCACTTTTCAGTTCATCCTGATAATAGGTGTATTTTAATCTGGGGGGGACCGTGGCAGTAGGAATAATCCTGCGTTCGTGCACGAAATTGTCAGCTTTGGTGGTGGGGGGAGTGTTGGTGTATGGTGGCATCTCCAATGACGGGCGCACAGACCTCTACATTGTTCGAGATGGACCTCTGACTGGTCGCCGATATAGGGATGAGATCCTCAGACCTATTGTAGTCCCTTACGCTGCAGCAATCGGAGATGACTTCATTATAATGGATGATAACTGCAGGCCACATCGAGCTAACCTGGTGGAGGATTTCCTTTTCGAGGAAGGAATCGTACAAATGGAATGGCCAGCGTGTTCTCCAGACATGAATCCAATAGAGCACGTTTGGGATGCTCTAGGAAGACGAGTTGCTGGCCGCCAACCACCCCCACAAACTCTCTAAGAACTCGAAAGAGCTTTTCTGGAAGAGTGGGACAGAATATCCCTATTCGTGATTAATAGCCTCATTGACTCCATGCCTCAAAGGTGTTCAATGTTGCTGACTGTCCGTGGAAACCATACCCCCTATTGAAAATGATTTCCTTTGAAGAAAACACCTTTTCTTATTCTTTTTTTCTCATATGCACAAATTGTGTTTTTTTCTTTTCTACACAAATGCGCAATAAAATGCATTTTTTCTACATGTGTAATTTATTCTCATATAACCTACTACGTCTGTCGACCATGTATCAATCAGCTAAAAAGTTTCCCAGCCACAAGATCCACCTAAAACCGCAATATCCTTTTAATTGTTTTGAGCAGTGTATTATAGGCATTTAAATTATTTTTGATTGTTCTCTATTTTTCCAGCATGAAAATAAAACATTTTTAAATAATTCTAAAATTGAATTAAAAATTAACCATGTATTTATACTCATTTAGAACAAGACTATGCATTTAAAATTCATTTTAATATTTTTTTAATCTATTTGTATTATACGTGGATATGTGCGCCAAGTTCCACCTGCCAGAAAATTTTCTTTTCTTCATCATAATATAAACAAATGCTAACTAATGGATATTTTATATAAGTACATATGGCCATAAGTTTTCAAAAATGCCTTTAATTTCTATTTTATTGATCTAGTCTTAGAAACAATTATTGAGTTAGAAGAATGGAAAATAAGTCTCGAAGCCTTTTTATTGTTACATAATTATGATATAGATATTATAAAGGAAATTTAGCTTAAATTATTAATTTAACAATTATTGCAGCATATATAAATTTAATATACAATAAATCGAGAGATTTGTGTGGCCTTTATTTTTCAGGGGCTCTGTGTAATCAATAACATTGGGAGGCCTGTAAACAAAACTTGTAAAAGATGTCTCTCATGTAATGGCTTTAAAACTCTAATACTTGAGAGCTGTTGCATAGTGGAAAAACTGCCAAGGGTAGATAATACTTTCAAAATTAACTTGAAAGGATGACACACTTATTAAAAACTAAATATTTTAATTGCTTAAAAGTCCTTGAAGACATGAAGGCATTACAAAAATAAAATTGTATATTACCCATATTACATGGCCCATAATTGCGGGCAAAAAAAAAAAAAACTCATGTCAATAACACAATAGCAATATCAACCTCTCTTGTATTTAGCAAAAACAAGAGTTTAAATACCCGTGGAATTCGGGACGAATACTTGAAGGCTCTGCTGTAATGATGTAGTCGTGGAGTAGTACGCTCGGCAAGGCAACGAAAAAGAGTGAGTGGACAAAAAATGGCGGCACTTACTGCCGGTCGGAGTTTTAGAGAGCGATAGTGCTCGCTATGATTATTGAACTTTTAAATTGTGAATAAAGTTTAACTTAAAGTAATAAGTTTTTAAAAAAATTATAGCACTTACCGTAAAATTACGGGAGACAGCTATTTTTAGCTTTAGATGAATTAAATAATATTAAACTTGACACTTTACTGCTAGAAGGCTATTTGAATATATGCTAGAAATTATGGGGAGAGGGTGGCTTTTAACAACAATGCCCCCCCCCCCTCTAGCTATTTGTGAAAAATAAGGATTCCTATTATATGGCTTCATGCCGAAAGTGCAGATTAAAAAAAAATTACTTTTTAAAAGAAAAAAACTAAATTAAAAGAACGGCAACTCGCCGTGTTTTAAACACATTTCATAATACACTTGAATATTTGAAAAATACAATATATATGCAATACAAAAAAAAATCTTTTTTTTTCAAATGCATAATGATTACATTAAAATCCATTACATTCAACATTCAATTCTTATATAGAGCAATGTAACATTATCAAAAGTTGGCATAAGTGCCTTCAAATGCACCCATTCCATTCGCCAAAACACGCATTCCATTCGTCCATCCTCATGCAAGGGCTCTTGACTTCACACAAATCATTCACAACAAATCAGAAATGCATATTTCTTATTTTACTTTTTGCTCTTGGATAAAGTATTTACCACTTAGGTATTTTATATGTAAAAACACAATGCAGTGAATTTTTTTTTAAAACAACTTCTATACGATTTTTTTAATTCACTTACAATATAATAGGGATCGACCGATAGTATTGCTGCCGATACCTCTTATTTTTTTAGGTATCGTTTTTTTCGATCGGGAAAGTATCGGTTTCTGTTGCTTTCATCCATTCTCACTGATACTTTTCAACCGATACTTTGCTTTTCAGAAGAAAACCACGCAGGTGCAACACCATTCTAGAAACTTTATTTTGGTAATGAGATGAGAGGCGTCGTTTTATTGGCCCATTTGTTTGCGCGAGTGTTTTCGAACTGTGTTTTATTTTTTTTAATTCTAACCATCGCTGAATGGATGTTGTATCACCAAGTGCGATTGAAATTATGGACAAAGAATCGTTAGATGAGAGTTTAACAGGACAATCGTCTATTCTTCTAAATTATTTTGATTTGGTGCCCAACACTAAATACGCCATCTGCAAGGATTGCAAAAAACAAATGTCGAAAGGTAGGCTATAATTTTACTTCAGTTTTATCAACGTTTATTTTCTCACTGTGTGGACTCCAAAAAGAGTCCATTCATATATATATATATATATACAATATTGAATTTCCCTATAACGAACTCGCTCGGTTCCAATTAAAAAATTCGCTATAGAGAAAATTTCGTTGTACAAAGATTAGAGATTTTTGCAGTTATTTCTGCAAATATTGCAAACTTTTTAGTTAATTCGATGGTTAAAAGTATTAAATTATGACTTTCAATTAAAAATAAATTGGTATTTATTATAAATTTGTTAAACTTATGGTTTCTTACTTTTCATTCTATAAATGAAATGTTCAAAAGTAAAGACAATCCACGAATTTAGAAAATAAAATATGTAATGCACTTACGTTTATTTTACTTCAAATTTCCATTATTTTACATTGTTTTGCATTCTGTGATTTTATATTTTCATAAAAATATTCACATTTTAAAAGTGCGATGAAAATAGAGTGAGGCACATTTTCTTCCATTTGGAAACCTCTTTTTAATGCTTTTGAAAGATTGAAGCATTTCGGTATGATGTGGTTTTGGTCGTGAAGGGCAGGGCCTTATTTTTATTATATGGCCAAATCGGAACTTTGTCCAGGGCCTCCAATTTTAAATGTTTTTTCTGAAATATTCTTTTTTAAATCAAAATTTTATGAAAAATATAACAAATTTCATAGATGGAGGCTCCCATATCCATCAATGCCCGGTGCGCCTGTTGGTCATAATTGGGCGCTGGTGAAGTGTCTTCATTATCGGAGTCAGTTCCATTTTCCTGACCTCCATTTTTATCATCTGTTACTCTTCCACTAAGTGGTCTGTACAAAAATTAAAATTTTCTTCAAAACTAACAAAAAAAATTCAAAGGTAAATCTGAAATATCCACTATGGGAAGATAAGCTCTTCGTTATATGGAGAATGTTTATAGTGTTATTTAAGCTTAAAGTTACGTTTCCATGAAAAATTTCATTATAGGGAGATTCTACTGTATATATAGCCTTTTGATATCGTTGGACAAAGTCTAGCTCTTGATATAGATTTCACGCTTAAGAGACATGCTTTAAATTTTTATTTTAAAAAATTGCCGCAAGGACTTCTGATTCGGCTTGGGTATATCATATAGATATCAAAATTGATGGGGGAGACGGTCCTTGACATCGTTTGATATTTCAGGGGATGACGACCTTTAAAATGTTAAAGTAGGTATGGGCAACCTTTGAAAAGTTGTGGGCCAAACTTTAGGATATTAGCGAAGTCGCGGGCCAAACTTCCGGATTTTAGCGAAGTGGCAGGCCGTATAATTGGGATTTATATGGGATATTGAATGGTTTATACGGAGTTTGCAAATGTTCCACCGCCCGGATCAAAAACCATGGCGGGCCACATCTGGCCTGCGGACCGGCGATTGCCCATATGTGTGTTGAAGTGTAATATTTCAGCCTACGAAATACGTTTGAGGAATTTGTTTCTATTTAGCTTATAGAACTTCAGATACAGACATTTTAATATTAGTCATCCGGAAATATTTGACACCGAAATTAGCATTCTGCAATCGGAAGTGAATCGTATTTCGGCGCATGCAAACGGGGATAGGGTTTAAACCGAATGACGTTTGCCGGACATAGCCCCCCCCCTTTTGTGCTCTAACTGCCCCTTTTGTGCTCTAGACCAGTGGTTCTCAAACTATGAGCCGCTACCCACTGTTGTGTCATGGGAGCGATTTCGGTGGGTCGAAAAGGGTGGGAAAAATTAAACTTTAGTATTTTATATATAAATTATACTATTTTATACAGGCTATATTGGTTATCGTTAGGTAGTAGTGGGTCGCGAAAAAAAAATCTCGTTGAAGACTTCTTGAAGAGAAGGACAAAAAAGTTTGGGAACCACTGCTCTAGATCAAAATTTTCTCAGTTTTAGTTCGAAATGGCCCCCTTTCGGCAATGGCACCCAGACCTTGCTTACCGTGCCACGCCACCCCTGCTCAGAGCTTAGAATTAAAACAGATAAAATTTGTTCATATCAATCACAGAAAAACATGTTAACAATGATCATAAAAAAAAAAACACTGAAGAGCAATTTATTAAATATGGAAAATTTATTAAATATATTCATTAAATATGGATACTTTAAGTCGCAACTTTTTAAGACTTGAAAATTGAATTTAGTTTATCATTTTTGGATTTTTCTTTAACCTTCATTTAATCTCGTCATTTTAAGCATCTTTTATTTAAACCCTCAAAGGGCAAGTTTAAGTTGTTTTTCAAGTTTTGTAGCTTGAAAACGAGCAAAAAGATTTTTCTTCATATTGTAGCTGTTTCAATGACAAAATTAATGATACGAAAATTATAAACGAAACCTATATGTATAAACAATTTATTCCTTCCTTGTGTCGCAAAGAAAGTAACTTTTTGGCAGTGACTTGAAAACTGGCGACTCCCATGAACTTTAATTATGTTGGTCCAGAAGTTAAAGGATTAATTTTTAAAACATTACACACTATCAAAAGTATGAATTATCAAACATTTAATGATTTTATTATCTATCAGATTAATGATAACGTAGGATTTGTGTATCATTCTGTTTTGAGAGGTGTAATAATTATCAATATCTAATAATTATTTATATTGTTAGTTTAAAAAATTGAAGCTGTATTCGTATAATTAGTAATACTAATTATTATTTAGTTTTTTCAAATTTTGGGGTAAAAACATATTTCTTGTGAATAGTATTTGGTTTATATATAAGGAAAACACAGGAATAATCGGTGTCTACCTGTTCTTCATACGGAAAAGATCAAATACATGGATCATCTAGATTAATTGTGACTTAACCCTGTCCGGAGAATCAAAATATTCGGATTTTCAAAAAGAACTTAAAAATGATCATATGAGATCATATGAAAAAGAAATCTTGCTAAAACAGTTAATAATGTACTTAGTGGTTAAATAATTGGAGCAGATAAATAAAACCATTAATTAATGTGAACTTATTATGCATTTTAAGGGAAGAATTTACATACGTATTTAATGAACAATATGTAAATACATATGCACTTAAATAATACTGTACAGTTTATACATTATCACAATTTAATGCAGTTTAAGTAATCTAAAAAATATTTTCATATGTGAAAGAATTATAATTAAAAAATCTAAATAAAACTTACAAGCTTTGAAGTTGAATAAATTTCATGTCTTTACTTTTGTAAGCTCAAAATCGAGGCATGAACTAAAAACAAAGACACATGTAGTGAGAGCAAGCAGGAAGCTGTTTTGGGTCTAATATGGAAACCTTTTATCTGGCTCATAGCAACAAACAGGCGACAAAATAGAGGTTGAGAAAAATTAATTTAAATATTTGCACCAGTAGGCACTGGAAATGGATTCTCTTATTACTATATCCCTTTAACCCCCCTCCTTCTTTGTGTTCTGTGAAGCCTAAATGAGGAGCATCTACCTATAGGGGGGGGCTTGGGCGGAGGACTTTTTAAGGGAGTCTAACCCATATTCACGTAACATCTGGAGAAAATCGCCCAAAACTCTTAGACTATTAGATTGACAGCCACACGAGGAGAAAGAATTCCGAACCTGCACACTAAGACGTTTCCCAGTGCTCAGCTTTTTATAAATTCGGCCATTTGTTGGCATGATTGAATAGAAAAGAAAGACTAGAACTACTGTAAATTCACACTTCAATGTATCCACTGCTTATTCTTTATAATGCTTTTTACTAGGTTCAAATTTCATCATGCTGTTATTCATTTTAACGAGAACTAACTCTTGTTACAAAAACTGCCCAGAATACAGATGTAGGTTTAAATGACATTAAATTATGTAAAGTATCGGTATCAGCTATTTCTGAAAATGAATGTATAGGTAAAGTATCGGTATCGGTCATCGGCAAAAATGTGGTATCGGTTGATCCCTACAATATAATCAAATTCTTTAAATCCTGTTCATTATATGTACAGACACATTTGCAAACACTAGAAATATTAATACGTTATGTTCAACTTCATGATTTAAATACCTATTATATATACAGTGAAAGCTCGACTATCCGGAAAGCACGGGAAGCGTCAAATACCGGATAATTGAAAATTCCGGATAGTTGAGCTTGTAAAAAAAAAGAAACATTCGCCGGCAAAACCAGAGGGGGAGGGGAGAGGGGCATTATGCGAGAGCATACTGCTCAACTTTTATTTATGCAGTTTTGTAACAAAGTTTTAATTGAATTTATGCTAATGCATGTTTATATTACAAAGACGTTAAAGCCTTTTATTATAATATGTCTTTGCATCTTTGGGAAGATTAATAATAAATTAAAGTACAGTCAACTCCCTCTAATCCGCACTCGCTGGGACCAAGGGTTGTGCGGATTACAGGATTTTGCGGATTATAGGTCATTTTTTTTTTTTTGTTTACATTTTTACATTTAGAATTTCCCTTTAAATTATAGTCAATTTACTGTAAACAAATAGGAAATGATGAAAGAAAATGCATATGCTATTGAATAAAAACACAATTAAATGTCAATATAAATACAATAAATAATACAATTAAATTTAGAGAATTTACTAAAGGACAGATGAAAGAAAATATTTATACTGCTGAACTAAAACACTATTTTATTCAATATTAAATACAATTACTAATACAAAATTAAAAGAATAAATTCTCTCTAAATTATTATTTATTTTTCATTTTTTCAAACATTGCAGTGATTGTAATTTGTTTAAGAGATTTTAATTTTTCTTCAGAAATTTTGTCCTGAAGCCTTCTAATTGTCAGTAACTCTTGGTCACTGACAAATGATTGCTTTTGCAAAATGTTTAAAGAGACCCCAAATCTGGAAGTTTTTCAACAAACAAACATTCTTTTTTTTAAGGGCAGTTGTTGTTGTTTTTAATTTCTTTAAAAGACCGTTTTTAACTAAATATATATCTATTATAAAATAAACAAACTCAATCAGAAAGGGAGGAATTTCATTGGTCGCTCACGAAGGGGGGGGGGGACATGCGGTGCATCATTTGTATATTTGATATCTCAGAATTACATTAATTTCAGATCTTGTGAGGTAATTTTCGGTTTCTCCTAATGTAAAAATATTCTATGCTATTACATAAGCTCTAAAGAGGAAAAGAATGTTATCCTTTTCACACACACACACGTGCATTACATTTCAAGTGCTGATGATTCATTATTTTTGCATGTGCTCCTCCGGCAGCTAAATATAAACAAAGAGAAAGGCCTTGTGGTCTGTTTATGCTTTTCTTTCTTTCTTCCTTCCTACAGAACTACAGTTATGTGGAGAAAGTTTTTGTTGCATAATAAATCGCTAGACAGAAGATCAAAAGGGTGAGGTAGGGGGAGAATCGGAAAATTGCGCAACTGTTGTGTCGTCTGCCAAATCGCGGTTTGCGTTTAAAGTTAAACATGTTACATATTTTCACCCAATTTTAATTGCAACCGTCAATCTTTACGATCGTCTCGCGAGTTTTTCTCTCTCTCATAGAGCAAACGTTTTCGTTGATTGTTTCTTTCATTCAGGAAAAGAGTAAAGCCATGTGATTAGACGGTGCATTGCTTTGGAGTTCGTTATTTACATCCATTCACTGCCTGAACACATGCAACTTAGCATATAAGTTTTTGTATGTTTAATTACATGATAATATGCTCAAATATATGAAATTATTTACTTCAAATACCTGTCGAAAACCATTAATAAATGTCTTTATAACATTCAGCCAATCAAATAACTTCTATAACAGTAATACTACCAGTCAAATGCCGCTCAAAATGTAAACAAACAAGTTTGTTTACATTTGAATTATATCGCGGATTACAGGCGTTCGCGGATTATAGAGTCGCGGATTAGCGGGAGTTGACTGTAATAACACCTGCCGATTTTCAAAGCTTAAAAGCTTTACACTAAGAGAGTGATAAAATAATAATAATAATAAATCAAGTGTTATTTCCTGCCCCCCCTCCTTCCTCTTCAGTTTCTGTTCAGAGATAACATAGTCAAATCATTGGAATGCCTAAGCAGGAAAGTAGGTCACGAGTTGCCACCGTACTGTTTGGACAGCTGGAGAGGAGGGGTCACCGTACTAATCAATCTTTTGAGAAGACACAAAAAAGAAAAGAGGGAAGCTGAAAATTTTCCGGTTACTTGGATGCCGGATAATCGAGCTTTTACTGTATATAAATATATGTATACACATTTAAATATATTTAAATATAAACACATTACAATTAAATTTTTCAAGAGAATTAAATTCATACTAATGCATATGCAATTTTCATTATATACACAAATTCATCATTTTACGAACCTAATATTCATTTCAAACACTAATTTCATAACTTTTATATATATATTTTCTTCTTCATATATCGCACATAAAAACTTTCCTTAAACTACCTCCCAAAGGAGATTTTTCATTTGCAAATATACTTTCTCTAAATTTAGATAAACTATGTGAGTGGTTTTGTAAATGCATCTGCCAAGTTATCGGCACTTTTAATGTATTTAATATCGAATGTGTCTTTGTAAACTAAATCTCTGATGAAAAACATTTTCATGTCAATGTCCTTAGTTCTATAGTTTTCTATGGGGGACTTAACAAAGTCGATGGTTGCCCTGTTATCTACGAGAAGTAAAGAGCAGTTCCTTTTTCCCTGAAATTAATTTTTGACTAACACATTCATTTAAGATGCGATTGAACCACTGAAGCTCTTTAACTGCTTCTGTTAATGCAACGAACTCAGCCTCCATAGTGCTAAAGCTTATGCATTTTTCTTTAAAGGTGCACCAGGCTATTGGAGACTTGTCTAAAAATATCAATTCTCCCCCCATCGAAGTATGATCTTCCCTGTTTGATGCAAAATCAGCATTGGTGTAGGTGACTATTTGTAAATTGGTACAAGTTAATTTAAGTTTTCAATGTCTAGTGCAATTTACGTAACCAAGTAATTTAAGTAAACTATCCCAGTGTATTATTCCGGTGTTTCTCTGAAATTGGCTAAAGATGTTAACCGCATAGCTTATATCGAGACATGTCCGATTTGCAATAAAGGATAAACATCCTAACAAGCTACGGTAGGGATGCTGATGCATCTCTTGTATTTCGTCATTTGTCTGAGGGCATTGAACCTTAGAGTAAATTGTGCCTTTGGAGATCAGTAGTGATGTGATAGGAATTTTATACTGTCTAAACCTTTTGGAAATTTCTTCAATATAAAGAGTTTGACAATTACAAATACCGTCGATTTGTTCAAAATCAACTCCAAGCAATTTACGGGTTTTTCTCAAACTTTTCAAGTCGAAATTCTTAGTTATAAGATTTACACATTGTTCTATAGTTTTAGTGGTCTTCCCAAACACTACTATATCGTCAACATACACTAATAAAACAATTACATTTTTAAAAACATATACGGGTGAATATTAGGAAAAGTGCCAAATTGAATATGGGAAATTTCAATTTTTAAAGTTTTTTAATAATAAAATTAATAGTGTATTTTAATTGCACATTAGTAACAGATTTTTAAAAAAATTAGGGGCAAGGTCAATGAGAACATTAACCCCCATTTCTGGGGGGTTATTTTTCTGGACTGTTACAGACCTGATGTGAATGTTACAGATCTGACAAATGTTGCAGATTCCAAGTTTCGACTTCTTCATAATGCTAATTTATATAGGTAATATAATAAATATCTGTGATAATTATATATGAATTATAATTAATATTAATTAGTAAGTAAAAAATTTTATTGATATTAAAAAAGAAAAACTTGTATAAAGAAATTCCACATTTTAAAAGATTTAAGTGAATGAAATGAGTACAAAATTCAATTTAAATTAAAGTGCTCCAAGTTTTCCTTAAACACGTATTGTTTTCTTCTGTTTAAAGATGGCTTAGATAATACTTCAACAATATCACATGAACCAACTTCTGCAATGTCATCTTTTTCAGGGAAAGTAAATTTGTTCTTTCCACATTTTCTCATAAATTACACAGTGTATTTCATCAAATGCATCCTGTGAAATTATTGTACCAACATAAAACCTCACACTTTTCTTTCCAGCTAATTTTATGACAACATAATCATTTTCAGCAATTTTTTTTATAGCTTTTGAAGGGGATTGTCACAATCTGATTCTGTATCAGAAAAGCTATCTGAAGAATATACATCAGAGTACTTCATCTTGTATTTTAAATTTTTATCTTAAAAATCTGTTAAGGTAAATAGTTTGAACACAGAATTGAAATTACAGTAAAAAACAAGGTAAAGCAGAACTTGTTTAATTTGAAACCCAAGGGAAGTCAGAAAAGGTTTATCATCATCATAAAAAGAAAAAAAAAAAAAAGCTATTGGAATACCAATAATTGACACTAAGAGGAATTACTTAAATACAGTTCAAACCATCCAAAATTTCAATCTAACCAGTTTCTACTGTAAAAAATTTTAAATAAATATTAGTATAAAAAAGGATACTGTTTATAAGAACATGCCTTTTCTTGCACATGAAATGAGTACATGTATCTTCATGAATGCAACTGAAGCAGTCTTGAATGATCATTTTTTTTCCTTTCACTTATATTCCAGATGATTTGATGTTTTTGCATTATACAGTAGAAGATCGATATACCGCAATTCTATAAACCGCAATTCTCTATAAACCGCATTAACACATTAACACTGCGGATGTAAACAGAGAAAATCACAATTAAGAAATTTCTACAATCTGCTTTATTTTTTTTTTTTTTTTTTTTATTGCTTTCCTGGGGAATTAATTTTGAGACATTAGATAAATCCCACAACATGCCAAGCTTAAAATAAACAATTATTCTCCCATGCATGCATTATGCATTATCAGCATAACAGCTGGCCGGGCCGGGTGGAACAAGAAGGAATGTTTACTTTAATAAAACCACGAACCTCTCCCTTTTTCCCTCCACTACCGAACCACTCTCTTTCTCCCTCCTCTAGCATTGACTTCCCAAACAGACGTTTATTTATTTAGTTATATTTCTCTTTGTAAATTGATTTGTTTTATATTAAATCGTATGCCGTTACTTGGCTTCCTAAATCATACGCGTAGCATCACCAAAAGTTTTTTTTTTTTTTTTTTAATGTGTGTGCGTGTGGGTGGGAGAATGCACATAGCATATTCTAAAGTAAAAATAGCCATGTTTCTTTAAGTTTGGCAAGAAGAAAGGTTTTAAAATGAATGGTTTAATGGTTTTCTAAACAAAGTTGGGGGGGTTGGCACACGCCCCCGCCCCCTGCCCGACGATATGCTTGTGTCTCAATATTGACAGTAAAATACTTTTAAAAAGTCTATGAGAAGTAGGGGAGTTTTCTCAATGTAACACTATTTTAAAACTGAATTTTGGAACTGGATTTAAGCCATCTTTAGTTAAAATGAAAACTGCTGAACTAATGCATTGTGCACAAAATGGAAAGTACTCAGTTTGCAAACCTGCATGAAGAAAACATTTTGAATATTTGGTAATGGATGATAAGTCACAAATTGTTAATCATTTGACCAGTGCTGAAATAATTTCCTCTGTTTCAAAACAAGAGGAAAACAATTCTGAAACAGAATCAAATGCTGGAGAGAAAGTTGAAAAACTTTCAGAATCTGAAGAAATTTCCATAAGAGATCAATATTTTAAATTCCTAGAAACACAAGACTGTGTAACCAAAGTAAAATTATTACCTGTTCAAAGGCTGCAAGAAAAGTTATTTGTTGAGAGATTGCAAATTCTAAAACAAATCAAAATTAATATATTGTTTAACAAACAAACTTTAATGCTTTTGGTAATTTCAATTTATTTTTTCTGTAAATAAATAAATTCCATTTTTTTGTTTTTTAAAGTAGTATTTCTATTTAAAAAAAGTTTTAAGCATTATATTTATGTGTTCTAGCTATATTTTAATATGTTTACTAGGGAAGTTTAATGATATAAGTGAATGATCCATATAACGCAAAATTCTATATAATGCAAAACCTTGCGTTTCGAGGTTTGCATTATAAAGATCTTCTACTGTATTACTAATCTGAGGGATGTCATTTTTTGATTTTTCAATTAAATTTGCAATATTGTCATACTCAATTTTGTACAATTTTACTGCTGTTTCACTTTTCTTAAGATTTTGTATAAAGGAATCCGAATCTGATATGTCAATGCCTCTGGAAACGATTTTATCAGCTGTTCG